>CM051039.1:11727195-12229695 GCA_027627225.1 Congeria kusceri
AATACCTTATAACGTATCTGTAAGTGACAGACCATACTTATAATACCATCTAACGTATCTGTAAGTGATAGACCATACTTATAATACCATCTAACGTATATGTAAGTGATAGACCATACTTATAATACCACCTAACGTATCTGTAAGTGATAGACCATACGTATAATACAATATTACGTATCTGTAAGTGATAGACCATACTTATAATACCATATAACGTATCTGTAAGTGATAGACCATACTTATAATACCACCTAACGTATCTGTAAGTGATAGACCATACTTATAATACCATCTAACGCATCTGTAAGTGATAGACCATACTTATAATACCTTCTAACGTATCTGTAAGTGATAGACCATACTTATAATACCATATAACGTATATGTAAGTGATAGACCATACTTATAATACTTCCTAACGTATCTGTAAGTGATAGACCATACTTATAATACCATATAACGTGTATGTAAGTGATAGACCACACTTATAATACCACCTAACGTATATGTAAGTGATAGACCATACTTATAATACCATATAACGTATATGTAAGTGATAGACCATAATTATAATACCACCTAACGTATCTGTAAGTGATAGACCATACTTATAATACCACCTAACGTATCTGTAAGTGATAGACCATACTTATAATACCACCTAACGTATCTGTAAGTGATAGACCATACTTATAATACCATATAACGTATCTGTAAGTGATAGACCATACTTATATTACCATATAACGTATCTGTAAGTGATAAACCATACTTATAATACCACCTAAAGTATCTGTAAGTGAAAGACCATACTTATAATACCACCTAACGTATATGTAAGTGATAGACCATACCTATAATACCACCTAACGTATCTGTAAGTGATAGACCATACGTATAATACCACCTAACGTATATGTAAGTGATAGACCATGCGTATAATACCACCTAACGTATATGTAAGTGATAGACCATACTTATAATACCACCTAACGAATCTGTAAGTGATAGACCAAACGTATAATACCACCTAACGTATCTGTAAGTGATAGACCATACTTATAATACCACCTAACGTATCTGTAAGTGATAGACCATACTTATAATACGACCTAACGTATCTGCAAGTGATAGACCATACTTATAATACCAACCAACGTATCTGTAAGTGATAGACCATACTTATAATACCACCTAACGTATCTGTAAGTGATAGACCGTACTTATAATACCACCTAACGTATCTGTAAGTGATAGACCATACTTATAATACCACCTAACGTATCTGTAAGTGATAGACCATACTTATAATACCACCTAACGTATCTGTAAGTGATAGACAATACTTATAATACCACCTAACGTATCTGTAAGTGATAGACCATATTTATAATACCACCTAACGTACCTGTAAGTGATAGACCATACTTATAATACCATATAACGTATATGTAAGTGATAGACCATACGTATAATACCACCTAACGTATCTGTAAGTGATAGACCATACGTATAATACCATCTAACGTATCTGTAAGTGATAGACCATACATATAATACCATCTTACGTATCTGTAAGTGATAGACCATACGTATAATACCATCTAACGTATCTGTAAGTGATAGACCATACTTATAATACAACCTAACGTATCTGTAAGTGATAGACCATACTTATAATACCACCTAACGTATCTGTAAGTGATAGACCATACTTATAATACCATATAACGTATCTGTAAGTGATACACCATACTTATAATACCCCCTAACGTATCTGTAAGTGATAGACCATACTTATAATACCATCTAACGTATCTGTAAGTGATAGACCATACTTATAATACCACCTAACGTATCTGTAAGTGATAGACCATACTTATAATACCATATAACGTATCTGAAGTTGATAGACTATACTTATAATACCATATAACGTATCTTTAAGTGATAAACCATACTTATAATACCACCTAACGTATATGTAAGTGATAGACCATACTTATAATACCACCTAACGTATCTGTTAGTGATAGACCATACTTATAATACCATCTAACGTATCTGTAAGTGATAGACCATACTTATAATACCACCTAACGTATCTGTAAGTGATAGACCATACTTATAATACCACCTAACGTATATGTAAGTGATAGACAATACTTATAATACCACCTAACGTATATGTCAGTGATAGACCATACTTATAATACCACCTAACGTATCTGTAAGTGATAGACCATACTTATAATACCAACTAACGTATCTGTAAGTGATAGACCATACTTATAATACCACCTAACGTATATGTAAGTGATAGACCATACTTATAATACCACCTAACGTATCTGTAAGTGATAGACCATACTTATAATACCATATAACGTATATGTAAGTGATAGACCATACTTATAATACCATATAACGTATCTGTAAGTGATAGACCATACTTATAATACCACCTAACGTATCTGTAAGTGATAGACCATACTTATAATACCATACAACGTATCTGTAAGTGATAGACCATACTTATAATACCACCTAACGTATCTGTAAGTGATAGACCATACTTATAATACCACCCAACGTATCTGTAAGTGATAGACCATACTTATAATACCATATAACGTATATGTAAGTGATAGACCATACGTATAATACCATCTAACGTATCTGTAAGTGATAGACCATACTTATAATACCACCTAACGTATATGTAAGTGATAGACCATACTTATAATACCATATAACGTATCTGTAAGTGATAGACCATACTTATAATTCCATATAACGTATCTGTAAGTGATAGACCATACTTATAACACCACCTAACGTATATGTAAGTGATAGACCATACGTATAATACCATCTAACGTATCTGTAAGTGATAGACCATACTTATAATACCACCTAACGTATCTGTAAGTGACAGACCATACTTATAATACCATCTAACGTATCTGTAAGTGATAGACCATACTTATAATACCACCTAACGTATCTGTAAGTGATAGACCATACTTATAATACCACCTAACATATCTGTAAGTGATAGACCATACGTATAATACCACCTAACGTATCTGCAAGTGATAGACCATACTTATAATACCACCTAACGTATCTGTAAGTGATAGACCGTACTTATAATACCACCTAACGTATATGTAAGTGATAGACCATACTTATAATACCATATAACGTATATATAAGTGATAGACCATACTTATAACACCACCTAACGTATATGTAAGTGATAGACCATACGTATAATACCATCTAACGTATCTGTAAGTGATAGACCATACTTATAATACCACCTAACGTATCTGTAAGTGACAGACCATACTTATAATACCATCTAACGTATCTGTAAGTGATAGACCATACTTATAATACCACCTAACGTATCTGTAAGTGATAGACCATACTTATAATACCACCTAACATATCTGTAAGTGATAGACCATACGTATAATACCACCTAACGTATCTGCAAGTGATAGACCATACTTATAATACCACCTAACGTATCTGTAAGTGATAGACCGTACTTATAATACCACCTAACGTATATGTAAGTGATAGACCATACTTATAATACCACCTAACGTATCTGTTAGTGATAGACCATACTTATAATACCATCTAACGTATCTGTAAGTGATAGACCATACTTATAATACCACCTAACGTATCTGTAAGTGATAGACCATACTTATAATACCACCTAACGTATATGTAAGTGATAGACCATACTTATAATACCACCTAACGTATATGTCAGTGATAGACCATACTTATAATACCACCTAACGTATCTGTAAGTGATAGACCATACTTATAATACCACCTAACGTATCTGTAAGTGATAGACCATACTTATAATACCACCTAACGTATCTGTAAGTGATAGACCATACTTATAATACCACCTAACGTATCTGTAAGTGATAGACCATTCTTATAATACCACCTAACGTATCTGTAAGTGATAGACCATACTTATAATACCATATAACGTATCTGTAAGTGATAGACCATACGTATAATACCATCTAACGTATCTGTAAGTGATAGACCATACTTATAATACCACCTAACGTATATGTAAGTGATAGACCATACTTATAATACCATATAACGTATCTGTAAGTGATAGACCATACTTATAATTCCATATAACGTATCTGTAAGTGATAGACCATACTTATAACACCACCTAACGTATATGTAAGTGATAGACCATACGTATAATACCATCTAACGTATCTGTAAGTGATAGACC
This sequence comes from Congeria kusceri, assembly GCA_027627225.1. Lineage (NCBI taxonomy): Eukaryota > Metazoa > Mollusca > Bivalvia > Myida > Dreissenidae > Congeria > Congeria kusceri. The sequence goes on from CM051039.1 coordinate 11,731,493, forward strand.
ATACTTATAATACCACCTAACGTATCTGTAAGTGACAGACCATACTTATAATACCATCTAACGTATCTGTAAGCGATAGACCATACTTATAATACCACCTAACGTATCTGTAAGTGATAGACCATACTTATAATACCACCTAACATATCTGTAAGTGATAGACCATACGTATAATACCACCTAACGTATCTGCAAGTGATAGACCATACTTATAATACCACCTAACGTATCTGTAAGTGATAGACCGTACTTATAATACCACCTAACGTATATGTAAGTGATAGACCATACTTATAATACCATATAACGTATATATAAGTGATAGACCATACTTATAACACCACCTAACGTATATGTAAGTGATAGACCATACGTATAATACCATCTAACGTATCTGTAAGTGATAGACCATACTTATAATACCACCTAACGTATCTGTAAGTGACAGACCATACTTATAATACCATCTAACGTATCTGTAAGTGATAGACCATACTTATAATACCACCTAACGTATCTGTAAGTGATAGACCATACTTATAATACCACCTAACATATCTGTAAGTGATAGACCATACGTATAATACCACCTAACGTTTCTGCAAGTGATAGACCATACTTATAATACCACCTAACGTATCTGTAAGTGATAGACCGTACTTATAATACCACCTAACGTATATGTAAGTGATAGACCATACTTATAATACCACCTAACGTATCTGTTAGTGATAGACCATACTTATAATACCATCTAACGTATCTGTAAGTGATAGACCATACTTATAATACCACCTAACGTATCTGTAAGTGATAGACCATACTTATAATACCACCTAACGTATATGTAAGTGATAGACCATACTTATAATACCACCTAACGTATATGTCAGTGATAGACCATACTTATAATACCACCTAACGTATCTGTAAGTGATAGACCATACTTATAATACCACCTAACGTATCTGTAAGTGATAGACCATACTTATAATACCACCTAACGTATCTGTAAGTGATAGACCATACTTATAATACCACCTAACGTATCTGTAAGTGATAGACCATTCTTATAATACCACCTAACGTATCTGTAAGTGATAGACCATACTTATAATACCATATAACGTATCTGTAAGTGATAGACCATACGTATCATACCATCTAACGTATCTTTAAGTGATAGACCATATATATAATACCACCTAACGTATCTGTAAGTGATAGACCATACTTATAATACCACCTAACGTATCTGTAAGTGATAGACCATACTTATAATACCATCTAACGTATCTGTAAGTGATAGACCATACTTATAATACAACATAACGTATCTGTAAGTGATAGACCATACGTATAATACCATCTAACGTATATGTAAGTGATAGACCATACTTATAATACCATCTAACGTATCTGTAAATGATAGACCATACGTATAATACCATCTAACGTATGTGTAAGTGATAGACCATACTTATAGTACCACCTAACGTATCTGTAAGTGAAAGACCATACTTATAATACCACCTAACGTATCTGTAAGTGATAGACCATACTTATAATACCATATAACGTATATGTAAGTGATAGACCATACTTATAATACCATATAACGTATCTGTAAGTGATAGACCATACTTATAATACCATCTAACGTATCTGTAAGTGATAGACCATACGTATAATACCATCTAACGTATATGTAAGTGATAGACCATACGTATAATACCACCTAACGTATCTGTAAGTGATAGACCATACGTATAATACCATCTAACGTATCTGTAAGTGATAGACCATACTTATACTACCATATAACGTATCTGTAAATGATAGACCATACTTATAATACCACCTAACGTATCTATAAGTGATAGACCATACTTATAATACCATATAACGTATATGTAAGTGATAGACCATACTTATAATACAACCTAATGTATCTGTAAGTGATAGACCATACTTATAATACCACCTAACGTATCTGTAAGTGATAGACCATACTTATTATACCATATAACGTATCTGTAAGTGATAGACCATACTTATAATACCATATAACGTATCTGTAAGTGATAGACCATACTTATAATACCACCTAACGTATCTGTAAGTGATAGACCATACTTATAATACCACCTAACGTATCTTTAAAAGATAGACCATACTTATAATACCTTATAACGTATCTGTAAGTGACAGACCATACTTATAATACCATCTAACGTATCTGTAAGTGATAGACCATACTTATAATACCATCTAACGTATATGTAAGTGATAGACCATACTTATAATACCACCTAACGTATCTGTAAGTGATAGACCATACGTATAATACAATATTACGTATCTGTAAGTGATAGACCATACTTATAATACCATATAACGTATCTGTAAGTGATAGACCATACTTATAATACCACCTAACGTATCTGTAAGTGATAGACCATACTTATAATACCATCTAACGCATCTGTAAGTGATAGACCATACTTATAATACCTTCTAACGTATCTGTAAGTGATAGACCATACTTATAATACCATATAACGTATATGTAAGTGATAGACCATACTTATAATACTTCCTAACGTATCTGTAAGTGATAGACCATACTTATAATACCATATAACGTGTATGTAAGTGATAGACCACACTTATAATACCACCTAACGTATATGTAAGTGATAGACCATACTTATAATACCATATAACGTATATGTAAGTGATAGACCATAATTATAATACCACCTAACGTATCTGTAAGTGATAGACCATACTTATAATACCACCTAACGTATCTGTAAGTGATAGACCATACTTATAATACCACCTAACGTATCTGTAAGTGATAGACCATACTTATAATACCATATAACGTATCTGTAAGTGATAGACCATACTTATATTACCATATAACGTATCTGTAAGTGATAAACCATACTTATAATACCACCTAAAGTATCTGTAAGTGAAAGACCATACTTATAATACCACCTAACGTATATGTAAGTGATAGACCATACCTATAATACCACCTAACGTATCTGTAAGTGATAGACCATACGTATAATACCACCTAACGTATATGTAAGTGATAGACCATGCGTATAATACCACCTAACGTATATGTAAGTGATAGACCATACTTATAATACCACCTAACGAATCTGTAAGTGATAGACCAAACGTATAATACCACCTAACGTATCTGTAAGTGATAGACCATACTTATAATACCACCTAACGTATCTGTAAGTGATAGACCATACTTATAATACGACCTAACGTATCTGCAAGTGATAGACCATACTTATAATACCAACCAACGTATCTGTAAGTGATAGACCATACTTATAATACCACCTAACGTATCTGTAAGTGATAGACCGTACTTATAATACCACCTAACGTATCTGTAAGTGATAGACCATACTTATAATACCACCTAACGTATCTGTAAGTGATAGACCATACTTATAATACCACCTAACGTATCTGTAAGTGATAGACAATACTTATAATACCACCTAACGTATCTGTAAGTGATAGACCATATTTATAATACCACCTAACGTACCTGTAAGTGATAGACCATACTTATAATACCATATAACGTATATGTAAGTGATAGACCATACGTATAATACCACCTAACGTATCTGTAAGTGATAGACCATACGTATAATACCATCTAACGTATCTGTAAGTGATAGACCATACATATAATACCATCTTACGTATCTGTAAGTGATAGACCATACGTATAATACCATCTAACGTATCTGTAAGTGATAGACCATACTTATAATACAACCTAACGTATCTGTAAGTGATAGACCATACTTATAATACCACCTAACGTATCTGTAAGTGATAGACCATACTTATAATACCATATAACGTATCTGTAAGTGATACACCATACTTATAATACCCCCTAACGTATCTGTAAGTGATAGACCATACTTATAATACCATCTAACGTATCTGTAAGTGATAGACCATACTTATAATACCACCTAACGTATCTGTAAGTGATAGACCATACTTATAATACCATATAACGTATCTGAAGTTGATAGACTATACTTATAATACCATATAACGTATCTTTAAGTGATAAACCATACTTATAATACCACCTAACGTATATGTAAGTGATAGACCATACTTATAATACCACCTAACGTATCTGTTAGTGATAGACCATACTTATAATACCATCTAACGTATCTGTAAGTGATAGACCATACTTATAATACCACCTAACGTATCTGTAAGTGATAGACCATACTTATAATACCACCTAACGTATATGTAAGTGATAGACAATACTTATAATACCACCTAACGTATATGTCAGTGATAGACCATACTTATAATACCACCTAACGTATCTGTAAGTGATAGACCATACTTATAATACCAACTAACGTATCTGTAAGTGATAGACCATACTTATAATACCACCTAACGTATATGTAAGTGATAGACCATACTTATAATACCACCTAACGTATCTGTAAGTGATAGACCATACTTATAATACCATATAACGTATATGTAAGTGATAGACCATACTTATAATACCATATAACGTATCTGTAAGTGATAGACCATACTTATAATACCACCTAACGTATCTGTAAGTGATAGACCATACTTATAATACCATACAACGTATCTGTAAGTGATAGACCATACTTATAATACCACCTAACGTATCTGTAAGTGATAGACCATACTTATAATACCACCCAACGTATCTGTAAGTGATAGACCATACTTATAATACCATATAACGTATATGTAAGTGATAGACCATACGTATAATACCATCTAACGTATCTGTAAGTGATAGACCATACTTATAATACCACCTAACGTATATGTAAGTGATAGACCATACTTATAATACCATATAACGTATCTGTAAGTGATAGACCATACTTATAATTCCATATAACGTATCTGTAAGTGATAGACCATACTTATAACACCACCTAACGTATATGTAAGTGATAGACCATACGTATAATACCATCTAACGTATCTGTAAGTGATAGACCATACTTATAATACCACCTAACGTATCTGTAAGTGACAGACCATACTTATAATACCATCTAACGTATCTGTAAGTGATAGACCATACTTATAATACCACCTAACGTATCTGTAAGTGATAGACCATACTTATAATACCACCTAACATATCTGTAAGTGATAGACCATACGTATAATACCACCTAACGTATCTGCAAGTGATAGACCATACTTATAATACCACCTAACGTATCTGTAAGTGATAGACCGTACTTATAATACCACCTAACGTATATGTAAGTGATAGACCATACTTATAATACCATATAACGTATATATAAGTGATAGACCATACTTATAACACCACCTAACGTATATGTAAGTGATAGACCATACGTATAATACCATCTAACGTATCTGTAAGTGATAGACCATACTTATAATACCACCTAACGTATCTGTAAGTGACAGACCATACTTATAATACCATCTAACGTATCTGTAAGTGATAGACCATACTTATAATACCACCTAACGTATCTGTAAGTGATAGACCATACTTATAATACCACCTAACATATCTGTAAGTGATAGACCATACGTATAATACCACCTAACGTATCTGCAAGTGATAGACCATACTTATAATACCACCTAACGTATCTGTAAGTGATAGACCGTACTTATAATACCACCTAACGTATATGTAAGTGATAGACCATACTTATAATACCACCTAACGTATCTGTTAGTGATAGACCATACTTATAATACCATCTAACGTATCTGTAAGTGATAGACCATACTTATAATACCACCTAACGTATCTGTAAGTGATAGACCATACTTATAATACCACCTAACGTATATGTAAGTGATAGACCATACTTATAATACCACCTAACGTATATGTCAGTGATAGACCATACTTATAATACCACCTAACGTATCTGTAAGTGATAGACCATACTTATAATACCACCTAACGTATCTGTAAGTGATAGACCATACTTATAATACCACCTAACGTATCTGTAAGTGATAGACCATACTTATAATACCACCTAACGTATCTGTAAGTGATAGACCATTCTTATAATACCACCTAACGTATCTGTAAGTGATAGACCATACTTATAATACCATATAACGTATCTGTAAGTGATAGACCATACGTATCATACCATCTAACGTATCTGTAAGTGATAGACCATATTTATAATACCACCTAACGTATCTGTAAGTGATAGACCATACTTATAATACCACCTAACGTATCTGTAAGTGATAGACCATACTTATAATACCATCTAACGTATCTGTAAGTGATAGACCATACTTATAATACCACATAACGTATCTGTAAGTGATAGACCATACGTATAATACCATCTAACGTATATGTAAGTGATAGACCATACTTATAATACAATCTAACGTATCTGTAAGTGATAGACCATACGTATAATACCATCTAACGTATGTGTAAGTGATAGACCATACTTATAATACCACCTAACGTATCTGTAAGTGAAAGACCATACTTATAATACCACCTAACGTATCTGTAAGTGATAGACCATACTTATAATACCATATAACGTATATGTAAGTGATAGACCATACTTATAATACCATATAACGTATCTGTAAGTGATAGACCATACTTATAATACCATCTAACGTATCTGTAAGTGATAGACCATACGTATAATACCATCTAACGTATATGTAAGTGATAGACCATACGTATAATACCACCTAACGTATCTGTAAGTGATAGACCATACGTATAATACCATCTAACGTATCTGTAAGTGATAGACCATACTTATAATACCATATAACGTATCTGTAAATGATAGACCATACTTATAATACCACCTAACGTATCTGTAAGTGATAGACCATACTTATAATACCATATAACGTATATGTAAGTGATAGACCATACTTATAATACAACCTAATGTATCTGTAAGTGATAGACCATACTTATAATACCACCTAACGTATCTGTAAGAGATAGACCATACTTATTATACCATATAACGTATCTGTAAGTGATAGACCATACTTATAATACCATATAACGTATCTGTAAGTGATAGACCATACTTATAATACCACCTAACGTATCTGTAAGTGATAGACCATACTTATAATACCACCTAACGTATCTTTAAAAGATAGACCATACTTATAATACCTTATAACGTATCTGTAAGTGACAGACCATACTTATAATACCATCTAACGTATCTGTAAGTGATAGACCATACTTATAATACCATCTAACGTATATGTAAGTGATAGACCATACTTATAATACCACCTAACGTATCTGTAAGTGATAGACCATACGTATAATACAATATTACGTATCTGTAAGTGATAGACCATACTTATAATACCATATAACGTATCTGTAAGTGATAGACCATACTTATAATACCATCTAACGTATCTGTAAGTGATAGACCATACTTATAATACCATCTAACGCATCTGTAAGTGATAGACCATACTTATAATACCTTCTAACGTATCTGTAAGTGATAGACCATACTTATAATACCATATAACGTATATGTAAGTGATAGACCATACTTATAATACCACCTAACGTATCTGTAAGTGATAGACCATACTTATAATACCATATAACGTATATGTAAGTGATAGACCACACTTATAATACCACCTAACGTATATGTAAGTGATAGACCATACTTATAATACCATATAACGTATATGTAAGTGATAGACCATAATTATAATACCACCTAACGTATCTGTAAGTGATAGACCATACTTATAATACCACCTAACGTATCTGTAAGTGATAGACCATACTTATAATACCACCTAACGTATCTGTAAGTGATAGACCATACTTATAATACCATATAACGTATCTGTAAGTGATAGACCATACTTATATTACCATATAACGTATCTGTAAGTGATAAACCATACTTATAATACCACCTAAAGTATCTGTAAGTGAAAGACCATACTTATAATACCACCTAACGTATATGTAAGTGATAGACCATACCTATAATACCACCTAACGTATCTGTAAGTGATAGACCATACGTATAATACCACCTAACGTATATGTAAGTGATAGACCATGCGTATAATACCACCTAACGTATATGTAAGTGATAGACCATACTTATAATACCACCTAACGAATCTGTAAGTGATAGACCAAACGTATAATACCACCTAACGTATCTGTAAGTGATAGACCATACTTATAATACCACCTAACGTATCTGTAAGTGATAGACCATACTTATAATACGACCTAACGTATCTGCAAGTGATAGACCATACTTATAATACCAACCAACGTATCTGTAAGTGATAGACCATACTTATAATACCACCTAACGTATCTGTAAGTGATAGACCGTACTTATAATACCACCTAACGTATCTGTAAGTGATAGACCATACTTATAATACCACCTAACGTATCTGTAAGTGATAGACCATACTTATAATACCACCTAACGTATCTGTAAGTGATAGACAATACTTATAATACCACCTAACATATCTGTAAGTGATAGACCATATTTATAATACCACCTAACGTACCTGTAAGTGATAGACCATACTTATAATACCATATAACGTATATGTAAGTGATAGACCATACGTATAATACCACCTAACGTATCTGTAAGTGATAGACCATACATATAATACCATCTAACGTATCTGTAAGTGATAGACCATACGTATAATACCATCTAACGTATCTGTAAGTGATAGACCATACTTATAATACCACCTAACGTATCTGTAAGTGATAGACCATACTTATAATACCACCTAACGTATCTGTAAGTGATAGACCATACTTATAATACCATATAACGTATCTGTAAGTGATACACCATACTTATAATACCACCTAACGTATCTGTAAGTGATAGACCATACTTATAATACCATCTAACGTATCTGTAAGTGATAGACCATACTTATAATACCACCTAACGTATCTGTAAGTGATAGACCATACTTATAATACCATATAACGTATCTGAAGGTGATAGACTATACTTATAATACCATATAACGTATCTTTAAGTGATAAACCATACTTATAATACCACCTAACGTATCTGTAAGTGATAGACCATACTTATAATACCATCTAACGTATCTGTAAGTGATAGACCATACTTATAATACCATATAACGTATCTGAAGATGATAGACCATACTTATAATACCATATAACGTATCTGTAAGTGATAGACCATACGTATAATACCACCTAACGTATCGACAAGTGATAGACCACACTTATAATACCACCTAACGTATCTGTAAGTGATAGACCATACTTATAATACCACCTAACGTATCTGTAAGTGATAGACCATACTTATAATACCATCTAACGTATCTGTAAGTGATAGACCATACTTATAATACCATATAACGTATCTGTAAGTGATAGACCATACTTATAACACCATCTAACGTATCTGTAAGTGATAGACCATACTTATAATACCACCTAACGTATCTGTAAGTGATAGACCATACTTATAATACCACCTAACGAATCTGCAAGTGATAGACCATACTTATAATACCACCTAACGTATCTGTCAGTGATAGACCATACTTATAATACCACCTAACGTATCTGTAAGTGATAGACCATACTTATAATACCACCTAACGTATCTGTAAGTGATAGACCATACTTATTATACCACCTAACGTATCTGTAAGTGATAGACCATACTTATAACACCATATAACGTATCTGTAAGTGATAGACCATTCTTATAATACCATCTAACGTATCTGTAAGTGATAGACCATACTTATAATACCACCTAACGTATCTGTAAGTGATAGACCATACTTATAATACCACCTAAGGTATCTGTAAGTGAAAGACCATACTTATAATACCACCTAACGTATATGTAAGTGATAGACCATACCTATAATACCACCTAACGTATCTGTAAGTGATAGACCATACGTATAATACCACCTAACGTATATGTAAGTGATAGACCATGCGTATAATACCACCTAACGTATATGTAAGTGATAGACCATACTTATAATACCACCTAACGTATCTGTAAGTGATAGACCATACGTATAATACCACCTAACGTATCTGTAAGTGATAGACCATACTTATAATACCACCGAACGTATCTTTAAGTGATAGACCATACTTATAATACCACCTAACGTATCTGTAAGTGATAGACCATACTTATAATACCAACCAACGTATCTGTAAGTGATAGACCATACTTATAATACCACCTAACGTATCTGTAAGTGATAGACCGTACTTATAATACCACCTAACGTATCTGTAAGTGATAGACCATACTTATAATACCACCTAACGTATCTGTAAGTGATAGACCATACTTATAATACCACCTAACGTATCTGTAAGTGATAGACAATACTTATAATACCACCTAACGTATCTGTAAGTGATAGATCATACTTATAATACCACCTAACGTATCTGTAAGTGATAGACCATACTTATAATACCATATAACGTATATGTAAGTGATAGACCATACGTATAATACCACCTAACGTATCTGTAAGTGATAGACCATACGTATAATACCATCTAACGTATCTGTAAGAGATAGACCATACATATAATACCATCTAACGTATCTGTAAGTGATAGACCATACGTATAATACCATCTAACGTATCTGTAAGTGATAGACCATACTTATAATACCACCTAACGTATCTGTAAGTGATAGACCATACTTATAATACCACCTAACGTATCTGTAAGTGATAGACCATACTTATAATACCATATAACGTATCTGTAAGTGATACACCATACTTATAATACCACCCAACGTATCTGTAAGTGATAGACCATACTTATAATACCATCTAACGTATCTGTAAGTGATAGACCATACTTATAATACCACCTAACGTATCTGTAAGTGATAGACCATACTTATAATACCATCTAACGTATCTGTAAGTGATAGACCATACTTATAATACCATATAACGTATCTGAAGGTGATAGACTATACTTATAATACCATATAACGTATCTTTAAGTGATAAACCATACTTATAATACCACCTAACGTATCTGTAAGTGATAGACCATACTTATAATACCATCTAACGTATCTGTAAGTGATAGACCGTACTTATAATACCATATAACGTATCTGAAGATGATAGACCATACTTATAATATCATATAACGTATCTGTAAGTGATAGACCATACGTATAATACCACCTAACGTATCGGCAAGTGATAGACCACACGTATAATACCACCTAACGTATCTGTAAGTGATAGACCATACTTATAATACCACCTAACGTATCTGTAAGTGATAGACCATACTTATAATACCATCTAACGTATCTGTAAGTGATAGACCATACTTATAATACCATATAACGTATCTGTAAGTGATAGACCATACTTATAACACCATCTAACGTATCTGTAAGTGATAGACCATACTTATAATACAACCTAACGTATCTGTAAGTGATAGACCATACTTATAATACCACCTAACGAATCTGTAAGTGATAGACCATACTTATAATACCACCTAACGTATCTGTCAGTGATAGACCATACATATAATACCATATAACGTATATGTAAGTGATAGACCATACTTATAATACCATCTAACGTATATGTAAGTGATAGACCATACTTATAATACCATATAACGTATATCTAAGTGATAGACCATAATTATAATACCATATAACGTATCTGCAAATGATTGACCATACTTATAATACCACCTAACGTATCTGTAAGTGATAGACCATACTTATAATACCATATAACGTATCTGTAAGTGATAGACCACACTTATAATACCATATAACGTATATGTAAGTGAAAGACCATACTTATAATACCACCTAACGTATCTGTAAGTGATAGACCATACTTATAATACCACCTAACGTATCTGTAAGTGATAGACCATACTTATAATACCACCTAACGTATATGTAAGTGATAGAGCATACTTATAATACCATCTAACGTATCAGCAAGTGATAGACCATACTTATAATACCATATAACGTATCTGTAAGTGATAGACCATACGTATAATACCACCTAACGTATCTGTAAGTGATAGACCATACTTATAATACCACCTAACGTATCTGTAAGTGATACACCATACTTATAATACCACCTAACGTATCTGTAAGTGATAGACCATACTTATAATACCACCTAACGTATCTGTAAGTGATAGACCATACTTATAATACCACCTAACGTATCTGTAAGTGATAGACCATACTTATAATACCACCTAACGTATCTGTAAGTGATAGACCATACTTATAATACCATCTAACGTATCTGTAAGTGATAGACCATACTTATAATACCACCTAACGTATCTGTAAGTGATAGACCATACTTATAATACCACCTAACGTATATTTAAGTGATAGACCATACTTATAATACCACCTAACGTATCTGTAAGTGATAGACCATACTTATAATACGATATAACGTATCTGTAAGTGATAGACCATACTTATAATACCATCTAACGTATCTGTAAGTGATGGACCATACTTATAATACCACCTAACGTATCTGTAAGTGATAGACCATACTTATAATACCACCTAACGTATATTTAAGTGATAGACCATACTTATAATACCACCTAACGTATCTGTAAGTGATAGACCATACTTATAATACCATATAACGTATCTGTAAGTGATAGACCATACTTATAATACCACCTAACGTATCTGTAAGTGATAGACCATACTTATAATACCACCTAACGTATCTGTAAGAGATAGACCATACTTATAATACCACCTAACGTATCTGTAAGTGATAGACCATACTTATAATACCATCTAACGTATCTATAAGTGATAGACCATACGTATAATACCACCTAACGTATCTGTAAGTGATAGCCCATACTTATAATACCACCTAACGTATATTTAAGTGATAGACCATACTTATAATACCATATAACGTATATGTAAGTGATAGACCATACTTATAATACCACCTAACGTATCTGTAAGTGATAGACCATAATTAGAATACCATATAACGTATCTGTAAGTGATAGACCATACTTATAATACCACCTAACGTATCTGTAAGTGATAGACCATACTTATAATACCACCTAACATATCTGTAAGTGATAGACCATAATTATAATACCACCTAACGTATATATAAGTGATAGACCATAATTATAATACCACCTAACGTATCTGTAAGTGATAGACCATACTTATAATACCACCTAACGTATCTGCAAGTGATAGACCATACTTATAATACCACCTAACGTATCTGTAAGTGATAGACCATACTTATAATACCACCTAACGTATCTGTAAGTGATCGACCATAATTATAATACCACCTAACGTATCTGTAAGTGATAGACCATACTTATAATACCATCTAACGTATCTGTAAGTGATAGACCATACTTATAATACCATATAACGTATCTGTAAGTGATAGACCATACTTATAATACCATCTAACGTATCTGTAAGTGATAGACCATACTTCTAATACCATATAACGTATCTGTAAGTGATAGACCATAATTATAATACCACCTAACGTATCTGTAAGTGATAGACCATACGTATAATACCACATAACGTATCTGTAAGTGATAGACCATACTTATAATACCACCTAACGTATCTGTAAGTGATAGACAATACTTATAATACCATATAACCTATATGTAAGAGATAGACCATACTTATAATACCATATAACGTATCTGTAAGTGATAGACCATACTTATAATACCACCTAACGTATATGTAAGTGATAGACCATACTTATAATACCATATAACGTATATGTAAGTGATAGACCATACTTATAATACCATCTAACGTATATGTAAGTGATAGACCATACTTATAATACCATCTAACGTATATGTAAGTGATAGACCATACTTATAATACCATATAACATATCTGTAAGTGATAGACCATAATTATAATACCACCTAACGTATCTGTAAGTGATAGACCATACGTATAATACAACCTAACGTATCTGTAAGTGATAGACCATACTTATAATACCACCTAACGTATCTGTAAGTGATAGACAATACTTATAATACCATATAACGTATATGTAAGAGATAGACCATACTTATAATACCATATAACGTATCTGTAAGTGATAGACCATACTTATAATACCACCTAACGTATATGTAAGTGATAGACCATACTTATAATACCATATAACGTATATGTAAGTGATAGACCATACTTATAATACCATCTAACGTATATGTAAGTTATAGACCATACTTATAATACCACCTAACGTATATGTAAGTGATAGACCATACTTATAATACCATATAACGTATATGTAAGTGATAGACCATACTTATAATACCATATAACGTATCTGTAAGTGATAGACCATACTTATAATACCACCCAACGTATCTGTAAGCGATAGACCATACTTATAATACCACCTAACGTATCTGTAAGTGATAGACCATACTTATAATACCACCTAACGTATCTGTAAGTGATAGACCATACTATAATACCACCTAACGTATCTGCAAGTGATAGACCATAATTATAATACCATATAACGCATCTGTAAGTGATAGACCATACTTATAATACCATATAACGTATCTGCAAGTGATAGACCATACTTATAATACCATATAACGTATCTGTAAGTGATAGACCATACTTATAATACCACCTATAGTATCTGTAAGTGATAGACCATACTTATAATACCACCTAACGTATCTGTAAGTGATAGACCATACTTATAATACCACCTAACGTATCTGTAAGTGATAGACCATACTTATAATACCACCTAACGTATCTGTAAGTGATAGACCATACTTATAATACCACCTAACGTATATGTAAGTGATAGACCATACTTATAATACCATATAACGTATCTGTAAGTGATAGACCATACTTATAACACCATATAACGTATATGTAATTGATAGACCATATTTATAATACCATATAACGTATATATAAGTGATAGACCATACTTATAATACCACCTAACGTATCTGTAAGTGATAGACCATTCTTATAATACCACCTAACGTATCTTTAAGTGATAGACCATACTTATAATACCATATAACGTATATGTAAGTGATAGACCATACTTATAATATCACCTAACGTATCAGTAAGTGATAGACCATACGTATAATACCACCTAACGTATCTGTAAGTGATAGACCATACTTATAATTCCATATAACGTATCTGTAGGTGATAGACCATACTTATAATACCACCCAACGTATCTGTAAGTGATAGACCATACTTATAATACCACCCAACGTATCTGTAAGTGATAGAGCATACTTATAATACCACCTAACGTATCTGTAAGTGATAGACCATAATTATAATACCATATAACGTATCTGTAAGTGATAGACCATACTTATAATACCACCTAACGTATCTGTAAGTGATAGACCATACTTATAATACCATATAACGTATATGTAAGTGATAGACCATACTTATAATACCATCTAACGTATATGTAAGTGATAGACCATACTTATAATACCACCTAACGTATCTGTAAGTGATAGACCATACTTATAATACCATATAACGTATATGTAAGTGATAGACCATACTTATAATACCATATAACGTATCTGTAAGTGATAGACCATACTTATAATACCACCTAACGTATCTGTAAGTGATAGACCATACTTATAATACCATACAACGTATCTGTAAGTGATAGACCATACTTATAATACCACCTAACATATCTGTAAGTGATAGACCGTACTTATAATACCACCCAACGTATCTGTAAGTGATAGACCATACTTATAATACCATATAACGTATATGTAAGTGATAGACCATACGTATAATACCATCTAACGTATCTGTAAGTGATAGACCATACTTATAATTCCATATAACTTATCTGTAAGTGATAGACCATACTTATAACACCACCTAACGTATATGTAAGTGATAGACCATACGTATAATACCATCTAACGTATCTGTAAGTGATAGACCATACTTATAATACCACCGAACGTATCTGTAAGTGACAGACCATACTTATAATACCATCTAACGTATCTGTAAGTGATAGACCATACTTATAATACCACCTAACGTATCTGTAAGTGATAGACCATACTTATAATACCACCTAACATATCTTTAAGTGATAGACCATACTTATAATACCACCTAACGTATATGTAAGTGATAGACCATACTTATAATACCATATAACGTATCTGTAAGTGATAGACCATACTTATAATACCATATAACGTATATGTAAGTGATAGACCATATTTATAATACCATATAACGTATATATAAGTGATAGACCATACTTATAATACCACCTAACGTATCTGTAAGTGATAGACCATTCTTATAATACTACCTAACGTATCTTTAAGTGATAGACCATACTTATAATACCATATAACGTATATGTAAGTGATAGACCATACTTATAATATAACCTAACGTATCAGTAAGTGATAGACCATACGTATAATACCACCTAACGTATCTGTAAGTGATAGACCATACTTATAATTCCATATAACGTATCTGTAGGTGATAGACCATACTTATAATACCACCCAACGTATCTGTAAGTGATAGACCATACTTATAATACCACCCAACGTATCTGTAAGTGATAGAGCATACTTATAATACCACCTAACGTATCTGTAAGTGATAGACCATAATTATAATACCATATAACGTATCTGTAAGTGATAGACCATACTTATAATACCACCTAACGTATCTGTAAGTGATAGACCATACTTTTAATACCATATAACGTATATGTAAGTGATAGACCATACTTATAATACCATCTAACGTATATGTAAGTGATAGACCATACTTATAATACCACCTAACGTATCTGTAAGTGATAGACCATACTTATAATACCATATAACGTATATGTAAGTGATAGACCATACTTATAATACCATATAACGTATCTGTAAGTGATAGACCATACTTATAATACCACCTAACGTATCTGTAAGTGATAGACCATACTTATAATACCATACAACGTATCTGTAAGTGATAGACCATACTTATAATACCACCTAACGTATCTGTAAGTGATAGACCATACTTATAATACCACCCAACGTATCTGTAAGTGATAGACCATACTTATAATACCATATAACGTATATGTAAGTGATAGACCATGCGTATAATACCATCTAACGTATCTGTAAGTGATAGACCATACTTATAATACCACCTAACGTATATGTAAGTGATAGACCATACTTATAATACCATATAACGTATCTGTAAGTGATAGACCATACTTATAATTCCATATAACGTATCTGTAAGTGATAGACCATACTTATAACACCACCTAACGTATATGTAAGTGATAGACCATACGTATAATACCATCTAACGTATCTGTAAGTGATAGACCATACTTATAATACCACCTAACGTATCTGTAAGTGACAGACCATACTTATAATACCATCTAACGTATCTGTAAGTGATAGACCATACTTATAATACCACCTAACGTATCTGTAAGTGATAGACCATACTTATAATACCACCTAACATATCTGTAAGTGATAGACCATACGTATAATACCACCTAACGTATCTGCAAGTGATAGACCATACTTATAATACCACCTAACGTATCTGTAAGTGATAGACCGTACTTATAATACCACCTAACGTATATGTAAGTGATAGACCATACTTATAATACTATATAACGTATATATAAGTGATAGACCATACTTATAACACCACCTAACGTATATGTAAGTGATAGACCATACGTATAATACCATCTAACGTATCTGTAAGTGATAGACCATACTTATAATACCACCTAACGTATCTGTAAGTGACAGACCATACTTATAATACCATCTAACGTATCTGTAAGTGATAGACCATACTTATAATACCACCTAACGTATCTGTAAGTGATAGACCATACTTATAATACCACCTAACATATCTGTAAGTGATAGACCATACGTATAATACCACCTAACGTATCTGCAAGTGATAGACCATACTTATAATACCACCTAACGTATCTGTAAGTGATAGACCGTACTTATAATACCACCTAACGTATATGTAAGTGATAGACCATACTTATAATACTATATAACGTATATATAAGTGATAGACCATACTTATAACACCACCTAACGTATATGTAAGTGATAGACCATACGTATAATACCATCTAACGTATCTGTAAGTGATAGACCATACTTATAATACCACCTAACGTATCTGTAAGTGACAGACCATACTTATAATACCATCTAACGTATCTGTAAGTGATAGACCATACTTATAATACCACCTAACGTATCTGTAAGTGATAGACCATACTTATAATACCACCTAACATATCTGTAAGTGATAGACCATACGTATAATACCACCTAACGTATCTGCAAGTGATAGACCATACTTATAATACCACCTAACGTATCTGTAAGTGATAGACCGTACTTATAATACCACCTAACGTATATGTAAGTGATAGACCATACTTATAATACCACCTAACGTATCTGTTAGTGATAGACCATACTTATAATACCATCTAACGTATCTGTAAGTGATAGACCATACTTATAATACCACCTAACGTATCTGTAAGTGATAGACCATACTTATAATACCACCTAACGTATATGTAAGTGATAGACCATACTTATAATACCACCTAACGTATATGTAAGTGATAGACCATACTTATAATACCACCTAACGTATCTGTAAGTGATAGACCATACTTATAATACCACCTAACGTATCTGTAAGTGATAGACCATACTTATAATACCACCTAACGTATCTGTAAGTGATAGACCATACTTATAATACCACCTAACGTATCTGTAAGTGATAGACCATTCTTATAATACCACCTAACGTATCTGTAAGTGATAGACCATACTTATAATACCATATAACGTATCTGTAAGTGATAGACCATACGTATCATACCATCTAACGTATCTGTAAGTGATAGACCATATTTATAATACCACCTAACGTATCTGTAAGTGATAGACCATACTTATAATACCACCTAACGTATCTGTAAGTGATAGACCATACTTTATATACCATCTAACGTATCTGTAAGTGATAGACCATACTTATAATACCACATAACGTATCTGTAAGTGATAGACCATACGTATAATACCATCTAACGTATATGTAAGTGATAGACCATACTTATAATACCATCTAACGTATCTGTAAGTGATAGACCATACGTATAATACCATCTAACGTATGTGTAAGTGATAGACCATACTTATAATACCACCTAACGTATCTGTAAGTGAAAGACCATACTTATAATACCACCTAACGTATCTGTAAGTGATAGACCATACTTATAATACCATATAACGTATATGTAAGTGATAGACCATACTTATAATACCATATAACGTATCTGTAAGTGATAGACCATACTTATAATACCATCTAACGTATCTGTAAGTGATAGACCATACGTATAATACCATCTAACGTATATGTAAGTGATAGACCATACGTATAATACCACCTAACGTATCTGTAAGTGATAGACCATACGTATAATACCATCTAACGTATCTGTAAGTGATAGACCATACTTATAATACCATATAACGTATCTGTAAATGATAGACCATACTTATAATACCACCCAACGTATCTGTAAGTGATAGACCATACTTATAATACCATATAACGTATATGTAAGTGATAGACCATGCGTATAATACCATCTAACGTATCTGTAAGTGATAGACCATACTTATAATACCACCTAACGTATATGTAAGTGATAGACCATACTTATAATACCATATAACGTATCTGTAAGTGATAGACCATACTTATAATTCCATATAACGTATCTGTAAGTGATAGACCATACTTAAAACACCACCTAACGTATATGTAAGTGATAGACCATACGTATAATACCATCTAACGTATCTGTAAGTGATAGACCATACTTATAATACCACCTAACGTATCTGTAAGTGACAGACCATACTTATAATACCATCTAACGTATCTGTAAGTGATAGACCATACTTATAATACCACCTAACGTATCTGTAAGTGATAGACCATACTTATAATACCACCTAACATATCTGTAAGTGATAGACCATACGTATAATACCACCTAACGTATCTGCAAGTGATAGACCATACTTATAATACCACCTAACGTATCTGTAAGTGATAGACCGTACTTATAATACCACCTAACGTATATGTAAGTGATAGACCATACTTATAATACTATATAACGTATATATAAGTGATAGACCATACTTATAACACCACCTAACGTATATGTAAGTGATAGACCATACGTATAATACCATCTAACGTATCTGTAAGTGATAGACCATACTTATAATACCACCTAACGTATCTGTAAGTGACAGACCATACTTATAATACCATCTAACGTATCTGTAAGTGATAGACCATACTTATAATACCACCTAACGTATCTGTAAGTGATAGACCATACTTATAATACCACCTAACATATCTGTAAGTGATAGACCATACGTATAATACCACCTAACGTATCTGCAAGTGATAGACCATACTTATAATACCACCTAACGTATCTGTAAGTGATAGACCGTACTTATAATACCACCTAACGTATATGTAAGTGATAGACCATACTTATAATACCACCTAACGTATCTGTTAGTGATAGACCATACTTATAATACCATCTAACGTATCTGTAAGTGATAGACCATACTTATAATACCACCTAACGTATCTGTAAGTGATAGACCATACTTATAATACCACCTAACGTATATGTAAGTGATAGACCATACTTATAATACCACCTAACGTATATGTAAGTGATAGACCATACTTATAATACCACCTAACGTATCTGTAAGTGATAGACCATACTTATAATACCACCTAACGTATCTGTAAGTGATAGACCATACTTATAATACCACCTAACGTATCTGTAAGTGATAGACCATACTTATAATACCACCTAACGTATCTGTAAGTGATAGACCATTCTTATAATACCACCTAACGTATCTGTAAGTGATAGACCATACTTATAATACCATATAACGTATCTGTAAGTGATAGACCATACGTATCATACCATCTAACGTATCTGTAAGTGATAGACCATATTTATAATACCACCTAACGTATCTGTAAGTGATAGACCATACTTATAATACCACCTAACGTATCTGTAAGTGATAGACCATACTTATAATACCATCTAACGTATCTGTAAGTGATAGACCATACTTATAATACCACATAACGTATCTGTAAGTGATAGACCATACGTATAATACCATCTAACGTATATGTAAGTGATAGACCATACTTATAATACCATCTAACGTATCTGTAAGTGATAGACCATACGTATAATACCATCTAACGTATGTGTAAGTGATAGACCATACTTATAATACCACCTAACGTATCTGTAAGTGAAAGACCATACTTATAATACCACCTAACGTATCTGTAAGTGATAGACCATACTTATAATACCATATAACGTATATGTAAGTGATAGACCATACTTATAATACCATATAACGTATCTGTAAGTGATAGACCATACTTATAATACCATCTAACGTATCTGTAAGTGATAGACCATACGTATAATACCATCTAACGTATATGTAAGTGATAGACCATACGTATAATACCACCTAACGTATCTGTAAGTGATAGACCATACGTATAATACCATCTAACGTATCTGTAAGTGATAGACCATACTTATAATACCATATAACGTATCTGTAAATGATAGACCATACTTATAATACCACCTAACGTATCTGTAAGTGATAGACCATACTTATAATACCATATAACGTATATGTAAGTGATAGACCATACTTATAATACAACCTAATGTATCTGTAAGTGATAGACCATACTTATAATACCACCTAACGTATCTGTAAGTGATAGACCATACTTATAATAAGACCTAACGTATCTGTAAATGATAGACCATACTTATAATACCATCTAACGTATCTGTAAGTGATAGACCATACTTATAATACCACCTAACGTATCTGTAAGTGATAGACCATACTTATAATACCATATAACGTATCTGTAAGTGATAGACCATACATATAATACCACCTAACGTATCTGTAAGTGATAGATCATAATTAAAATACCACCTAACGTATCTGTAAGTGATAGACCATACTTATAATACCGTCTAACGTATATGTAAGTGATAGACCATACTTATAATACCATATAACGTATCTGATAGACCATACTTATAATACCATCTAACGTATCTGTAAGTGATAGACCATACTTATAATACCATATAACGTATCTGTAAGTGATAGACCATACTTATAATACCACCTAACGTATCTGTAAGTGATAGACCATACTTATAATACCATATAACGTATATGTAAGTGATAGACCATACTTATAATACCATATAACGTATATGTAAGTGATAGACCATACTTATAATACCATATAACGTATATGTAAGTGATAGACCATACTTATAATACCATCTAACGTATATGTAAGTGATAGACCATACTTATAATACCATATAACGTATATGTAAGTGATAGACCATACTTATAATACCATATAACGTATCTGTAAGTGATATACCATACTTATAATACCACCTAACGTATCTGTAAGTGATAGACCATACTTATAATACCACCTAACGTATCTGTAAGTGATAGACCATACTTATAATACCATATAACGTATATGTAAGTGATAGACCATACTTATAATACCACCTAACGTATCTGTAAGTGATAGAATATACTTATAATACCATATAACGTATCTGTAAGTGATAGACCATACTTATAATACCACCTAACGTATCTGTAAGTGATAGACCATACTTATTATAACACCCAACCTATCTGTAAGTGATAGACCATACTTATAATACCATATAACGTATATGTAAGTGATAGACCATACGTATAATACCATCTAACGTATCTGTAAGTGATAGACCATACTTATAATACCACCGAACGTATATGTAAGTGATAGACCATACTTATAATTCCATATAACGTATCTGTAAGTGATAGACCATACTTATAATACCACCCAACGTATCTGTAAGTGATAGACCATACTTATAATACCATATAACTTATATGTAAGTGATAGACCATACGTATAATACCATCTAACGTATCTGTAAGTGATAGACCATACTTATAATACCACCTAACGTATATGTAAGTGATAGACCATACATATAATACCATATAACGTATCTGTAAGTGATAGACCATACTTATAATTCCATATAACCTATCTGTAAGTGATAGACCATACATATAATACCACCTAACGTATATGTAAGTGATAGACCATACGTATAATACCATCTAACGTATCTGTAAGTGATAGACCATACTTATAATACCACCTAACGTATCTGTAAGTGATAGACCATACTTATAATACCACCTAACGTATCTGTAAGTGATAGACCATACTTATAATACCATCTAACGTATCTGTAAGTGATAGACCATACTTATAATACCACCTAACGTATCTGTAAGTGATAGACCATACGTATAATACCATCTAACGTATATGTAAGTGATAGACCATACTTATAATACCATCTAACGTATCTGTAAGTGATAGACCATACGTATAATACCATCTAACGTATGTGTAAGTGATAGACCATACTTATAATACCACCTAACGTATCTGTAAGTGATAGACCATACTTATAATACCATCTAACGTATGTGTAAGTGATAGACCATACTTATAATACCACCTAACGTATCTGTAAGTGATAGACCATACTTATAATACCACCTAACGTATCTGTAAGTGATAGACCATACATATAATACCATATAACGTATATGTAAGTGATAGACCATACTTATAATACCATATAACGTATCTGTAAGTGATAGACCATACTTATAATAACATCTAACGCATCTGTAAGTGATAGACCATACGTATAATACCATCTAACGTATATGTAAGTGATAGACCATACGTATAATACCACCTAACGTATCTGTAAGTGATAGACCATACGTATAATACCATCTAACGTATCTGTAAGTGATAGACCATACTTATAATTCCCTATAACGTATCTGTAAGTGATAGACCATACTTATAATACCACCTAACATATCTGTAAGTGATAGACCATACTTATAATACCATATAACGTATATGTAAGTGATAGACCATACTTATAATACAACCTAACGTATCTGTAAGTGATAGACCATACTTATAATACCATATAACGTATCTGTAAGTGATAGACCATACTTATAATACCACCTAACGTATCTGTAAGTGATAGACCATACTTATAATACCACCTAACGTATCTGTAAGTGATAGACCATACTTATAATACCACCTAACGTAGCTGTAAGTGATAGACCATACTTATAATACCATATAACGTATATGTAAGTGATAGACCATACTTATAATACAACCTAACGTATCTGTAAGTGATAGACCATACTTATAATACCATATAACGTATCTGTAAGTGATAGACCATACTTATAATACCACCTAACGTATCTGTAAGTGATAGACCATACTTATAATACCATATAACGTATATGTAAGTGATAGACCATACTTATAATACAACCTAACGTATCTGTAAGTGATAGACCATACTTATAATACCACCTAACGTATCTGTAAATGATAGACCATACTTATAATACCATCTAACGTATCTGTAAGTGATAGACCATACTTATAATACCACCTAACGTATCTGTAAGTGATAGACCATACTTATAATACCATATAACGTATCTGTAAGTGATAGACCCTACATATAATAACACCTAACGTATCTGCAAGTGATAGATCATAATTAAAATACCACCTAACGTATCTGTAAGTGATAGACCATACTTATAATACCACCTAACGTATATGTAAGTGATAGACCATACTTATAATACCATATAACGTATCTGTAAGTGATAGACCATACTTATAATACCATCTAACGTATCTGTAAGTGATAGACCATACTTATAATACCATATAACGTATCTGTAAGTGATAGACCATACTTATAATACCACCTAACGTATCTGTAAGTGATAGACCATACTTATAATACCATATAACGTATATGTAAGTGACAGACCATACTTATAATGCCATCTAACGTATATGTAAGTGATAGACCATACTTATAATACCATCTAACGTATATGTAAGTGATAGACCATACTTATAATACCATATAACGTATATGTAAGTGATAGACCATACTTATAATACCATCTAACGTATATGTAAGTGATAGACCATACTTATAATACCATATAACGTATATGTAAGTGATAGACCATACTTATAATACCATATAACGTATCTGTAAGTGATAGACCATACTTATAATACCACCTGACGTATCTGTAAGTTATAGACCATACTTATAATACCACCTAACGTATATGTAAGTGATAGACCATACTTATAATACCATATAACGTATATGTAAGTGATAGACCATACTTATAATACCACCTAACGTATCTGTAAGTGATAGAATATACTTATAATACCATATAACGTATCTGTAAGTGATAGACCATACTTATAATACCACCTAACGTATCTGTAAGTGATAGACCATACTTATTATACCACCCAACGTATCTGTAAGTGATAGACCATACTTATAATACAATATAACGTATATGTAAGTGATAGACCATACGTATAATACCATCTAACGTATCTGTAAGTGATAGACCATACTTATAATACCACCTAACGTATATGTAAGTGATAGACCATACTTATAATACCATATAACGTATCTGTAAGTGATAGACCATACTTATAATTCCATATAACGTATCTGTAAGTGATAGACCATACTTATAATACCACCTAACGTATATGTAAGTGATAGACCATACGTATAATACCATCTAACGTATCTCTAAGTGATAGACCATACTTATAATACCACCTAACGTATCTGTAAGTGATAGACCATACTTATAATACCACCTAACGTATCTGTAAGTGATAGACCATACTTATAATACCATCTAACGTATCTGTAAGTGATAGACCATACTTATAATACCACCTAACGTATCTGTAAGTGATAGACCATACTTATAATACCACCTAACGTATCTGTAAGTGATAGACCATACTTATAATACCACCTAACGTATCTGTAAGTGATAGACCATACTTATAATACCACCTAACGTATCTGTAAGTGATAGACCATACTTATAATACCACCTAACGTATATGTAAGTGATAGACCATTCTTATAATACCACCTAACGTATCTGTAAGTGATAGACCATACTTATAATTCCATCTAACGTATCTGTAAGTGATAGACCATACTTATAATACCACCTAACGTATCTGTAAGTGATAGACCATACTTATAATACCACCTAACGTATATGTAAGTGATAGACCATACTTATAATACCATATAACGTATATGTAAGTGATAGACCATACATATAATACCACCTAACGTATCTGTAAGTGATAGACCATAGTTATAATACCACCTAACGTATCTGTAAGTGATAGACCATACTTATAATACCGCCTAACGTATCTGTAAGTGACAGACCATACTTATAACACCACCTAACGTATCTGTAAGTGATAGACCATACTTATAATACCACCTAACGTATCTGTAAGTGATAGACCATACTTATAATACCACCTAACGTATATGTAAGTGATAGACCATACTTATAATACCATCAAACGTATCTGTAAGTGATAGACCATACTTATAATACCACCTAACGTATATGTAAGTGATAGACCATACTTATAATACCATATAACGTATATGTAAGTGATAGACCATACTTATAATACCACCTAACGTATATGTAAGTGATAGACCATACTTATAATACCATATAACGTATCTGTAAGTGATAGACCATACTTATAATACCATATAACGTATATGTAAGTGATAGACCATACTTATAATACCATCTAACGTATCTGTAAGTGATAGACCATGCTTATAATACCACCTAACGTATCTGTAAGTGATAGACCATACTTATAATACCACCTAACGTATCTGTAAGTGATAGACCATAATTATAATACCACCTAACGTATCTGTAAGTGATAGACCATACTTATAATACCACCTAACGTATCTGTAAGTGATAGACCATACTTATAATACCACCTAACGTATATGTAAGTGATAGACCATACTTATAATACCATCTAACGTATCTGTAAGTGATAGACCATACTTATAATACCACCTAACGTATATGTAAGTGATAGACCATACTTATAATACCATATAACGTATATGTAAGTGATAGACCATACTTATAATACCACCTAACGTATATGTAAGTGATAGACCATACTTATAATTCCCTATAACGTATCTGTAAGTGATAGACCATACTTATAATACCACCTAACATATCTGTAAGTGATAGACCATACTTATAATACCATATAACGTATATGTAAGTGATAGACCATACTTATAATACAACCTAACGTATCTGTAAGTGATAGACCATACTTATAATACCATATAACGTATCTGTAAGTGATAGACCATACTTATAATACCACCTAACGTATCTGTAAGTGATAGACCATACTTATAATACCACCTAACGTATCTGTAAGTGATAGACCATACTTATAATACCACCTAACGTAGCTGTAAGTGATAGACCATACTTATAATACCATATAACGTATATGTAAGTGATAGACCATACTTATAATACAACCTAACGTATCTGTAAGTGATAGACCATACTTATAATACCATATAACGTATCTGTAAGTGATAGACCATACTTATAATACCACCTAACGTATCTGTAAGTGATAGACCATACTTATAATACCATATAACGTATATGTAAGTGATAGACCATACTTATAATACAACCTAACGTATCTGTAAGTGATAGACCATACTTATAATACCACCTAACGTATCTGTAAATGATAGACCATACTTATAATACCATCTAACGTATCTGTAAGTGATAGACCATACTTATAATACCACCTAACGTATCTGTAAGTGATAGACCATACTTATAATACCATATAACGTATCTGTAAGTGATAGACCCTACATATAATAACACCTAACGTATCTGCAAGTGATAGATCATAATTAAAATACCACCTAACGTATCTGTAAGTGATAGACCATACTTATAATACCACCTAACGTATATGTAAGTGATAGACCATACTTATAATACCATATAACGTATCTGTAAGTGATAGACCATACTTATAATACCATCTAACGTATCTGTAAGTGATAGACCATACTTATAATACCATATAACGTATCTGTAAGTGATAGACCATACTTATAATACCACCTAACGTATCTGTAAGTGATAGACCATACTTATAATACCATATAACGTATATGTAAGTGACAGACCATACTTATAATGCCATCTAACGTATATGTAAGTGATAGACCATACTTATAATACCATCTAACGTATATGTAAGTGATAGACCATACTTATAATACCATATAACGTATATGTAAGTGATAGACCATACTTATAATACCATCTAACGTATATGTAAGTGATAGACCATACTTATAATACCATATAACGTATATGTAAGTGATAGACCATACTTATAATACCATATAACGTATCTGTAAGTGATAGACCATACTTATAATACCACCTGACGTATCTGTAAGTTATAGACCATACTTATAATACCACCTAACGTATATGTAAGTGATAGACCATACTTATAATACCATATAACGTATATGTAAGTGATAGACCATACTTATAATACCACCTAACGTATCTGTAAGTGATAGAATATACTTATAATACCATATAACGTATCTGTAAGTGATAGACCATACTTATAATACCACCTAACGTATCTGTAAGTGATAGACCATACTTATTATACCACCCAACGTATCTGTAAGTGATAGACCATACTTATAATACAATATAACGTATATGTAAGTGATAGACCATACGTATAATACCATCTAACGTATCTGTAAGTGATAGACCATACTTATAATACCACCTAACGTATATGTAAGTGATAGACCATACTTATAATACCATATAACGTATCTGTAAGTGATAGACCATACTTATAATTCCATATAACGTATCTGTAAGTGATAGACCATACTTATAATACCACCTAACGTATATGTAAGTGATAGACCATACGTATAATACCATCTAACGTATCTCTAAGTGATAGACCATACTTATAATACCACCTAACGTATCTGTAAGTGATAGACCATACTTATAATACCACCTAACGTATCTGTAAGTGATAGACCATACTTATAATACCATCTAACGTATCTGTAAGTGATAGACCATACTTATAATACCACCTAACGTATCTGTAAGTGATAGACCATACTTATAATACCACCTAACGTATCTGTAAGTGATAGACCATACTTATAATACCACCTAACGTATCTGTAAGTGATAGACCATACTTATAATACCACCTAACGTATCTGTAAGTGATAGACCATACTTATAATACCACCTAACGTATATGTAAGTGATAGACCATTCTTATAATACCACCTAACGTATCTGTAAGTGATAGACCATACTTATAATTCCATCTAACGTATCTGTAAGTGATAGACCATACTTATAATACCACCTAACGTATCTGTAAGTGATAGACCATACTTATAATACCACCTAACGTATATGTAAGTGATAGACCATACTTATAATACCATATAACGTATATGTAAGTGATAGACCATACATATAATACCACCTAACGTATCTGTAAGTGATAGACCATACTTATAATACCACCTAACGTATCTGTAAGTGATAGACCATACTTATAATACCGCCTAACGTATCTGTAAGTGACAGACCATACTTATAACACCACCTAACGTATCTGTAAGTGATAGACCATACTTATAATACCACCTAACGTATCTGTAAGTGATAGACCATACTTATAATACCACCTAACGTATATGTAAGTGATAGACCATACTTATAATACCATCAAACGTATCTGTAAGTGATAGACCATACTTATAATACCACCTAACGTATATGTAAGTGATAGACCATACTTATAATACCATATAACGTATATGTAAGTGATAGACCATACTTATAATACCACCTAACGTATATGTAAGTGATAGACCATACTTATAATACCATATAACGTATCTGTAAGTGATAGACCATACTTATAATACCATATAACGTATATGTAAGTGATAGACCATACTTATAATACCATCTAACGTATCTGTAAGTGATAGACCATGCTTATAATACCACCTAACGTATCTGTAAGTGATAGACCATACTTATAATACCACCTAACGTATCTGTAAGTGATAGACCATAATTATAATACCACCTAACGTATCTGTAAGTGATAGACCATACTTATAATACCACCTAACGTATCTGTAAGTGATAGACCATACTTATAATACCACCTAACGTATATGTAAGTGATAGACCATACTTATAATACCATCTAACGTATCTGTAAGTGATAGACCATACTTATAATACCACCTAACGTATATGTAAGTGATAGACCATACTTATAATACCATATAACGTATATGTAAGTGATAGACCATACTTATAATACCACCTAACGTATATGTAAGTGATAGACCATACTTATAATACCATATAACGTATCTGTAAGTGATAGACCATACTTATAATACCATATAACGTATATGTAAGTGATAGACCATACTTATAATTCCATCTAACGTATCTGTAAGTGATAGACCATGCTTATAATACCACCTAACGTATCTGTAAGTGATAGACCATACTTATAATACCACCTAACGTATCTGTAAGTGATAGACCATACTTATAATACCACCTAACGTATCTGTAAGTGATAGACCATACTTATAATACCACCTAACGTATCTGTAAGTGATAGACCATACTTATAATACCTTATAACGTTTCTGTAAGTGATAGACCATAATTATAATACCACCTAACGTATCTGTAAATGCATTTTACATCAATACATACACATTGAGATCATCTTTTATATACGACTAATATAATATTTAAGTTCATTATATGTGGCTCGTCGTGAGAAACCCGGTCTTAATGCATGTGCGTAAAGTGTCGTCCCGGATTAGCCTGTGCAGTCCGCACAGGCTAATCCAGGACGGCACTTTCCGCCTACAGTGCATTTATGTTTAGAAGAGACTTCCTTGAAACAGAAAATACCATAAAGCGGAAAGTGCCGTCCTGGATTAGCCTGTGCGGACTGCACAGGCTAATCCGGGACGACACTTTACGCACATGCATTAAGACCGGTTTCCTCACGACGCGCCACAATTATGTATATATTGAATCATCTATTTTACGTTGAACCATACTTACTGCCTTTTAACAGTTACGGTTTCAGAGATTAACATACGGTATTCGTTATAACATATCGACTGAAAATAAATATGTTTGTTCAAACTGACAGACAGTAAGCCACTGTCATGCTCCTATATTTGTTAGTACATGTACGGACAGACAGTAAGCCACTATTGTACTAATGTTTTTGTTTGTACGGACAGACCGTAACCCACTGTCGTAATCATGCGTTAGTTCGAACAGACTGATTATAAATAACCGTCGTACTCCCGTGTTTGTTCGTAAAGACCGACAGTAAGCCACTGTCGTACACGTGTGTTTTTTTCTTACGGACAGACAGTAAGCCATTGTCGTACCCCTGTGTTTGTTCGTACGGACAGACAGTAAGCCACTGTCGTACCCCTGTGTTTGTCTGTGCGAACAGACAGTAAGCAACTATCGTACCCCTATGTTTGTCTGTGCGAACAGACAGTAAGCTTCTTTCGTACCCCTCCGTTTGTTCTTACGGACAGACAGTAAGCCACTGTTGTACCCCTGTGTTTGTCTGTACGGACAGACAGTAAGCCACTGTCGTACCCCTGTGTTTGTCTGCACGGACAGACAATATGCCACTGTCGTACTCCTGTATTTGTCTGCACGGACAGACAGTACGCCACTGTCGTACCCCTGTGTTTGTCTGCACGGACAGACAGTAAGCCATTGTCGTACCCCTGTGTTTGTCTGCACGGACAGACAGTAAGCCACTGTCATACCCCTGTGTTTGTCTGTACTGACAGACAGTAAGCCACTGTCGTACCCCTGTGTTTGTCTGTACGGACAGACAGTAAGCCACTGTCGTACCCCTGTGTTTGTATGTACGGACAGACAGTAAGCCACTGCCGTACCCTTGTATTTGTCTGCACGGACAGACAGTAAGCCACTGTCGAATCCCATTGCTCTCCTGTACTGACATACAGTAAGCCACTGTTGTACTCGTGTGCTTGTCTGTACAGACAGACAATAAGCCACTGTCGTACCCCTGTGTTTGTCTGTCCGGACAGACAGTAAGCCACTGACGTACTCCTGTATTTGTCTGTACGTACACACAGTAAGCCACTGTCGTACCCCTGTGTTTGTCTGTCCGGACAGACAGTAAGCCACTGACGTACTCCTGTGTTTGTCTGTACGTACACACAGTAAGCCACTGTCGTACCCCTGTGTTTGTCTGTCCGGACAGACAGTAAGCCACCGACGTACTCCTGTGTTTGTCTGTACGTACACACAGTAAGCCACTGTCGTACCCCTGTGTTTGTCTGTACGGACAGACAGTAAGCCACTGACGTACTCATGTGTTTGTCCGTACGGACACACAGTAAGCCACGGTCGTACCTCTGTGCTTGTTCGTACAGACAGACAGTAAGCCACTGACGTACTCCTGTGTTTTTCTGTACGGACACACAGTATGCCACTGTCGTACTCCTGTATTTGTCTGTACGGACAGACAGTTAGCCACGGTCGTACCCCTGTGTTTGTCTGTACTGACAGACAGTAAGCCACTGACGTACCCCTGTGTTTGTCTGTACGGTAAGCCACTGTCGTTCCGCTGAATTTGTTTGTGCGAACAGACAGTAATCCACTGTCGTACCGTCGTGTTTTTTCGTATAACCTTACATCGTCGTACTCATTCCGATTGGCAGTTGGTCACGCATATTGTTCTTAATAAAGTGTTGGTACATACTCAACACATTGTGTTGCTTTCCGACAGACGCCTACTGGTGCCCGATGTGGTGTCCCCGATTGCAGATTCGTGTAGCATTCGGTTCTTAACCTTGTTCCGCATGTGCAACTGTACATAAATAAAAATACATGTTGATATAGATAACATATGTAGGTATACATATTTGAAAAGGATAGTTATTTATTTTGCTAGCCGAAAGACCTTTATAAAATGTGGAACGGATATCGATGACTAAATGCTAGTGTAAGGTAAACATATGTCCATTTCGTAGTTATTAGCTATGCGTTGAGTCCTAAATACCTGGGCCTGTGTTGAAAAAGCTGAAGTTCCACTTTCGTGAAAACTTCATATGCTAATTAAGTGAAAACTTCATAGCAACTGGCAGGACACATTTTCTCAACTTGTATACATCATGGAAATGAGTTTCAGCAATTGTGGAAGGCCAATTCGGAACAAAGATCAAGGTCACAATACCTTTGGAATAAAAATGATGCATGCACAGGCTGTTGTACAGAAGAGTATTAGGTATGCCTGTAGCACGTAAATCAATGTCGTTTGCTCAATAGGTAGCACGTGACCTAGAGGCACACCAAAGACGCAGATGACAACCACGTTGTATATGCAAGCCGCGATGTACTTGGAATCGTTAAGTTCCGGTATGGTCACGTGGCGGGTCTCCCAGGCCAGGAACGTGCCACTGGCGAGCAGAAGTCCTTTGTAGACGTAGACGGTGATGGTTCAGTAGATCACGTTGTTGTCAACAAAATTCTACAAATTGTAAATATTTCGATACAGCTGTTACCAGCTTTTGAAAATGGCACCACCGCTTCGATATAATATTACAATGTTTATTTATTATCGTATATCTTAGCAACAAATATTCTCTGTTACATGAACGATGTTTTTGTTTGGATTTTATACACGACCGTTCCTATACCGTTTTGTACAGTGAATACGTTTCTGACCTTTAGTAATTAAGAATGCTTTTTTTTTTAATTCAGTGTCTCTCTGTTGCTTGACATTTTACTTGTATACATATGCACATTATTACCAGTAGTACATGTATGCATTTACAGTCTTACCACAGAAATAGTGAAGCAATAACAAACTCTATAATTTTATGAACATAGATTGCTAATGGAAGACAAGCTAAGAAGGACCCTGTGTGAAAACGCAATAGGGCTTGGTTTTAATAATTCCTTAATAGTTTTTCAAGTTAATATTTCTAATAAATATATATTTTGTATCTAAACAATGTAAAATCATTTGTATGCTTCGTAAACCTTCGGTATATATACCATTTATATACCATTTTCAAAAATTAATAAAATATGCCATGCCCTCCATCTTAGTATTTAATTTAAAAAGCCACCCCTTAGTAAATAATTATAAAAAGTCATTATAAGTCATCAACTTAGTTATTAATTATAAAATGTCATGCCTCCTCTCCCTTAGTAATTAATTACAAAATGTCACGCCACCTTCCATTGAGCCTGAATTTTGTGGACATATCCCGTTTTAAAACATTGATGACACACCTTGCGTTGAATTACGTGACGCTCGTATGAAAATGGAAATAAAGCTGGACCATAATGGCATGGTCCATAGCTATCAGCATATGTTGGTCCTTCAAAGGCTGCATGTAACGTTACATAAAAGAAAATGTCAACATTGCAATGCAATAGAAAACGAGTTCCATTTTTGTTAGAATGTTCAATGTATAATGAATGATATTAGAATATTGTATCTTAAGCAGTATTTCTGGAAACGACCAAATATATTAAATTTTACTGAATTGATACAATATGATATTGTAATTATTAATAGAAACTTAGCCATGTATGTTTATAAAGCATTTAGTCCAAAAAACCAGTATACATAATTACTATTACGATTAATATATAATGTATACACACATGAACTCTCGCTCGCATGTTGTTCTGTATGTTTATACTAGCTCATATTGACGTGTTTTGCTGTTGTATTGATAACATTGTTAATACTTATTTATCACATGCTATACCTTGTCTCCAATGTAATACAGCCATTACGAATAATTCTATCTTATACATGTGTAAGATAATATTTTGAGCGTTTTCATTCGCTACATATTCTGTGACTGACTAATCGCATGACGTTATTTTGGTGAAATGACGTCGTCAACATGAAATGACGTCATGCCAATACACAACTTTTAGATTTATCAACATGTGTTGGCAAAATTAGACATTTTTTGTTCGTTTAAAAGCATGTGATAAAAAAGATCTGACACTCGTTGTCATTTCATACCATATTTTATTAAACTCGTCCAGGAAATTCGTTAGTAAGCTCGCCAAAGGCTCGCTTACTAACAAAATTCCTGAACTCGTTTAATAAAATATGGTATGAAATGACAACTCGTGTCAGATCCTATATATATTTTTATTTATTTATGTTTATTTACCTGAGAATTATTTGCTTTACAGATGGTCACTACTTATGCATATATCTACTTGTATTTAACTGTTGCATGAATACTCATGGACTGCATATCTGATGTATAATTGAATAAATCATAAACCATAAACATTAACATAAACGTTTAGATTAACGGGTACACGTATGATAATATCGCGTTTAACTTACAATAGGAACAGATCTAGGGATCAGAAAAGCTAAATTAAATATATTTCTCTGAACATGCTATACTGTTGATGTATTTTCCATAATTTACTATAATACGCTAGCATCCTTCACAAAAATACAAAGTTATCAAGCGCAATATAGGGAGACCATAATTGGACTTTGTTCCTGATAATCATATTATATTTTCTCCAAAAAAGCCATTTCGCGAAAGCTTTTTATGATCTTTTTCCATGACAATATATTGTTGTTGTTTTTTAATTGATACGTTATATGATGCAGATTTATGCCACTAAAATGTTTGGATGCAATGCAGTATTAACCTTCTTTTTGGTACGGTGCTCTCGAAATAAATAGTGGACTCTGTACGTCTTCGAGAACATACCTCCAAACGTCAATGTAAAACCCACCGATATTTTTTTTAGCCAAGTCTTGGACAGAAATTCAATGTTTAAAATGTTGACCAATGAAAAAGTTCGTTATATAAGAATTAAGATATTTATTGGCTAACAATAAAAAAAATAATACATGCTTTGTGCTAGGTTCCCACTGTCATAATTCGCGTCACGATTGAAATCGTGGTCTTAATCGTGGACCAATCCTGGTGATCCTATAAGATCTAATCAGATCTTGAGGTCAGTCGTGGCAATCGTGTTAATCGTAGACGAATTTTGAACGGTTTAAAAATTGTCTACGATTAACACGATCAACTGCGATCGTTTGTCCATCGGGATCATCGTATCAGATCTCGTTGCATCGTAACAAAGCGCGACGAATCGTATCTAATCGTGCATCCAAATTGTAATGATCGGGATCGATCGTGGACAAGAAACAAGATTCTGTGTTTGAAAAACACACATGCCCCCGGTTGGTGGAGGATAGCCCATTTCTTAGGTCAAGGTCAAGGTCAAAGTGAAGTTGGGTGATACGGGTGGATTGGGAACGGTCATAAGTAACAACACTGTGTAAATATCAAAGTGTTGTAGTAAGCGGTGTTGGCGCTAGACGAAACGGTAAAATGTAGTTAACCAAGAAATGGCACTTTTGATTTATATTAAGTCCAAATAAGTTCAAGGTCAAGGTCAAAGTGAGGTTGGGTGATATGGGTGGATAGGGAATGGTCATAAGCAACAACTGTGTAAGTATCCAAGTGTTGTAGTAAGCGGTGTTGGTGCTAGACGAAATGTTAAAATCTACTTAACCCTTGTCACGGACGGAAGGACGGACGGACAGGACAATCACATTACCTCCCGCATCAAGATGCCGGGCGCATAAAAACACCACACTCTGTTAAGATGTGTTGCGATCTCAAGAAACAATAAAGTCAATAGTCAGTCGGGCTGTATTTATATCTTTCGTGATCTCCGTCGCTCACGATCGTGAAAGACATCGCGAACACAATCGTATCGTATCGTAACGGAGCGCATGTATTCGCGATAAGCGTATCGGAACTTATCTGTACGTACTGTACTAGAACGTCCTAATTCGGGGAACCCGCTCGCGATGATCGTGTCAGATCGAGACTCTATCGTGGACTCGATCGAAACAATCCCAACGGAACGTATGTAATCATATCTGAACTGGAGATCTAACCGTGACAGATCGTGACACCTGCGCAACAGCGCGCAAAACATCGTATCAAAACGTATGGACTCGCATCACATTGTATCCAAGCCTGAAATCTCAGAGAAATACCACGATAAGCTACAAGTGGCCAATCGTGACGTTCGCGACGGATCGCGTGATCTTAGGAGCCTAGCATTAACCGTACGGCTTGGTTTTGAACTGAAATTGTATTTGTTTTAATTGGCCAATGAAAGCGTGTGTTAACATATGAGTTCAGATTTATATTGGCTAATATTAAAAATTCAGACAAATGGTGACAGTGCAAATAGTCTTCAAGAAATAATTAGCGAAATATTTTAAATAATTGTAAGGAAAAGAAAACACATGGTAGTTCCTGTGAAAGACAAAGATTATATCAGTGTATGACAGGATTGCTTGTTTGGCGCTAAGAAATACAAATCAGTAGCCATATTTTTTATATTTTGTATACACACCCGTCATTTTAAAATTTTGCCAGAAAATATGAAAACGTGTTCCTCAGTTTGAAACAGTTTTATAACTTTCATTACAAATTGGCTATTTAGGCTACTAGATAAACGCACAAAAGTTAGGTTAGGATTTTATTTGCAGCTGCGTTCGAATAATACACGGTTAATTGGAGAAGCGAAAATTACACAGCGTATACCGCGTAGCTTGCTTGACATTTCAATACTTTTGTATCACCAATTTTATAACATAAATGCAATTGTAATATTATCTAAAAAGATACGCTCTCCCATTGGTCCGAACAGACATCGGTGACTGAATATAAAAGTCATGTTGCATGGCATAAAGTATTTTGGGCTAAAAATAGATTTGTGGATTTCCCAAAATGTGTAACCGGCTTGCACATAAAAAAATTCACACTCAGCAACGGAAACCAGAACTCGTACATAAATTCATGTCGTATAGGCTAAAAAAAGATTTATGGAATTTCTCTTTTGGTTCCGGACATGTGCATTTTATAGATTATATAACAAACATGTGTTGATTAGATGGCCATTGGACATGATCTGATGTTAACTGGGTGAAATTCATGTTGACCTCGGCTAACGCCTCGGTTTCACCATGCATACAGCACTGCCTACTGCGTCCCTCAGAATGTGCATATACTCGAAGGAGCTGATGTAGACCTCGATATAGACGAAGAAGCAGCCGCTGATGATCACGTTGTTCATGTTCGGACTCGACATTTTGATGGTCCTGCATTTAGTTTACATTAAAACATGTTGATAAGTAAATGTTGTATTACTTCATAAAAAGTAAATGTAAAACAAAGAACTGCCATACACATATACATATGCAAACATTGAATACATACACACATGTGTGTGCAAACATTGAATACATACACACACGTGTGTGCAAACTCAGATATAGATGCGTATACTAGGGCCGCAAAAGTATGAATAAATCTGAATAGCAATATATTGCCGAAAGAAAACAATGTATTGCAATATATTGTAAGACATAAATGATGACAACGCATGTATATTACTGTAACAATTTAGACATATAAAAGACATAAATCAAGTAAAATCAAACAGTTATTTTACGTTTGAATCTGAAGGAAAATCAAAATGCCTATTTAAGCCAAGTGCACGATAGTACATTTTAATGCAACAACTGATATTGATAGGCTTATTTACTACTCCCTCCCTCCCTCCCTCCCTCCCTCCCTCCCTCCCTCCATACATACATACATTACCCACCATTTAGTTCTATAGGCGACGTTAAACACCAGGAAACACAATCATGTCACGAACCCGAATGTGTTGAAAGTAACCATGGTAACAGCAGCTTCGTAATCAGGTTTCATTAAGTCTTCTCGGTATATAAACCTGTCTTATGGAATGTTTCCCCCTTAAATCACCAACAGGTCACACTAGTAAAATACAATGTATCCTTATATGATATCTAAAGTATTAACATTAAATGAAAAACGTTTACAAGGGGCTTTAAAAGGAAATCTAGTGTGAGCTAGTGTTCTATTGATATACGTTTACAAGGGGCTTTACAAGGTAATCTAGTGTGAGCTAGTGTTCTATTGATATACGTTTACAAGGGGCTTTACAAGGTAATCTAGTGTGAGCTAGTGTTCTATTGATATACGTTTACAAGGGGCTTTAAAAGGTAATCTAGTGTGAGCTAGTGTTCTATTGATATACGTTTACAAGGGGCTTTAAAAGGAAATCTAGTGTGAGCTAGTGTTCTGTTAATATACGTTTACAAGGGGCTTTACAAGGTAATCTAGTGTGAGCTAGTGTTCTATTTATATACGTTTACAAGGGGCTTTAAAAGGTAATCTAGTGTGAGCTAGTGTTCTATTTATATACGTTTCTTTGTGCATTGTCATAACGGTATAACCATTTAAAAGGCAATATAGCAACACGTCAATAAACTGTTGTCAATATGAAAGTTTAAAGCAAAGTGTAGACCTTCTGTTATGTTCATTCACAATATATTTTATTTTCATCACATCAAATGAGCTTTTTAACATACAAATATGCATACGAAAGCGTATGCTGTTTAGCTAGAAAATGCATACTGCAAGCTGCAATAAGAATACAAACCTACACAGTAAGTATTTCGATAAGCTGCAACAGATGCTGAAAAGTCATAATTACCATTCCAAATAGTCTTGTACGGAACGAACCAATGAAACTTATCCTTTGTTATGTCATACTGCAAAATAGTTCCCATTACCAAATCGATGTTTCATTGGGCAATCTAATAGGTGACATTTCATAAAGGAACATATTACTTTAAATCAAGAATTAAATGATGGGGCTTTAGAAATAAAATCTATAAGGAAGAACATGTCTGATAAAAATGTTAAGGCCAAATACAATGTGAAGGAACCATTTGAGCCACAGCCTCACTGCAAAATAATTCAATAATCCCGGTTCTGAAACTAGAGTATCTTGTGACGTTTAAGCTTATCTCGCGCAATTTTATTTATTTATTGTCCAAAAGCATAAAATAAACAGAAGATTTCGGTGTAAGCTTATAAGCTTATGTGGCTCCACATCTACTGCTTTGGGACCGTGAAAACACCGCGTCAGTGTCCACGAGAGATAACGATCAGCGTATATCAGTACACCAGACATCAAGGTGTTAAGGTGTTATAACATCGCGAGTTTTCTGATAATGGCAATCTTATGTGTAATTGGAATCTTATGTTTAATTATTATGTCAGTAAAACATATGTTTGCTTTACTAATCTATTTGAATAACTCATATTGTCTGTTTGTTTTAAACACAAGTACTCAAATGCACAAAAGCAAATATTAAAAGTAGTAATTTCAATTAAACATTAATTTTGTTATTTTTTATACTTACACCAAATGCTTATCGGGATATTAATTATTAATTAACTGTAATGCTGTTAACAAATGTACATACCATACAATTAAACTATGCATTGTTGTGTATTGTATATTGTAATCGATAGCCTCGTAAATGTTCACAATATGTAGTTATTAAGGGAAAATATTATGTTTTGAACACAGATATTGCCTATATAGATTCCAACGGCTTTAGAAAACTATATTATAGCGATATACTGACGTTGTGTTTTTTTTTTTTAATCCTACAAACTTTTGGTCGCTTTTTAGGTTATACACGATCGATCATCCTCTGTCAATATAAATAAAGAACAAAACAAAGAAAGTTTGTGCAGGCTTGTATTATTGTTTCTCGATTTGTACCGTTCGTGAAAAATATATCCTTTGAATATATCCTTTGATTCCAACGGATCGAATATCTACAATAAGCTTTACATCTATGTTATATATTTTAAAACAAATATATATATTTGGTCCTATTTAACCTTAAACTTTGAAATGAAGCAAAATTGTGTCGAATTTTACGCACCCCAGCTAATTTATTTTAAAATCCTTCAATGTTGGACCATGCTTCCTCATTTTTGTATTTAACCTTAAGTGTGACCTTGGACGCACAGACCTTGTTCTTGCCTGGAAAACATCGTCGCATGACGGTGATCACTGTCTTCCAACATTATAGCAGAAACTCTCTTGGAATGTAGAATACATGGCCCAGACAACTATTAATTCTTATATTTGACATTTGACCATTAAGTGTGACCTTGACCTTTCAGGTTTTTGCTTGCAGCATACCATCTCAGTCACCATGCATGCCTGCCAAGTCATTTTGATATTCGTCCATATCAAATATTTATTTTTTCTATCGTATAATTGTAAACAATCTCGATATCATGTGTTTTTGTATTATTATTAAATACCTGAGATTGTGCGTTCTGGATACATTTTTAAATATAATATCGGCTCTATCACTAGTATTATTTAATAAGGGAATCTTACGCAATCAGTTCAGAGTTCTAGTAAGTGATTTTAATTAAACACCGTCTTTGACTTTAAAGGGATTGTCAACCAGATGATGACTTTTTAAGCACAGTTCAGGTGTATATCAGCATACAAGTAAATAAAATTACATACATTTATACAATAACAACTATATGACCCCTAAAATTAAGCATTTGTGTGTTACCCATTCAAGTTACGAATCTCATCCGTACAATCGGCTTTTCCATTTTTAAAATACAGCGGATTTCCCGTTCTAAGAATATAACAAGTCATGTGATATTTCCGCGCGAAAAGAAAACACACAAAATGCTATAGACATTTTCTGTGCTAGTTTCCCGTGAAAGTAATGATGTTCGCATTCACAATGTTTGCACGGAGAAATCAATTTAATTTTAATTTCGTGGGTCGTCTAATAAAGCTATATGCTAATGTGGTATCAAGATTGAATAAAGACATTGAGAAAACATAGGCAATTATAAACAAACTAACATGGTTTTACAGTGCAAATTTACTTATTAGTAGTCAGAAACGAAACACGGGATTTTGAGTTGTGAATTGTTGAATGTATTCTACATTTCAACCTCAAATAATGTACAACGTGTTTCATAGACGGCCCTTAAAATGACATGTCCAGTTTATGACAATTGACATGACTATTCGAAGTACAGTTCTTCATGAAATACATGGGACTTGTGCAAATTACCTCTCTGTTTTATTAATAGACTGACATTTGTCTATAATATACTTACGAGTGGGATAATCACGCGATGATAGTGATAAATATATACACGTTATTTATAGTTTTACCTGGTAGACATACCCAGGTAATTTTTTAAATGGAAAATACTGAAAATATGAACATGTGTCATCATTTTTCAAGTGATGTAATGCATCAGGAATATTGTTTCAATCAATATAATCTACCAATGTCGAAATTGTAAGATTGTTTGAAAGTTTTATTTTTTTCGTGATACTTAGTTAACTGGTTGACAATCCCTTTAATAATAGATAAATGTCCATTTTAATATTTATCCTGATTGATAATAGCCATTGATTTTTCAGTTAAGTTAAAGGTGAGAAATAATGAACTAAATAGTCGCAATAATATTTTAATAATGTAG
The DNA here is from genome assembly GCA_027627225.1 of Congeria kusceri. Lineage (NCBI taxonomy): Eukaryota > Metazoa > Mollusca > Bivalvia > Myida > Dreissenidae > Congeria > Congeria kusceri. The sequence continues at coordinate 11,774,699 of CM051039.1, forward strand.
ATTCAGGCCCAAATGTAAGTTTAAACCGACCCATATTGACTATTATTAATCAACTTTACAATATAACGCACAATATCAGTGAAAATACACGTCTTATATCAATTGGCACGAGTAAATAAATTGTTCCTGTATGAATTCATCTGTTCCTGTATGGGATCTAAGCATTGTGATTGGCTCAAACCAGTGCCTGTATGATATTTCGATGTTTGTATGAGATATAGCGCTTTTGATTGGTCAGTTGAACTGTTCCTATATGAAATTGGAAATATGGATTTTTTGCAGAAACATAATGACGCCATCTTGAAATAAATAAAACAAAACACAAACATTCATATTAAACCTTAAAGAGGTTCAGAATTTCAGTCAGCAATGTCAAGTTGATTAATAAATACTTACCGGCTCATGCAAATACAGCAGACCTCGAACAAATAACAGCGCCTGTATCAAATCAGGCCGTGCAATATTGTTGTTGTGCGAACTATTTCCCTTATACTAGTATACCGGAATGAAAGTTGGACATTTTAAATAACTGAAATTGTTTGCAGTTAGAACTATTTAAAAGAAATTTACTGTCTCATTAAAACGAAGTGTCCCATAGTAATGACATAATTATATTCATATATACTACATGTGTATTATGAACGTGTTTGAAAACCATTGGACCTGAGCATTTGCTTTCCTGTTGACTTGGCGTTGTACAAGTACTCGAAAGAAAAAAAGCTTGCAATTACTTTACAGTTGCATGTAAAAGGTTTTTGGCACGTATATTTAAACCAACAAAGCTCTCAAACCCCGAAGGTTATTTATTTCGAAGTCATCACCATAAATTATCTTAGCAACAATGCAATATGTATATTACTAGTAAAATGACAGCTTTCTAGGGTCGTATTCCAGAAACATATTAGGTGCATCCTATAATATTTAATGTAAATTTTTTTAAATACTTATAATTGTAAACCCCACATTTTAAACCCCATTTACATAAAAAAAATCAATAGTTACTAAAATACATGTAGTTGATAAATAATAAACATAATGCATAGTGTACTGTACACACGAAATAAAAAGTGAAACAATACTACGATTTTAAGGTTAAGGATAAGATGTTTTATAAGACGTTTCTTGAATACGACCCCTGTCGCTTGGCAACTGTCAAATTGGAAGTTGAGGTTTCCATGGTAACCTACCAAGGGCAAGTGTCCACCCCGTATCAATCACCCAGGGTGCGGATTTTGACATCCGGTATTCCGAGTTCGGAACCATGTCCTTCATCTCGGCCATCTCCTGTTCCGCTGTCTGTTTGACCCAGCAATGATTGGAATCATACTACCATAGAATAACAAGTATCGCATGGATGTTTGTAAAATATACAACTACAAAGACTGGGATGTTAAATATCGTTAAAAATTCTTCCATACGGAGAAGTGCCCCATTCGATTCTAATTACATGTATTTGTAATTTTGTATATCTAAGAATCAATGTAATTTGTAAAATATTTATTGGAGAAGCTTTTACTCAAAATGTTAAGGTGATTAATTTAATAACTATGCAGAAACAGATATATATAATATATGTAACCTTTTTCACTTTACACCAACAAAAATGCCTAAAATATATCGCTGTTTCTAAATGCAATAACAATAATACAATTACGATTAGTTTATCTAGTTTCCTGTACTGGTTTTTTTTAACACAAACACCACAATAGGCACACGAGTGCATGTATCGCTCTACTGGCTTATAAAGTAAGGAGTGTGAGAAGAAACGGACCCTGATAAGCTATATAAGAAACAAAGGCACCGCCCCTCTGGCGGCCACGGGTTTTTTAACGAATCAAAATAATAAGTATTTCGGTAGTGAAGCACCTAAGGAACATTTCTCTGAAATTATTTGAAATCCAAGCAGTGCTTTCTGACATAAAGATTTTATTACTTCGAAATATGGCCATACTAGGAAAATTGGCATTTATTATCGGAGCGGAATCATTTGAGCAACTTTGCTAGAGGACAACCCAAGGATCATTTCTATTAAATTATTTAACAAGAGGGCCATGATGGCCCAAAGCGCTCACCTGAGAACTGGTACAGATGAAGACCATACTGTTGTGACAGGTTTGAACATTAAGGTAACTGAACAGTACGCAAAAGGGGATAGGATCAATTTGATTTAAAACATGGTTAGTGCAATGGGCTAACTAAAGTACGAGTCGGGTAGTGGATGTGCGATGTTTTTGCTAATGGTTCTCAAATCATTTTTCTCGATAATCTTACCTGTACCGTTTTTCATTAAGTCAGTGACAATTCTGAAAAATGCAGAAACAGTAGATTTTGATGTATTTTTGGCAGACAGTTTTGGAGAACTAGTTGCAATGCGATAATTGCGATGGCTGTGCTATAAGGTCAAGTTTTGCTTTTTGATGCTAATGCAGGCTCTGAAGCAATCAATGTTGCATGCATAAATACTAGTAACTGTATGCAAGATTTGCAACTGTTGGAAATCAAATTTTATCAATCAATTTTTATGGTCATACGCAAACTGTGTAAGTTTGGTCAACATTGAATCAAAAATCGTGTGTGCAAGCCAATCATTGATAACTTGTTGATGTTTTCTTTCCAAACACAAGGGGCAATAACTCCGGTGTTTCTGGCCCAAGCATGCTTATATTCTACTTCACCAGTAGTCTTACATTCATAGACAAACTGTGCACGATTGGTGAAATTGAATGAAACGCACAAACAAAGGGCAATAGATCTGGTGTTTCTGCTCCGATTTTGCTTATATTCGACTTCACTTTGAATCTTAAGGTCAAACTGTGCAAAATTGGTTAAGAATAGATGAAAAATGAAGTCTCTATGCCGAATAATGTCCATTTTTGCATATTGTTTTCACAAACAAAGGGCAATAACTCCGGTGTTTCCGGTCCGATCTTGCCTATATTCGACTTCAACTCTAATCTCATGGTAGTAGACAAGCTGTGCAAGATTGGTGAAGATTGGATGCAAAATGAAGTCTCTATCCTGAATAATGTCCACTTTTGTACATTTTTTAAATAAACAAATGGCAATAACTCTTGTGTTTGAAACACGATCTGGTCCATTTTTGGCATCTGCTGAGATCTGATGGTCATACACAAACTGTGAAAGTTCGGTTAAGATTGGATGGAAAATACAGTCTTTATGTTGGAAAAAGGCATTTTTGCACTGTTTTGCATGAAAAAGGGGCAATAATTCTAATGTTACTGGTGTGATCTGACCCAATAACAATCCCATCCGAGATTTTATAGTCAAACACAAACTGTGCAAGTTTGGTTAAGATTGGAAAGTGAAGTGTCCAGCGTGAATACGAACCCAATTGTTGACGGCACACGGACGACGAGCTGAACTCAAACCATTTGAGCAACTTTTGGTGGAGGACCACCCAAGGACCATTTATGTTAAGTTTCATCAAAATTAGCCAACAGGTTTCAGAGGAGATGTCGTTTAAATGAACAGTTTACGCACGAACGAACGCACGCACGACGGACGAACCGCCATGGCATAAGCTCGATGGCCTTCGGCCAGTGGAGCTTAAAACATCAGGTCTCAACGCACTTGCGTACAAATAACAGACATGGTTTGCGGTGTGCACGACTTCACTATATTTTTGGACGAGACGAGGTTCACAATACCATAAAACACCATACAACAGCCACAAGCATACATAAGCAACAAGCATATAGCAATATACATATATACAATATACCATGCAACAATGCCTAACAGTTAAGTAATACTTTGCTCTTAATACATGCACTGGTAAAATCTGTAGTAAATTTACCTTTACAATTGAAAAATAAGCTATAATTAGCTGTATTTGATTAACACACATTTCAAATACTTCTCTTTATAAAACTACAGTTTAAACCATATATTCTTCATAAGAATGGCAGCCGCCCACGAAAAACGACCCATTGGGAAAAAACGTGTGTCCGTAGCAATGCACTTAAATCCATTCTTCAGAATATAGGAATTACGGACTCTATCCCAGCATGCTCGAATTAACAACCAATATTTCTAATAAATGCATCAACACACATTGCCTAACTAAGTAACATCATACTGTATTCTGCCTTCGAATTTGAAGAACAATTTGAGACATTCGTTCTGCACTATACTACGTAACGTGCAGAACCTACAAGTCTCAACGCACTTGCGTACAAATAACAAACATGGTTTGCGGTGTGCATGACTTCACTATAGAACGATTACAACAGTTAGGTTTGCATTTTTCAAAATCGAAAATAAAATCCACGGGTTATAAATCTATTTTCATGAATTCTGACTAAAGTTACAAATTCAACTTTCTGGTTATTTCTAACCTTTTTTCAATCGAATCCTCAATATATGAATCTTTAGCTATTTCTGTTTTCCGCCGACCATGTCGTTTAATGCACCTGTCTGAAATACCCTCAGAGTTTGCAGCAGTGGATGCCCCACTGGCCCTTAAACTATGTGTCCCTAACTTTAAATGAGGGGCGACAATTTTCAATTTCTGTGTAATGCATTCTCGGGCTCTCGTATAGCTTAATTTTTTGTTATTGGGCAACAGAAAACATTTGTTTCCAGATCTGCAAGCTGGACGAAATAAATATTCGTCGGAATCCAATTTTAAACCTGAACACTCAAAATATCTTGTTACTATAGCTACTGGACATGCGCTAGTTACACCTTTTGCTATCAAAATTTTTCTTCCAGATCTGTAAACATCAGTTTTACTTTTGCGTATTGTTACAACTATGTGATCAGACTTAAACGATATGTCCGAGCATTTCAATTCACTTATCTCACTGAAACGAAAAAAGCCTGCATAACTTATCATTATCATAGCTAAATCGCTTAGCTCTATAACTCTTTATACAAATCACAAAGCTGGATCAACATTTCAGTAGATACCATGTCCAGTTTGACTGTATGCCTAGAGTTCAAACGTTTAGCACATTCTAGCATGTTTCGAACTAAATGATTTTCTGTATGATCTACCAAATCGTTAATGTCGTCTAACCACTTGATTGCATAAAATGCTGCAGATACTACACTTTCAAATTTTCCTAAATCAATCAAATGTGAAAGATACATTGCAACATGAATTGGATACGCCGGATTTGTTGGAAATCCTTTAGATGCACAAAACGTTTTGAATGTCTTCACTTGCAAGCTGTACATGTTCACAGTTCCGTCTGCTCTTGACGCCAGTACATGTGTAGCCATGCGATCAATGATTCGTCCCTGGTCCGCAACGGTGACCCCTGCCTCGTCGAATTTCTTTTGTAAGTTGTGCCTTAGGTCAAGACCTGCAAATTTATGCTACATTAGTCAAGTACCACTCCATAACTTTATACAATGGTATCAGAGAAATCACATCTTATTGCTATCATTCTGAATGAAAGAAATTCATTTGAAAATATTCCATTATTTCCTTTTCCTTTAATAATAATATCTGTACTTGGAAGTAAGTATGTGCTTTTAACAAAAACTGTTAAACGAGCCAATTTCTAACTATAAATGGCCAGTAAGGCGCCGATGTCCATTTTGGTATAACAAGTATCCCTATACATTTCTCATTTTGCATTTTTCTTATACACAATGTTGTCAAACAGGGTGGTGGAACCAACCAGTTATTATCCCCGTTCCAGTTTTGACTGAAGCAATTAACTGCTTCTGTCCCGGGAACCCACCACTTGGAATTAAACCTTTTACATTTGTTGTTATAATGAGTGGCAAATCTATCAATATAATATGGACCCCAGTTTTTGTCCAAATACATAAATATTGCACCATTTATTGACCAGTCGTTTGAATCTAAACAGCGACTCAAGTGGTCAGCCTTAACATTTCTGTTTCTTGGTATCCAACATACATAGAAGTGTATTGAATGTTCTTCAAAAATATTATGTATCTGCAAACATAACGAATGCAATTCCTCTATGTAACTACCAGAATCTAAAATATATGTTACATTTGTATTATCTGTAAATACTTGTACATTTTTGCCTCTCCTTATATCCAATGTACTCAATAGATCTCGGCGTATTATCTGTAAATACTTGTACATGTTTGCCTCTCCGTATATCCAATGTACTCAATAGATCTCGGCGTATTGTCTGTAAATACTTGTACATTTTTGCCTCTCCGTATATCCAATGTACTCAATAGATCTCGGCGTATTGTCTGTAAATACTTGTACATTTTTGCCTCTCCGTATATCCAATGTACTCAATAGATCTCGGCGTATTGTCTGTAAATACTTGTACATGTTTGCCTCTCCGTATATCCAATGTACTCAATAGATCTCGGCGTATTGTCTGTAAATACTTGTACATGTTTGCCTCTCCGTATATCCAATGTACTCAATAGATCTCGGCGTATTGTCTGTAAATACTTGTACATGTTTGCCTCTCCGTATATCCAATGTACTCAATAGATCTCGGCGTATTATCTGTAAATACTTGTACATGTTTGCCTCTCCGTATATCCAATGTACTCAATAGATCTCGGCGTATTGTCTGTAAATACTTGTACATGTTTGCCTCTCCGTATATCCAATGTACTCAATAGATCTCGGCGTATTGTCTGTAAATACTTGTACATGTTTGCCTCTCCGTATATCCAATGTACTCAATAGATCTCGGCGTATTGTCTGTAAATACTTGTACATGTTTGCCTCTCCGTATATCCAATGTACTCAATAGATCTCGCGTATTGTCTGTAAATACTTGTACATGTTTGCCTCTCCGTATATCCAATGTACTCAATAGATCTCGGCGTATTGTCTGTAAATACTTGTACATTTTTGCCTCTCCGTATATCCAATGTACTCAATAGATCTCGGCGTATTGTCTGTAAATACTTGTACATGTTTGCCTCTCCGTATATCCAATTTACTCAATAGATCTCGGCGTATTGTCTGTAAATACTTGTACATGTTTGCCTCTCCGTATATCCAATGTACTCAATAGATCTCGGCGTATTGTCTGTAAATACTTGTACATTTTTGCCTCTCCGTATATCCAATGTACTCAATAGAACTCGGCGTATTGTCTGTAAATACTTGTACATGTTTGCCTCTCCGTATATCCAATGTACTCAATAGATCTCGGCGTATTATCTGTAAATACTTGTACATGTTTGCCTGTCAGTATATCCAATGTACTCAATAGATCTCGGCGTATTGTCTGTAAATACTTGTACATGTTTGCCTCTCCGTATATCCAATGTACTCAATAGATCTCGGCGTATTGTCTGTAAATACTTGTACATGTTTGCCTCTCCGTATATCCAATGTACTCAATAGATCTCGGCGTATTGTCTATAAATACTTGTACATGTTTGCCTCTCAGTATATCCAATGTACTCAATAGATCTCGGCGTATTGTCTGTAAATACTTGTACATTTTTGCCTCTCCGTATATCCAATGTACTCAATAGATCTCGGCGTATTGTCTGTAAATACTTGTACATTTTTGCCTCTCCGTATATCCAATGTACTCAATAGATCTCGGCGTATTATCTGTAAATACTTGTACATGTTTGCCTCTCCGTATATCCAATGTACTCAATAGATCTCGGCGTATTGTCTGTAAATACTTGTACATGTTTGCCTCTCCGTATATCCAATGTACTCAATAGATCTCGGCGTATTGTCTGTAAATACTTGTACATGTTTGCCTCTCCGTATATCCAATGTACTCAATAGATCTCGGCGTATTGTCTGTAAATACTTGTACATGTTTGCCTCTCCGTATATCCAATGTACTCAATAGATCTCGGCGTATTGTCTGTAAATACTTGTACATGTTTGCCTCTCAGTGTATCCAATGTACTCAATAGATCTCGGCGTATTGTCTGTAAATACTTGTACATGTTTGCCTCTCAGTGTATCCAATGTACTCAATAGATCTCGGCGTATTGTCTGTAAATACTTGTACATGTTTGCCTCTCAGTGTATCCAATGTACTCAATAGATCTCGGCGTATTGTCTGTAAATACTTGTACATGTTTGCCTCTCAGTATATCCAATGTACTCAATAGAACTCGGCGTATTGTCTGTAAATACTTGTACATGTTTGCCTCTCAGTGTATCCAATGTACTCAATAGATCTCGGCGTATTGTCTGTAAATACTTGTACATGTTTGCCTCTCCGTATATCCAATGTACTCAATAGATCTCGGCGTATTGTCTGTAAATACTTGTACATGTTTGCCTCTCCGTATATCCAATGTACTCAATAGATCTCGGCGTATTGTCTGTAAATACTTGTACATGTTTGCCTCTCCGTATATCCAATGTACTCAATAGATCTCGGCGTATTGTCTGTAAATACTTGTACATTTTTGCCTCTCAGTGTATCCAATGTACTCAATAGATCTCGGCGTATTGTCTGTAAATACTTGTACATGTTTGCCTCTCAGTGTATCCAATGTACTCAATAGATCTCGGCGTATTGTCTGTAAATACTTGTACATGTTTGCCTCTCAGTGTATCCAATGTACTCAATAGAACTCGGCGTATTGTCTGTAAATACTTGTACATGTTTGCCTCTCCGTATATCCAATGTACTCAATAGATATCGGCGTATTGTCTGTAAATACTTGTACATTTTTGCCTCTCCGTATATCCAATGTACTCAATAGAACTCGGCGTATTGTCTGTAAATACTTGTACATGTTTGCCTCTCCGTATATCCAATGTACTCAATAGATCTCGGCGTATTGTCTGTAAATACTTGTACATGTTTGCCTCTCCGTATTCCAATGTACTCAATAGAACTCGGCGTATTGTCTGTAAATACTTGTACATGTTTGCCTCTCCGTATATCCAATGTACTCAATAGATCTCGGCGTATTGTCTGTAAATACTTGTACATGTTTGCCTCTCCGTATATCCAATGTACTCAATAGATCTCGGCGTATTGTCTGTAAATACTTGTACATGTTTGCCTCTCAGTATATCCAATGTACTCAATAGATCTCGGCGTATTGTCTGTAAATACTTGTACATGTTTGCCTCTCCGTATATCCAATGTACTCAATAGATCTCGGCGTATTGTCTGTAAATACTTGTACATGTTTGCCTCTCAGTGTATCCAATGTACTCAATAGATCTCGGCGTATTGTCTGTAAATACTTGTACATGTTTGCCTCTCAGTGTATCCAATGTACTCAATAGATCTCGGCGTATTGTCTGTAAATACTTGTACATGTTTGCCTCTCAGTGTATCCAATGTACTCAATAGATCTCGGCGTATTGTCTGTAAATACTTGTACATGTTTGCCTCTCAGTATATCCAATGTACTCAATAGAACTCGGCGTATTGTCTGTAAATACTTGTACATGTTTGGCTCTCAGTGTATCCAATGTACTCAATAGATCTCGGCGTATTGTCTGTAAATACTTGTACATGTTTGCCTCTCCGTATATCCAATGTACTCAATAGATCTCGGCGTATTGTCTGTAAATACTTGTACATGTTTGCCTCTCCGTATATCCAATGTACTCAATAGATCTCGGCGTATTGTCTGTAAATACTTGTACATGTTTGCCTCTCCGTATATCCAATGTACTCAATAGATCTCGGCGTATTGTCTGTAAATACTTGTACATGTTTGCCTCTCCGTATATCCAATGTACTCAATAGATCTCGGCGTATTGTCTGTAAATACTTGTACATTTTTGCCTCTCAGTGTATCGAATGTACTCAATAGATCTCGGCGTATTGTCTGTAAATACTTGTACATGTTTGCCTCTCAGTGTATCCAATGTACTCAATAGATCTCGGCGTATTGTCTGTAAATACTTGTACATGTTTGCCTCTCAGTGTATCCAATGTACTCAATAGAACTCGGCGTATTGTCTGTAAATACTTGTACATGTTTGCCTCTCCGTATATCCAATGTACTCAATAGATCTCGGCGTATTGTCTGTAAATACTTGTACATTTTTGCCTCTCCGTATATCCAATGTACTCAATAGAACTCGGCGTATTGTCTGTAAATACTTGTACATGTTTGCCTCTCCGTATATCCAATGTACTCAATAGATCTCGGCGTATTGTCTGTAAATACTTGTACATGTTTGCCTCTCCGTATTCCAATGTACTCAATAGAACTCGGCGTATTGTCTGTAAATACTTGTACATGTTTGCCTCTCCGTATATCCAATGTACTCAATAGATCTCGGCGTATTGTCTGTAAATACTTGTACATGTTTGCCTCTCCGTATATCCAATGTACTCAATAGAACTCGGCGTATTGTCTGTAAATACTTGTACATGTTTGCCTCTCAGTATATCCAATGTACTCAATAGATCTCGGCGTATTGTCTCTAGTTGCCTCTCCGTATATCCAATGTACTCAATAGATCTCGGCGTATTGTCTCTAGTTGCCTCTCCGTATATCCAATGTACTCAATAGATCTCGGCGTATTGTCTGTAAATACTTGTACATGTTTGCCTCTCCGTATTCCAATGTACTCAATAGAACTCGGCGTATTGTCTGTAAATACTTGTACATGTTTGCCTCTCCGTATATCCAATGTACTCAATAGATCTCGGCGTATTGTCTGTAAATACTTGTACATGTTTGCCTCTCCGTATATCCAATGTACTCAATAGAACTCGGCGTATTGTCTGTAAATACTTGTACATGTTTGCCTCTCAGTATATCCAATGTACTCAATAGATCTCGGCGTATTGTCTCTAGTTGCCTCTCCGTATATCCAATGTACTCAATAGATCTCGGCGTATTGTCTCTAGTTGCCTCTCCGTATATCCAATGTACTCAATAGATCTCGGCGTATTGTCTCTAGTTGCCTCTCCGTATATCCAATGTACTCAATAGATCTCGGCGTATTGTCTCTAGTTGCTTCTCCGTATATCCAATGTACTCAATAGATCTCGGCGTATTGTCTCTAGTTGCCTCTCCGTATATCCAATGTACTCAATAGATCTCGGCGTATTGTCTCTAGTTGCCTCTCCGTATATCCAATGTACTCAATAGATCTCGGCGTATTGTCTCTAGTTGCCTCTCAGTATATCCAATGTACTCAATAGATCTCGGCGTATTGTCTCTAGTTGCCTCTCAGTATATCCAATGTACTCAATAGAACTCGGCGTATTGTCTCTAGTTGCCTCTCCGTATATCCAATGTACTCAATAGAACTCGGCGTATTGTCCCTAGTTGCCTCTCAGTATATCCAATGTACTCAATAGAACTCGGCGTATTGTCTCTAGTTGCCTCTCCGTATATCCAATGTACTCAATAGATCTCGGCGTATTGTCTCTAGTTGCCTCTCCGTATATCCAATGTACTCAATAGATCTCGGCGTATTGTCTCTAGTTCACGCCATGTGGAACTTTTACGTGATTCTACTTCTGTCCAAGATCCTGTAACTTGTTTATCACAAGATATAATTCTGTCAAGTTCTTACCGCTCTTACTGTAATATTCCATGTTTCCAACATTAATATTTATTATATATTTACCTTTCCGCCTTCCGTCTGCATGAAATTGACATATTTAATGCTTAAATTCTCATCGTTGACAGTATATTTGTCTACTTCCGGAGACAACTTATAACAAGATCTCATTTCTGTTAATGCCTACTTCCGGGGTCACATTGATGTTCGCTTCCGGGAGCTTTAGCATATCTTTTTTGTAAATCACGTTCTGTGTCTTTTCTCTGCAATCAACCGAATCCTTGTCCACTTCCGGGGACATATCATTACAGCCCACTTCCGGGACCACGAGTACGTCTCTGTCCACTTCTGTGGACATACTACCTTTACTGATCTGATACGGTCACATAATTACAACTGTTTTCACTTCCGGGGACATATCAATATCAATGCTCACTTCCGAGAGCCTGACTACATATCTGTCCACTTCCTGTGACTTACGATTTTTACTGCTCTGATCTGAGTTCATACTGACATTATTGCCCACTTCCGGGGACTCATCATTATGAATGCTCATGTCCGGGAGCGTTTCTAATCTGGTACCTACTTCCATGGACAATACATCTATGCTTCTTTTATCGTATAAAACTGTTTTAGTTCTACCTTCATTTAAAACCTCATCAGAATTTATGTCTACATTATGATATCCGTCAAAATGAGTACCTATGTACTCTGTCTGTTCATGACAATAATGTTCATCGTGCTTACGCATAGCTTTACATGCCTCTATGTAGCCTCCGTAACCTACATTGCTTGCATCACAATACAATCTATATCAATACAGATAGATTCAACCATTGACTTACCTACATTATTCAAGTTGGATGCATTGCGTCGCCAATAATTCAGCTCTGATAATGCTTTTGTGGACACAACCACACTTGATTTCCAGTTTTTCCTCAGCAAGACACATTTGCTTAAATACCTTGTTTTTATACAAACAATCTTTCCGAAAACACTGGAAAGTGAAACTATTTGTCCAATGACAGAAGCTAAACATTTTACCGGTATCAAATAAAATTTATCCATGCGCATCTGTTCTAACAAAGAATCTATAGTGGCCTCTAAACGCACAATGCGCTCGTCTGTTATATACAAATGGTTTGTATTAAAATGTAATACATGTCCCAACCAAATAATTTCTTTAACAGGCAACCAGTTGCATTTTTCTTCTGCTAGCATAAATCCCAACTGAGATAATATTTGTTTTGCAAACTTGCTGGTTTTGTAAGCTCTTTCATATTCATCAAAATTTTATTATTATGCCTGAACTGTTCATCGTTGCTTTTACGTTTTAAAACTGGTTTTTCATTAATATCTGGTGCACTTATCTTTGTCATCATAGCTCCTATGCTGGAAAGAAGCTGGTTGTTATTCTCTTCCAACACCGATTTGACCATGTCCTCGACCATTTTCTCCACCCCTCGTTCGTCCATGTTGAGTAACTCGCTCACGTGTACTTCAATACCTTGAGACATTCGTTCTGCACTATACTACGTAACGTGCAGAACTTACAAGTATAGACAAACCCTTCCAGTTATGGTGGGTTCTGACGACGAGCTCGTTTTCTCGGAGTACAACTCGAAGCGACCGTTGGCGACAAGCTGCACCTGCTCCAGCGTGCAGTCAGCAGTGGCCCTCAACCAATCAAACTCGAGTAAAAGTTCCGTTAGCATCCACACGTACCTCTCACCATACAAACCTTGCTTGTAGGCCTAAAGTAAAAGGTTAAATTTAAATTTCACACGTATATTTCGCCATAAATTATTAATGCCTAACTCGTACGTCTAAAGTAAAAGCAAGACCAGAATACACACATATCTCTCGCAATACAAACCACGCTCGTACGTCTAAAGTAAAAGCAAGACCAGAATATACACATACCAGTATCTCTCGCCACACAAACCTCGCTCGTACGTCTAAAGTAAACGCCAGACTAGAATACACACATATCTCTCGCCACATAGGCCTTGTTCGTACGTCTAAGGTAAAAGCTAGACTAGAATACACACATAATTTCACTTTATTTCATAAACATATCACATTAAGAAAACAATCCTTTTTTACAATCATTTATGCTTTGTGAACAGGCGCATCAAGAGAAACTATTTTGTGTCAAATTCTTTTTTTCTTGAATATTTCTTGAATATACATATAAATGTAGACAATGTAGTGGTACAGCATTATTGTAAGTTAAGTTAATAACACATTTTGTCTTTTGAAAGCATAATACATCTACGGTACATATATTTAGTATAACATTTTCATCCAGTGAGGCCATTACTGTATTAAATCTTGTATGGGAAATGTAAAACGTGGTAGTATTGAACTTTACACGAAGATCTTCGTAGAAAGGACATATAAGCAAGACATAATATTCATTCTCAGTACAGGATTTACAAAACGGACATAGTCTTTCAATCCGATCTAAGTTTAAATATCTCCATTGTTCTGTCATAAGTAGATGCAATGCTGTTCACGAGAAGCTATATGCTGTCAAACCCGCGGACAGAATAAACCGCACTTGTAAATACAATGCTACGGTTAGTCTTTAACAGCAGGTATAAATGCCTGATAAGTTAAAGAAGGAAATGGTTATATGTATAACGAATATCTAATCTGAGCATAGCAGCATGAGGGATATACATTATGAAGTAGTACGTCGGTTTGAATTTACATGTATCTTGTTATAAATTATTTCCATTCGAAAGACACTCACTTGTTCGCATCTACATCACTTACCGTTTTATTTCTCTTCAAATTGACAATGTCAAAAGCGGTTAATTGTTTATGCATTACAATGTATTATATATTTATATTATAAATTTATATCATATATTTATATTTTAAATTATATCATATATTTATATTTATATCGTATCGTATCGTATCGTATCGTATCGTATCGTATCATATCATATCATATCATATCATATCATATTATATTATATTATATCATATCGTACTTATGTCATAGTATATTATATTATAGAATATCATACGTATATCATACCATATTATATTATAGAATATCATACTTATATCACAGTATAGTATAACTTTATAATACATCATAGTTTACTTATATTATACAATCTATTATATAAAGGACTTACTTCGCAAAATATTTCAGATGCATATAGATTTGTCATCAGGAACGATCCGACCATTATCCTTACGTCGAATTGCTAAACAACGAAAATCTTTACGTTTGATAACAAAAAATTGATTGAAACCTCAAAACGTACATTGGCACACAAAGACATGCCATCGGTTTATGTCCAAAATATTATATACATACTCCTATGAAATATCATTAATACGGCAAACAGCAAAAATGTTTTTAAATAATAAGATTTCCATATAAGTAAGAAACATAGTTGGTTCCTTAAATAATCCATTATTTTGTTTAAGATTTACGTATATACAAAACAAGTGAAGATTCATCTGTACTTAACAGTAAAGTTACTTTTACTGGGACCGTATTCCATAAATATCTTAAATTATCATAATCCTTAACATTAAAACCCTTTTTCTTAAACTGTTAGCCACATTTGTCAATGGCATAATGTTTACTATTTAATTGTTCATTACCAGCTATATAATAACTATTGGTATCATTTACTTAATCATCAAGGGATCACAAATTTATATGCAGCTATAGGAATATTACATTCCAGAAACTGCAACTTAAGTAAAAACATTTTGCGATCAAGTTCAAATGTTTGTGGAAACAAGATTCTATGTTTGATAAACACACATTCCCCGGTTGGTGCTGGTTAGCCCATTTCTTAGTCCAAATTAAGTCAAGGTCAAGGTCAAAGTGAGGTTGGGTGATATGGGTGGATTGGGAACGGTCATAAGTAAAAACTGTGTAAATATCCAAGTGTTGTAGTAAGCGGTGTTGGTGCTAGTCGAAACAGTAAAATCTAGTTAACCAAGAAATGGCACTTTTGAATTATAATAAGTCCTAATTAGTTCAAGGTTAAGGTCAAAGTGAGGTTGGGTGATGTGGGTGGATTGGGAACGGTCATAAGTAAAAACTGTGCAAGTATCCAAGTGTTGTAGCAAGCGGTGTTGGTGATAGACGAAATGGTAAAATCTAGTTAACAAAGAAACAGCCTATTTGAATTATTCTAAGTGCAAATTAGGTCAAGGTCAAGGTCAAAGTAAGGTTGGGTGATATGGGTGGATTAGGAATGGTCATAAGCTACAACTGTGTAAATATGCAAGTGTTGTAGTAAGTGGTGTTGGTGCTAGACGAAACGGTAAAATCTAGTTAACCAAGAAATTGCACTTTTGAATTATTATAAGTCCAAATTAGGTCAAGGTCAATGTCAAAGTGAGGTTGGTTGATATGGGTGGA
The DNA here is from genome assembly GCA_027627225.1 of Congeria kusceri. Taxonomy (NCBI): domain Eukaryota; kingdom Metazoa; phylum Mollusca; class Bivalvia; order Myida; family Dreissenidae; genus Congeria; species Congeria kusceri. The sequence goes on from CM051039.1 coordinate 11,790,556, forward strand.
TAGAGAATGGTCATAAACAACAACTGTGTACGTATCCAAGTGTTGTAGTAAGCGGTGTTGGTGCTAGACGAAACGGTTAAATCTACTTAACCTTGTCACGGACGGAAGGACGGACGGAAGAACGGACAGGATGATCACTATATGCCTCCAGTATCAAGATGCCGGGGGCATAAAAACCCAGGGTAAATGCATACAGGGACAAGTGATAAGATTTACCTTTACAGTAGCAATGACCCTCGCAATGCTGGTGGGGTCCGCCAAAACAGCGGATGTGACCAATGTCATGTTGTTCACGAGTAACAGGGAGTGGAAGTCATTGATTTGCTAGGAATGGAAGAAATGAACTCTTCATTAGAATACAACCTACATTTTGATCCAATGAAATGGCTGGACTGCACCCATTAAGTAAACCACTTGCTCTTAAATGCCTAGTTTAATCCTTCTGTATTTGAGCCCCCCCCCCCCCCCCCCCCAAAAAAAAAAAAAAAAAAATGGGGTATTGCACCCCTATGTATTGGTACCTTGCTGTGTGGACACTGTGTGGCGACCCTTATCAGCTGATATCAGTACACGGGTGCAGAGGAAATAGTGCAGCTAGCCATTGCTAAGTCAGCTGAGAGAAAAGATTGGTGATAATGATAAGAGATTTTATGGTGGACCAATACACCGAGTGTAATACCTCATGGAGATGCCAGACATTTCTTAAACTAGGCCTTTAAGAGCATGGTCTTAACAGACGCTATTTCTGGCATTTTATTGGCTATTTCGATCTCCGCCTTCTCAGAATCTGTATTTGGCATTACCATAATAGATATCTACTATTCACAGGTTCCAATGATGTACATGTGCACGACCAATCGCTCGCTCCGCCCCCTCTTAACCAATAAGATGTTAGTATTTTAAGGTACTTAACCCATCCAAAGCATGATAAATAAATGTATAAAATAGTATAATAATAAGAAAACAAAGCTAAAAAGAACATGAGTGCACGTGCTTATACACATACAGTGAAATAATACCTAGGTATAACTTTGATGTAGTGAAATAAAACTTGCATTGACAATATAAAACACGTTATGAAGGCAACAACCTACTTTCAAATTTTTGTTTACATTTTAAATATAGTTAATTTTACTACCGGTATATCAAAGTGATATATTTGCATATATTTAACAGTATTTTTTTTTTATTATACTTGCTGATGATTATCCGTTTCTTGCGTTAATTTTAATTAGAACTAGTTTACCTCTATGTTAAGATCGTTCTGGTAGACGATAGTTCCCACTCTTGCCCAGTCAAAATGGTTCATCAGCTTGATTCGTAGAGGATTCAGGAGGTCTGACGCCTGGTTCACCTTGTATAACGTAGGAAACAGCCACAGCGTAAGGTCCGAGGTCTCCGCTGTTATTGCAATGAACGACAACTGAAAACCATAAAGCGTCGATCTTTTTCAATGATTTCACTATTTTTCTTGATACAAAATATGCTCCACGGGTAAGTTTACAGTTGTTGTTATTTTCGCGTGTTTTGCCCATGATTTAAGCCATAAAAATGCATAACATTAATAATAGCCATTCGATTTGCGATTACATTTCTGGTGACTATAGGCGTACGTCCCCCGTAATTTTTAAAAAAAATTATATTTTTAATAACTGAAAATTACTTTCTCATCTAAGTGCAGCATCTTTCTTTTCATGTTATGTTGCACAGAAGGTTGGTACATGTCTAGAATATCTTCAAAAAACCAAACTATGATATCGCGCACAGAAATTATCATTGTTTTGCAAACGTATAATTGGTGCGTGTATATGTTGGAAGGTATATACTGAATATTTCCGCTCCCTTTAACTCCAAATCCTGTAGCCGCGCCTGGTATCTGGTTAACTTTGTAACTTTGTAACTATATTAACGTGCAATGCAAGTTTAGTACGAAGGACTTTGCAATCCTTTTGAATCCATACTGTCGACTACCATGAGGGATATTTTAATCATGTATTAATTTGATCCTGATTAGCTTCTTACGTACGTATAAAGTCGACAGTGTCACACGTACAGGAATACAAACTATACCTTCAACAAAGTATAATAGTTACAACATATTATTAAAATCTTACTAAGTTGGATGAGAAGGGCCGGGGCGAGCGCAGCGAAGTGTTTCACTTTATGGGTGCAATCCAGCCATTTAATTGACTCAAAATGTAGGTTTTATTCTACTTTAACTCAACAACATATATGATTGGCTAATAACTGTTACCTGACTATGATATCGATTGACTGTTTAATAAAATTATATGCAATTTCAGAACCTTGTTAAAGACCACAGACATGCAAAAGCAGATACGTCATTTTATCAATGGAAACACGATTAAAATGATATTGTCAATTTAAATAACACCGGTATGTTATGCAAAAAAGAATTATTTTCTATATAATTAACAGTAAGGTGTTTACTATGGCGTATCATTAGGTCCTAAATTGATAGCACCGGGTCCGACCAGGTCCGACATGGTCGTAACTGAGGTAGGACCTATCCGAAGCAGGTACGACCTGGTCGGCCCTCGTTTGTGACATTTATTACCTTCCAGTACGCCGCTACTATTTACGGCTTCTGATGTAATATGAGGTCCTAAATTGCTAGGACCAGGTCGTACCTGAGGTAGGGGCTAGAAGGACCAAATTAAAGCAGGTACGACCTGGTCGTAACTGAGGTCCGACCTGTTCGGGCCTCGTTTGTGACATTTATAGCCCTCCAGTACGCCGCTACTGTTTACGGCTTCGGATGTAATATATAAGGTCCTAAATTGGTAGGACCTGGTCGTACCTGGTAGAAGCAGGTCTGACCAGGTCGTACCTAAGTTAGGGGCAGGTCCTACCTCAAAATGAATTTCGACCCTTCTGTACGCATTGGTAGGACCTGTATAGAGCCTGTTTTTGCACGTTTGTTATTCTAAGCAATCAAAAAAACTGTTTACATAATTTAAACGAAATGTTGCAAAACACTAATTGCCTCAATTCAAGGGTCTCAATTCAAGACCCTCCCTCACAGCGCTTATTTCCCTTAAAAGTTCATACGAGTTTACCGCTGCCTGCACTTGAAGAAGCGTTATTATTTTAAAGACATATTGAGAATTGTTTTACACGTATTTATATAAGTTTGATAATTATACTAGATATTCAATGGTATTACTATATTTGCTAAAATTTTCTCTAAAGTGATTAATTTACTGTTATTGTGTTGCTAGACATAATGGTAGTTGTTAAAGCAGTTGCGCTATAGGTAAAACAGGTGCGCGTAATATTGAAACATTATAAAATATTTGTGTTACACAATTTATAGGAGCTTGATCTTCGTTATGCCATTTACGACTGTTTTGGCTCACTAATAATAAGGGTGGACGTACTACATTTTTGCTGAAATATATCCGTTCTACAATCGACTACAGTACTGGGTGAAGTAAGTTAATTTTTTGCTAAGAATTTGTAACCTCCCAATTCATTGGTCAATATAAATACATGTACAAAATGACAAATACGGTAGCGTTGACGTACTGGAGGGTCATAATTTCAACAAACGAGTTCAGACTAGGTCGAATCTGAGGTAGGGGCTGGTCCTACCAGGTAGTAACTGAATATGAAAACTGTTTCTTTAACAATTAAAATACTCAAGTTGCCATAAACATTTATAAATCTATTTATTTTATAATCAAATTTGCACTTTATCTTCTGTATCGTAAAGTGAAAATATTTTAAGGCAAACAAGGATAATTCTGGAATACGGCCCCATATTTTAGTAACCAATGCATACGGACTTGTAAATTGTATAATAGGGATATGACCCATGTTTTAGTAACTAATGGATACAAACCGGTATTATATGGAACAAATAGTACAGCCCATATTTTAGTAACCTATGGATACGGACCTGTATTGTATGAAAGACGGGTGCGATCTGCCCAGTGACGGCAACAGATCCAGACTTGGTGGGTCCCAGGACAGCTACCTTAGGTTCCCCGGACTGACGCAGGTTTACCATTTCCACCGCTGCCTGACCATTATTGTTCTGCAAAAATATCAGGTTTCGTTAGCTAAGACTTATTTATTTCAGCTCGATTATGTCGAAAGCATGTGCTTATTGAGGCACTTACGAGGCCGTTTCTTGGGTAGAACCAGTATTTGGTGTCTTTTATGAATTGTGAAAGATCATTCGAACGCTCCCGAGCAAGAATCGAACTCACGACCTCCGGATCACAAGGACGACATTATATCTAGTACACAAGCGCAACTCTTGAAGGTTTCATTCAATTGTGTGTATCAACCCCATTCGGAAATAATTAGCGTTCGGGCTTTCGTGGACCATTCTAGCTTACTACACAAGTTCGTTGAATAATACTTCTATTTTACATTATATCACTTTAAATCGAGTCAAACATATAGTACTGGACATTGCTTCTAAGTACATGTAGTACGTAGTAGTTTCTGTAGCATATGTTATTTACTAAATTGATTTTGCTAACATTTTCAGTACATCTGAAACTTTACATAGAACGCAATTGCGATTAATACGTTAATTACGTTATGTATCTGTTTAAAGTTATGTAAGCTAAGCGACAATACTGGAATGGTTACCCAAGCGTCTCGAACATCCATTTGGATACTGTATCCAGGCAACAGACCGATACGCTCTTGGATTTCCTCAAAAGCTTTCTCTAAAATCTTCACAGAAAATATGTTGCAGGCGTCATAATGGGATCCTGACAACTCCATCAGAACGCCCACGTGCAGAACATGAGAGGACTGGTTGCTAAGCAACCATACTCCATGTCTCATCAGTGCACATAGCCAGTAAAAAACGCAGGAAATAACTTTCAGTCTATTGACGTAATCGCTCAAATATACTTCGAATAATTTAAATGCAAATTTGCACCAAATTTCAAACAATCATATTTAGTCCAGTCTGTACTTCCATTTATTTATTATTTATTATTCTAAAATCTTACTTTTTCACTCCTATATACTCCGTGAAATCTATCTGATATTTAACTTTAATGAAAAGACAATAACACTTATATAAGGCAGCAACCGAGGCTTGCTCTGTCGATGTCGTTTTACCGATAATGCCCGCTTCGGGAGGCGGGGCGACGGTCCTTCCATGCGCATAGAATATTTCAAGTCCCTAATTCATGCAATATAGTAGAACAATCTTGCTAACGGTGAACAAAGTGTACAAATCATGCATTTTATTTACAAAAGATTTCTATTTAGTTTCGATATATTCTGTCATTTATCAACCAAATCATCAGCATACTTGGAATTACGAAATGTAACCACTCCAAGAGATATCGTCGATTACGACAACATTTCTGTGTATAGTTAAGTAAAGTGCAGTGTCGCATGATCGGTGTCTATTTTAAGGCGGTTTACTGTCGCTTTCAAACAAAATACATCAAATTAAAAGCTTTTGATTGATTTAATACGAAAGCAGTAAAAGGCAACTCAGTGTGTTTGATATTGATATCAGTAATGTGACTTACTTGAAATAAGTTTACCGATATTTTACTTATAAATGCGTTAAAGCACTGGGGCAGTGTTCAGGAATTTTATCCTTATCCATTAATTAATCAGACATTTTTAACTGCACCGGCACCCTAGCTATTATTCCATACAGCAACACCCCAGCATTCACTGACATTAAAGCCAGAAGGGGCTATCAGCTTTCTATGCACATATGCTGATGACACCTTCTGGCTTTCAAGGGACGATTTGATAAATGATAATATTAACAGTATATAGATATTTTATATCAACATTCAAAACAGTTGCCGATGTGTCAGGGATGATTTTGGAACTGTTGCATCAACAATCAGAAAATATATGATTTCTCCATTTCTTCGAGTACGTATTATTAAAATGATGTTTTTATGAATTATTATCATAGCAACGTGTCCAATGTCTGTGGGTGAGAAGCGAGTGTGCCAGTTGAAATCATTGCTCTAGACAGTGTTCTACTATTTTTCGCGTTTTTATAGTGGCGTGTAACCTCTTGGAGTTATCTCCCTTGCACAGAAACGTCATCATGGCGGACGTCGAAGCTAAAGTTCTGAAATGTAAAGATTATTTGCTCGCAGACTTGGACGACACGAAGGTATCGTCGAATAACATCAGAAAGATTATTAGCAGATTTTGTGCCCAACTAAATTTGACCACAATTAGGGCATGTCCCACACGCTAAAGAAAACAAATTCTACCTTATGGGCGCAGATTGTCACAGTTTTATTACCCGTGAAAAATGAAATATGTCCGATTACGTCACGAGGCAAGTGGGCTACATGTCTTGCGTTTTAATGATATTCGTGTCTTACAACACAGTTACAATTATTAAGTTATAAGTTCAAAAATGTGCATTTTGATTTGTGTGCTGAACACAATTTTAAACAAAAAACGGAGGGCTGAGAGGCAATTGTGACTTAATCATTTATTATTCATTTAAACGTGTGTGTGTGCTTTTTGTATGTTTATGAGATTTCAAAACAAGTGCAATGTGTTCAACCTAAAATGCATTGTTTTTACTACAAATAAATTAGTACAAATTCAGCAGTTCTTATTACATTTCCTGGTGAAAACCAAATTTATCGATATGTAGTCTTATTAATAAGTTGTGTAACAAATTATAGTGCTACTTTTTATATAAGGCTAAAATAGCTGTAAAATCATATTACTTAGAGACTGTGTTAGTGATGGAAAACTGAAAGTTAAAATTTTTCATAAATTCCCATTTTTTGGAACAACTAAATTATCCATCAATGTACGTTACATAAACAACACCTAAACTGCTTTAGATGTGCTGAAATTTACCTACTAAATGCATTTAATTCATATTTGAAATTGTGTAGAAATCTACTAGGCTAACATTTGTGAGATCCTTATTTACAATTTCAGCCAATTGGAATGAGGTTGCCATGCACATTCTAGGCAACTGACCAATAGAATGGCTAAATGCTTTTCAGCAATGCATCCAAATGAACATGTCATCATAAAATAAAATTCCAAAAAAATTATTGAGGAAGACTTTCACAGTCCAGTCCAGGTTTGTGCATTTTATTGCAGCCCATTCACAATGTCAATAACCATGAAATTTTGTGAGGATAGCCCTACATCACACAAATGGTCTTTCAGCACTTCTGGTCGATATTGCCACTATCAAAAGTAGCACAATATTCAGCCAGCGCCTAACAACTTTTGCTAAATGATATGACCATTGAGGACTATACTAACGGTTGGAAATTGACTTCTTTAGTTAGATAACATATGAAAAATATATGTATTCATCATTTACATAATTTTTTCTAGACAAGAAATGTTTTAAAGACTCGCTTATTTGACTCTGCACTGTTAAAAGAAACAGTGTCAAACTGGGTTGCACCATCAGGGATTTTTTCCGAGGCTGGGGATGGGGCCGAAGTCCTAGGTTTTGGGGGATGAGGCCGAAGCCCTAGGTTTTGGGGGATATCGCAACAAGTTTGTTGAAGGGGAACACAAAATCCAGGGGTAAAGTCAATTTTTGGGAAAAACTGCATGATTTTCAAGAAATTTTGCTTGGGGATTACACCTTTTTTCAGCCCCTGTTAGATAAGGCAAAAAAGCCCTGACTGGGATAAAAATAGACTGATGCAGTCGTTTCAGTCAAAATTGAATTCATCATATATAATGTAACTTTTCTCCTACTTTGCTCCTTCTATAACGTGCTTGCCATTATGATCTTGCTCAAGGCAGTAACTGCCCCAGGGAAATGTAACTTAGTATGATAAAACAAGAAGCAGGATTTGTCGACCTCTACATTTCATACACAGTTTCAGCAGTTTGTTTTCAGAGACTAAAATTAGTCTAGGATAAAAACTTAGATGTTTGATAATTAAATGTACTTTAAATATTTCACATTGCACTGTTAAACAAACATTCTCAAAATGGGTTACATTGACTTTGGGTTGCACCGAGATAACAACTTAGATGTTTGATAATCAAATGTACTTAAAATATTCCACATTGCACTGTTAAAACAAACATTCTCAAAATGGGTTACATTGACTTTGGGTTGCACCGAGATAACAACTTAGATGTTTGATAATCATATGTACTTAAAATATTTTTAAATTGAAGTTTGTTTCTGATGTAGTATAGGCGGTGTTTAAATGGTCCACTCACAGTCAAAAATAAAATTCACAAGTCACAACAGTTACTGTAGATGGGGAACGTATCAGAATTAGATTGTTATAGCATCTCTTTCATTAGTAGTTTACTCAAATAATAATTTAGTGTCCGACAATCCAGTGGCAGGAGCCCAGGGGCTACCAAAGCTGTGTTATTTATCTGTATTAATTGTTGTTATATCTGTACTTAAGTATTAATGTATTATTTATATTGTTGTCTATTTTTAGTATTATTTTTAATCTCCCGCTCCGAAGCGGGAGGGGGGTTATAGGAATGCCCTTCGTTTGTCCGTTCGTGCGTGCGTCTGTCCGTAACATTTTCGTGTCCGCTCCATATCATGAAACTTGGTTCATATGTTTAGGTCATTGAGGTCAAGGGTCAAGGTCACATGTGAAGGTCAAATATTCGAGCCTCCATTTCGTGTACGCTCCATATCTCCTATGCCTTTTGAAGGATTTTCATGAAACTTGGCTCAAATGTTTAGGTCATTGAGACGATGTGCGGAAGGCATGGGCCTTTCACGCCAGCTCAAGGTCAAGGTCACACTTGAAGGTTAAATTTTTGAGCCTCCATTTTCGTGTCCATTTTTTGTGTCTGCTCCATATCCCCTATACCCTTTGAAGGATTTTCATGAAACTTGGCTCAAATGTTTATCACATTGAGACCATGTGCAGAAGGCATGAAGCTGTCTTGTCACCTCAAGGTCAAGGTCACACTGAAAGGTCAAATGTTTGAGCCTCCATTTTCGTGTCAGCTCTATATCTCCTATGCCCTTTAAGGAATTTTTATGAAACTGATTAAGGTCAGTGTGATGCTTCAAAGTCACTTTTAAAATCTAATGAAGGATCACGGCGGGGGATATAGCTGTCCTTTGGACTGCCTTGTTATTCACAAAAGCACTTTAAAAATGATTTTATTATATTTTAATTTGAAAACTATTTTGCTTGTCTTCCTGTTTAGTGTGCAATGTAAAAAGAATTGAGCTTCGAATAAAAAAAGCTGGTCTACCTGCAAATTTTAAAATTTGTCAGACACAGTCACTGTCAGTATCATTTTAATTTTAATTTCAGTTGCAGTATGTCCTAAAAAAACTCTCACAGCTTGATATTACAATTGACATATTACAGGTAAGGTACATTTTTCAATACCATTTAAATTATAAGATCTCAATGCTAGATTTAAAATATAAGAAATGCGCTTACTATGGGCCTAGTGTTCAGTTTGGTGTGCCTTAAACTTGTACTTGAAATCCTCAATGTGTTGCATTGACAGTTCTGTGAAGGTACTATAGTTTTAGTCATTTTAAGTTCATTTTTTGTTCCATGTTATGCAGAGCTCCGGATAAGGTTTTAGCTTAAGGGGTGTTGTACCCCCTGATTTTTTGGTTGAAGGGTATTTTACCCCCTGTCTGCTTTAAAGGGTATATAATAAATTTAAAGGGTATTTTCTTTTTTGTCTATACAAGATCAAAACAGTATTTTATGTGTTTGGTATATATGAACACATTAATGTTGGCAAATGGAATAAATTGATTGTAGACATTAATCTTTATGTCTATCAAAACATTGCATTTACTTAGCAAAGCAGTAGAGGTCATTTACCCAGATAATTTGTACTTTTTTCAGTGCAAATCCTACATACAACCTGATTTCTGGTCCTTCTTGATCGATTTAAAGGCTTACTTACACAATTAACGGAACTGGATAATTGGTAAAACTGGTTACGCAGTTTAACCGATTAAAAATACGTACCGAGATTTGCAATGCGTAACGTTATGCACTATTTTTAATTTAAATGCGTAAATCTGCGGATACGCATCTAATCTGGAGCTCTGCTGTGCTGTTCAATATTCAATTTTTCATACACTATTTAAGTCACTATTTACAGACTACATAAGTGTAGCTTTATGTGAGCTAGCATTAATAATTTGCCAACTCTCTGTAAACTGCTATATGGCAGCTTTAAATGCAGTTTTATGCCCCCGGCATCTTGATGCGGGAGGCATATAGTAATTGTCCTGTCTGTCCGTCCGTCCGTGACAAGGTTAAGGCACCAACACTGCTTACTACAACACTGGGATACTTACACAGTTGTTGCTTATGACCATTCCCTATCCACCCGTATCAGCCAACCTCACTTTGACCTTGATCTAATTTGCACTTAGAATAATTCAAATGGGTTGTTTCTTGGTTAACAAGTGCCATTTCTTGGTTAACTAGATTTTACCGTTTTGTCTAACACCAACACTGCTAATACTACAACACTTATATTTACACAGTTGTTACTTATGACCATTCCCAATCCACACATATCACCCATCCTCACATTGACCTTGAACTCATTTGAACTGATAATAATTCAAAAGTGACATTTCTTGGTTAACAAGATTTTACCATTTTTTAGCACCATCACCGCTTACTGCAACACTTGGATATTTACACAGTTGTTACTTATGACCGTTCCCAATCCACACATATCACCCAACCTCACCCTGACCTTGACCTAATTAGGACTAAGAAATGGCCTATCCAGCACCAACCGAGGGCATTTGTGTTTATCAAACACAGAATCTTGTTCTCTATTCTATTTCAGAGCACTGGAATTGGTAAAATTGTTAGCACTTTGAAAAAGCGAGATGGCGTGGTGGCTGATAAAGCTAGAGAAATTGTCCGTAAGTGGAAAGAGATGGTTTCTAAGGAAGCTGCCAGGCTTCAGGAGGAAGAAGAGGCCAATCAGAATTCAGCATCTGAGGATGAGCAAAGAGACTCATCCAATGAGAATGTAGAGTATGAAAGTGAGGCTGAGCAATCAGCCATTGAAAATTCAGATTATGAAAGTCAAGGGAATCCGTCTGCCAGTGATAGTGTTTCCAACAAGAGTGATGAAGAAGAGTATGAAAGTCATCATGATAGGCATTATAACACAAATGTCCATCAGCACAGCGAGAGCAGCAGGGAATCAATGAATAACTCCGAAGATGAAACACATTATGCAAAGCACAAACATGGGCATTCTTTAAGACACGAACGGTCTAAAACAAGCTCTGAACGTGACCACAAACACAATCGAGAACATGGTGATAAACGAAAGCATAAAGCCAGACATGGGGAGCACGAAAGGGAATGCCATCGGAAACGTGTTAAAGACCATAGACATAGCTCTGAGGATAAAAAGCACAGAATTTCAGAGAGCTATTCAAATGCAGAGAATAGTGATTCTAACCAGGAAAGTGCTAAAATTAAAAAGTCAAGGCGTGAAGATAGGAAAGAAAAACATAGAACACGTGATGGCATTGCAAGCAGGCATTCTCTTTCACACACGAAAAAAGATCATGAAAGAGAAAATTCTATGCATAATCATGACAGTTCAGTTGAAAGACAATCATCATCCAACAAATCTGGTCACGAAAAACATGTTTTAGGCAGTGAAAAACATAAAAAACACAGTAGTAATAGTTCAGGTGAAAAATCGGGCTCTTCTGACAGATATTCTACAAAGGAAGAAAAACACATGGATAAACACAACAATGATGGGAAAAGCAGTGATAATCATAGTGATATAAGAAATTTAAGTGATAAACACAGCTCCAGAAGTGATTTACATAGTAAAAGTGATAAACACAGGTCCAAAAGTGAACTAAGAGCTGAAAGTGATAAAGACAGGCCCAGAAGTGAACTAAGAGATGAAAGTGATAAAGACAGGCCCAGAAGTGAACTAAGAGATGAAAGTGATAAACACAGGTCCAAAAGTGACCTAAGGGCTGAAAGTGATAAACACAGGTCCAAAAGTGACCTAAGAGCTGAAAGTGATAAAAATAGGTCCAAAAGTGACATAAGAGACAAAAGTGATAAACACAGGTCCAAAAGTGACTTAACAGCTGAAAGTGATAAACACAAAAGTGATGTGAGAAATGAACATGATAAACATAGATCCAGAAGTAAGGAAAGTAATGCGACACATTCCAGTGATAAACAACATAAAAGTGACAAAACGAGTTCTGTTGAAAAACATAGTTCTAGCCATAGAAAAAGCCTAAGTGATAATCATAGAATCTCAGTAGAAAAACACAGTTTAGCTGAAGTCCGCCAGAGCTCTCAGGGATTAGACAAAACTTACGAACAGGGACATGATGCAAAACTAAATAAAGTAAGTTTAACTGACAAACAAAGATCATCATCAATCGATAAAAGCTCAAGTGATAAGCATAAGCTAAGTGATAGACATCCAGATGACAGGCATCGGTCTATTGATAAACAAAGCTCAAAGGAAAAGGGAGTTGTAAATAGTGAGAATGCAAAGCTAAAATCTGCAGAGCAAACAGAGAAATCCTCAGACAAATATAAAAAGCAACACCAGTCCAGACTAGACCAACTAGATAAAGACAAGGAAAAACTGGGCAAAAAGGCATTAGTAGATTCCATTGCTAAACTTGGTGACAGTGACAGTGAATTGTCCATGGAGGGAAGTGATCTGACCTCAAGAAGTTATAAGGATAAGGGTTTTGAAAACAGAAACTCTGAAGAAAAGATTAGGAAATCAGTAGAGAACAAAGAGAAGAGAGCAAAATCAGATAAGACATATGGTGATAAGCATTCCACAAAAGATAGAAATGTTGAGCAGCTTGAGAAACAAAGGGATAAGCATGAAACAAATAACAGTAAAAGAAATGACCATGATGGTGATGAGAGAAAAGATAAAATGAGAAGTGATAAAGATTCTGCTAAAATTGGTCACAGACATGCTAAAAGTAGATCTCATGAGAAATCCATCAACAAGTCTTATTCAGATATCAATAACAAGAGTAGAGAACAGGAAAGGATTTTGTCAGGTAAAAACAAAAAAGACTGCCATAGACACAAAAGCTCTGAAAGTAGGTCAAGGTCAAACTCTTCAGACAGAAGATCATCAAGGTCACAAAGTGTGTGTAGTCATACTTCGTTGAAAAAGTATCAGGCACTGTCAGACAGTGATAGCGAGAAGAGTGAGGATGATCGTGATAGAAGAAAACATAAACATGACAGTATAGGTGATGTGGGTAAGAAAACACGTAGGGGAGAGACTGATAAAGACTCTGATAGTTACAAAGCTAAACATTCAGAAAAAGAGAAGTATACTAAAGGTGACCTTAAAAAAATTGATGCAAAAAAGCAAAATGAAAAGCATAGCACGGTGTCCAGGGATAGTGAACTACTTGAAATTGAGAGACAAAAATACCGTGCACTGTCAGACAGTGAATCTGAATCAGATGATGGCCATTCAAGATCAAGTGCTATAAAAAGTGACCGCCATTCGAAAGCTGAACATAAATCTAGACATTCAATTGAAAAAGATGATAAGATTAAGAACAGAGATGTACATTCGAAAAGTGAACATCATAGTAAACTAGAACAAAACTCTAAGGAGAGTGAAAAGAAGTCCCACTCAGGTTTTCATAGTGCCAGCTCAACAAGTAGGCACAGACACAGCAATAGTGAAGACCATTCGTCCAGTCTGAAATCTAAAAGCGAACTTGATTCAGAAAAATTTAATAAGTCCCATTCTGAAAGTGTTCAGAAACAGAAATCTCATTCAGACAGAACTGACCATAGGAGTAAAGAAAGCAGTGGTGAAAGGAGTAAATCAAAATTGACAGAAAGTAGATCTCAGTCGAGTGACAAACATGAAAAATCTTCTGTTCTTGGTCATACAGAATATAGTGTGTTGAATGGAATAAAAGATACAAGCATAAAAATTGAAAATGAAAAATCTGATTCTCACAAAGCCAAGGAAAAGGAAAGAAGTAAGCATAAAAAATCTTCCAAACATTCGAAAGAGAGTGAGATGGATAAAAAATATAGTCATAATAAAGATATTAAGGAAGAGAAAGTGAGTAGTAAACATATTGCCATAAAACAAGAAGCAGGTGAATTAGATGGACATGGAAAAGGAAAAGCTGAGTTAGCTCACCTTTCTGAAAAGGACACACATAAATCAAAGAAACCCAAGCACAAAGATCAGGACAAAAGCAAAGAAAAGTCCAGTAAGAGAAGGAGGCTAGAGCGCACCGAGTTTGAAGACATGTTAAGTTTTGATAACTCTGATGCCGTCGTGTCGGAGAATGTTAGAAGTCCGGTGAAAAAGATCAAAGAAGAACAAGACAGGGATGAAAAACACACATCTAAAGCTGCTAAATATGACCAACTGAAAGCAAAGTTTAAGGTGAAGAAAAGTCATGAATCCAAGACTCTAGGAATGGGTGGGAAAATCGAAGGCGTGAAAAGAAAAGCGGAGGAATTGCAAGGAGGTCCTGAAAAGAAAAGACAGGTGAGACCTTTGGATATTGTATATTTTCTTTGGTGGATAGTTTCATTACAGTTCATTTTACTATTGATAATACTGATAATGACTATGATATCGTGCATGTTCAGAGTTTCAACTTTTATTTGTTATTGAGAAAGAATTCAGTTGAAGCATGGGTTAAGTTTTCTCCGTACTGTTAATGTTCCTGTTTATAATATTCAGTCAAATTTTCTGTTTTAATTGGGATTCAATTTGCTCTTCAAATTTATCAGAATGTAAGTTTCTGAAAATTTATACTTTAAACTACAGTGGAAGCATCCAATAACTTTGATTTGTATTTTATTAGATACGGTGTTATCTTTAAAACTGTCAACATCTGTGAATCAGACAATTAGCAACGTCTCAAAGTGTAGATAGTCATACATTGTTAATTAACATAACACTGCAGTAGAGGCATATTATGATAACTCTGATATGCCATTCGGAATGATTCCATTTCCAGCCTAGTGATGACCTTGCCAGTCTGTTGCCGTCCACTCAGGCCCACTATCGACCGTTTAGGTACGCGGACATACAAGAGCACCAAGACAGTGAGTTGGCTATTGGTGTTATGAATCCTGCTCAAAGTCCAAAGAATGTCATGTACCTTACCACAGCATTATCATGCATTGTAAACATTGGGCCAAAAAAAGTTCTGTGTTTTGGGCAACCCAACCCTACCTTGCAAAAAAAAACCAATGACGATTGTTTTCCTTGAAATCTGAATTAGTCAGATTTTAGATAACTTTCAATGTTTTTTTACCAAAATGTGTCTTTAAAAAAAATAAATCCCGACCCTACCTAGCTTTTTGGAGACCGTTACCCAAAACACACAGTTTATTTTTTGGGGCCTTGGTGAAATAATAACATAAGTCAGAGACTGAAGTATTTTAAATTCCAGATTCCAATAAATAATGTGCAAACCACTTCAGACAAGCCACGGTACTCATTTCAGAGCAAAGATGATTAGGCATTTTTTCTGACTGAAAAAAATTCTTTAATGTATAAATGTTGGTTACTAAGGTGTTACCTTTATCATTAATACATCGAGTACATGCCTTAATGTAATGTAAGTACCGGTATTTTACGTAATTAGTCGAATACACTGTCCTTTGGTATATACCTATAGTTCATCATTGCTGAGATTACTTATGAACAAGTTTGGTAGAACATCTCAACCACCAAAACTTCACAATATTAGCTTTATAAATTAATGAAATCTGTCGGGTAGATTAAATTGTCTTTTCTGTTCACAGCCGATGAACAAGACAGCTCATCATTTCTGATGCAGCGAAAAACAAAAACGAAGATGTACTCGGGCAAAAAACAGGCCACTGTAACAGGTATAAGCAGAATCACGTCCCATTTTTACCCCCCCCCCCCCCATCACACCCTCTACCACCCCTTTTAAAGCATGAAGAGAAAAATATGAAATTCTTCTTGGTAACATGCTCTTAAATAATTTTTATGCCTCATGTTTTACTCCTTTGGACTTTTGTTCTGATATTTTAGCAGCTGCAGTTTTGATTTGTATTTATACAAAATTATAAAAACATTGCTAAGGCCAGAGGTTGTTTGTTTTTAGTTCTTGGATCCGCATACCCTATTTAAAAAAAATAATTCAATACTGTAAAAATAATATTCAAAATTGATAAAAATCTGGAATGTTCACTGTTGCCAGGCCTTGCTAGATCAGTTGGTAGAGCACTGGACTCTCGATCTGGGATTTGTGAGTTTGAGCCCCAGCCCGGTCACATAACTTGTGAGGATTGGTCATGAATTGGTCATGAAATAATTTCTACGGCCATACTCCCCCTACCTCTGATTCAAGTAAGGCAGTTGTCAGTTACTGGCATAAGTATGTGCACTTGGTACTGGTAAACGACTTAGAACGGCTTGCCCAGGAAAGGTATAAGTAGGTTAACTGACAGCCATTATATGACTGAAATACTGCAAAAAATGCAAACAAACAAACAAACTGGTGTGTTACATTTTAGTAATTTTTCTTGTTATTTCCAGAAATGCATTCGCTGTTCGACCTGTGCATTAAAGTTCTGCAGGAAAACATAGATTGTAAGTGCTATTTGATTGGTTTGAATTATTTTTTATGTCAGAAAGCATTAAGACTGTGTGACATGATTTTGTGAAGTGCAAAAATCACAGCAACGGATAAGGCACGCATTTTCATAAATACCCAATTCTTTAACACCATTTACTCCATTAATTAAAAATTTAATGAGTGACAAAACTCAATGCATATACTGACTACTTAAAAAACTTCAAAGAGATTGCGTAAAGATTGGTCAATGTTTAACTGATAGTCATAATTATAATGAAACTATCAGTGTTCATAGCGAGCTTAATATGACCTGTTGTATTTGACTGCATCATTTATGCATAGTTGTAAAATGGTAGGCATAGTAATGGAATCTGTGTGTAACAGTTTTACTCAATTTGGGTATTTCCAACAATCAGTTAATAATAATGGCAAAGCGTAATTTCAAGTTCTCAATTAAATCACTCGGACAGTACTCAATTATTTTGAAATTGATGGGGTAATACTCACTACTGGCAAAATCCCTGTACGTTGCTCTGCATCAGTGCATAAAAACATGTGACTCAATAATGTTCATGCATGTGTAAATATCTTGAATTTAGTATTTTAATGTAACATTTCCCAACAAGATATACAAAACCATAAATCCTAAGATAAGGATGCTTATAATTTATTACAACAGCAACTTTTTTAAAGTGGTGTCTATGGGAAAAGTTATATCATTACTAAAGGATAAGTTATATAGTTACTGTTATAGTGTTATATATATTGGAAAAAATGTGTCATTACGCTTACACTTGTCTGGGCTCGTACAGATCTGGAAAAAACTCATGGAAAATGGACTTTGTCTGGAAAAATAATGGAATCTTGATAATTTGGATTTATCATGGAACAATCATGGAATTTTCACAAATTGTCATAGAGAGTTTAAAAGTATTCTTAAATATGTCTGTAAGAGCATAAAAATGATCAAATCCATTAAAATATAATCAAACAAAAAATCAATATCAAGAGCGTAATGATGGATAGACATGTATTGCACCGCAACAAACCTATCTATTTTACAGGGCGCAATTCAGCTTAGATAAATAATTTAATTATGTAAATCAAATAAAATGTGGATGTCACTGTACCGGTACTATTTTGACTTTAGTATGTTCGGATTGTAGCATGGATAACTGAGCTAGGTCATGAAAAAATAATGGAAAAATCATGGAATTTTGGTTTCAACAGTTTGTATGAACCCTGACTTGTGTGTTGCACATGTTTTTCAGGCATCGACTTTGTTGGTGGCATTCCGGTCTCAATACTTGCCCCAGTGTTGGAGAAATGCACAGCCGACCAGCTATACAACTTGGAAGACTACAATCCAGTGAGTTAACTGAAAGTTTGTTCAAACTACTTGTGCTATGAAGACTAATGAACTTTTTAAAATCATGTTTGTATACTGTAATGCTATGTTTATTGAACCATTTTAGAAGGTCAGGACTTAATAAAAATATTGTTCTTATTAGTATGTAACAATGTGGATTTTTGACAAAATGTGTGCACCAGGTCTAATAAGCAAGTCAATCCGACGTAAGTGGTTACCTCGGCGGCGGTGGCATTCCCTTTCATTTGTGCAGACAATAGCTTGAGAAGTTTTTGTGCAATCATTTTGAAACTTTAGGGAAGTGTTAGTAGGCATAAAATGAAGGTTAAGTTCAGTTTTCGGCATAATTGCTCTTATTGTACTTTAGTTATGCCCCGTCAGGTGACACATCCAACTCATGGAGTTCTAGTTATTTAGTTCAAACCTCGTGATTTTGGCTTGTGTTGTATTAGCCAGCGTCTTTTTAAGATGCTCTAATTTAGTTTCCTGAGTAGAACCATTACTTGGTGTCATGGAGAAAGATCGCTTGAACAGTTCCTGCCGGGCCGGCTAGTTCAGTTGGTAGAGCGCTGGACTACAAATCCAAGGATCGCAGGTTTGATTCGCAGCCCGGCCACATAACTTGTGTGGGGATTGGTTATGAAATTATTTCTACGGCCATTCTCCCCCTACCTCTGATTCAAGCAGGGCAGTTGTCAGTTACTGGTATAAGTATGTGCACTTAGTACTGGTAAACCAGCTTACCCAGGAAAAGTGTGAGTAGGTTAACTGACTGCCGTTGTATGACTGAAATACTGTTGAATACGGCGAAAAAATCCAAACAAACAAACAAAACAAACAAAAACAGCAGTCCCTGTTTCGTGTTCAACCTCACAATAGGGAACTCGTGATCTCACAATCGTACGATGGAAACAATAACCATTTTTGAGGCGCGTCATTGGAAAACCAGACTTAATGCATGTGCGTATAGTGTCGTCCCGGATTAGCCTGTGCAGTCCGCACAGGCTAATCCAGGACGGCACTTTCCGCTTTTATGGTGTTTTCTGTTTCAAGGAAGTCTCTTCTAAACATAAATCCACTGTATGCGGAAAGCGCCGTCCTGGATTAGCCTGTGTAGACTGCACAGGCTAATCTGGGATGACACTTTACGCACATGCATTAAGTCTGGTTTTTCCATGACGCGCCTCACTTTAACACTGTGGCCTCTACAAAAGTAATAAATGAATCCATATTGTTAATACTTTTGTGTATTTGCACAGCACTTTTTGGAGGATTCTGACTACCTTTGGAAGCGCCATTGTGAGCGCGAATTCAAGGGCAGCAAACCTGACGAAATGGAGACCTGGAGAGAGCTTTACCTGGTAAATACCGTAAAATCATACATTTCACGCATTCTTGAAAAACGGCTGATTTGCGTGTCATAATTCTAGTTTCATTTGTATACATTTTTTTTAAAGAAAGAAAATTTAGGGGGGGTCTAAAGTGCGCGCTATTTTCGGACCTCGAAATACGTGAACATAGACCACAGCGAAATAAAACGATTTTGCAGTATGCATGTTGTCATAGCAATGTTTGGTTATTACCGTATGTCTCTCATGTAAGATGGTGAGGTATATAAGTTTGCAAATGTTGGTCCAGCCATTTGTTTGTAGGTCTGTCTGTTGGTATAGCATATTTCTTTGAAGTTTTTCACTCTCTTTCATTATCAGCCAAATTGCCCTGGGAACTGCAGAGTTATGGCCCTTGATTTATCTAAAAGTGGCCTGTTTAGCCTTTCAGCTCTGTAAGTCCAACAATTATCATCCCATCTTCACCAAAGATAGCTCTGGACCTGGAGGGGGCATACATGTTTTTGCAAAACATCTTCTTTGTTATGTTTTTATGCCCCTGGTATCTTGATGCGGGAGGCATATAGTGATTGTCCTGTCTGTCTGTCCGTCCTTCCGAAACAGTAAAATGTAGATAACCTGGTATGTGCGTGATTCTGTCCGTACCCTGGAGGTTATCTAGATTTTACTGTTTCGTCTAGCACCAACACAGCTTACTACAACACTTGAATACTTACAGTTATTGTTTATAACCATTCCCAATCAAAACATATCACCCAACCTCACCTTGACCTTAACCTAATTTAGACTTGAATAATTTGAATGGGCTATTTTTTTGGTTAACTACATTTAACTGTTTTGTCTTGCACCAACACCGCTTACTACAACACTTGAATACTTACAAAGTTGTTGCTTATGACCATTCTCAATCCACCCATATCCAACCTCACTTTGACCTTTACCTTATTTGGACTTAATAATTCAAATTGGCTGTCCAGCACTAACGGGGCATGTGTGTTTTTTTAACACAGTGTCTTGTTTGTTTTATAAGTCCAACAATTATCAATCGATCTTCACTAATCTAGATTTTTTAAATATTGCTCTAGACCTAGGGTCATATTCCAGAAACATCTTAAGTTTACCTTAACATGTTTTCACTCAAGTTCCAATTTGTGTAAGATAATATTTTTAAAACTATAAATAAATTGATGAATCCAATTACAGATAGGTAAATAGTAGTTAATAATTAGTTGATAATTAGCGAACATTTAGCAGAATTGCATGTAAACATGAAATGAAATGCTGAAGAAAAATGACGATTTTATGGCTAATAAGGATAAGATTTTACTTAAGATGTTTCTGAAATATGACCCCTAGAGGTGCCATACCTGTTTTGCAAAAACCTCTTCGTTGTTTGTTTTTTTTGTACTTCACTATGGTAGATATCATGGCTCTTTGCAGCATACGGTAATATTGAAGAATATGTCTGGAAAACAGCAGATATGTTTGTAACATTGAGATGATTTATAGAGAGCAATCTTTAATATTTCATATATATTTTCTTGTACAAATATTTAGCTAGTCTAGACTAATAATAACACAAAACTCTGATACATTTTTATAAAAAATGACAAATATATTTATGCTTAGTAACAGTTTATATTGTAACCATTTAATTTGCTTTGAATGGAGACTTTATCTTATTTGTATGCTTTCTCAAACTAATTTCAGCGTAAGTTGGACGAGAGGGAACACAAACTGAAGTCCATTCGAGCCAACATTACCAAACACATGAAGGAGGCAACACCAGGTACGAATGAGCAATGAGGGCTGGAGTCTAGAATTACATTAAGTTGCCAGTCCACTAGACCTCTTCCTAATTTCGACTGCTTATTTTAACCTTTGCATTTCAATTTCGTGAGTACCGATACTCTTTCAATCAAATTGTTTATCAAACCTGTATCATAATCTTACAATATGAACGAGTATTGAGGGCTGGAGTTTAGAATCACATTAAGTTGCCAGTCCACTCGACCTCTGTTCCTAATCATGACTGCTTATTTTAACCTTTACATTTCAATTTGTACCATTACCCTTTCAATAAAATTGTATATCAAGCCTGTAGCATAATCTAAGTTAATGCTGCTACTGGCAGGGCCTTTTTTCCTTCTTTAGTAGGGGCCGTTTAAAGGCGTCGTCCCCTCAGAAAAATTATTTCCAGTTATGCAGTATTCCCCTAAAACTGATCTTGCCCCAAGAATTTTCATTCCCCTGCTTAAGAAATTTTTACCCAAAATGCCAAAAATAACGCTATTTTCCCACAAAATGAGGGAAAAGGGCCCATCCCCAAAAAATGAAAAAAGACCTGCTACTAGAAAATATTGCTATGTCTACCTTCTTGAATTTCTTATGACTGTTTGAAATGAGCCATATTATCACGTTTTCTTGGTGTGATCTTTTAAAGTGTCTGGAATTTTTGTAACATTGGGTACTACACGTAATTACTGGGTATTTATTAGATACAGTACAGCTCACGCAAAACCAACAAATCCCTCGATCCGCGGAGTTTGGTGACAGCGAGTCTACGCGGAGTCGACTCGGCATCGACCATCGTAGCCGCGTCTGTTCGCCGAATCACTCCGCATCGGTTCGCCGAGGCACTCCGCATCGGTTTTCCGCGGCATGATGCCGAGTCACCCCGCGTATCATATTATTAAATAATTCAATTATATACCGAAACAATTAATTAATTTTACTGTGTTGTTGTTTTCAAAATACAGTACATGTAAAACTGGCCGTAATTCGATTTGAACCCGTTTTTACGACATTCCCAAGTGAATGCATAAAATTTACATTTTTTATATTGTTGTCGTTATTGTGATATGATTATTTTATTTGGTAAAATTATGTGATACGAAAATATTTTGATTTTGGCACTGGTTCACAATTATTGTATTGTTATAAGTGTTCATTATTTGGTAAATTTATGTGACGTAAAAATTATTATGGATTTTCGACACCGACTGCTAATAATCACTTAGTTACAAGGCCTAGGTTCTTTGTTCCGAGTAAGTATTAAGTTCAAGTTCAAACGTTTTATTTTAAGTCAAGTTTATTGCATGAAACAATTTACAATGTTTATTGCAGTACATATAATAGGTGTGTCTAATTTTCATAGCCGCCATTTTGTGTATTTCACACCTGATGCATTTTTTTATTGACATATGTTTGCTTGTCTTTTTAGACGCCGAGGACGCAAGGAAGCCGTTTTCACACCTAGCTTAGGATCCCGCACCTGGTGGATTCATAATTACGTGTTGTTTTTGATATTATGTTTGAGCTGAGATAATTAGCATTTACAAGCCACATCAAGAACCAAGATTTGATTGTACCAATAACTTTGAATGTTGTTTTGTTAATTGACGCGGTGCCAATTATCTCCAAATTATAACACATTGTTTGAACATGCCTATATATACTCGTTTCGTTTTGCTCATTTATATACTGTCATATTGGAATTGACTCTATATAGATTTGCATATATAGCAGTTACCTGTGAATTATACCTAAATATATACAATACAAGTATTTGTTGTTATTTATAGTTTAGGATATATGTGTGTGTTGTGAGGATTATTTGTGTACGGTGTGCAAGATGACTCTGCGACAGCTGCTGGCAACGGAGACGTTGTTCTTCCTTGTGCAGTTCTTGGAGGACATGAAGTTCCAGGTTTGATCCAGAGACAACATAATGCATGCCAGCGAAGTAGGGCTAATTTGACCTTGCATTGACATACATGATTAATTTAGTAAAAGAAACAACTGATCTTAAATAGCAAATATATGGAATTTGGCAAATTTTGATTGTATGCGCCCGAAGGCAACTAGACCTTGCTTAATCCGCTACAAATTTACTATATATAATCCGAATAACTAGATCTTTGCTTAATCCGCTACAAATTCACTATTAATAATCCGAATTTCTCCAAACGTTTCAAGAACAAAAATCACATATCACGCTTCGATGTTTTTAAGTACTTGGAATGCTGGTTTCTAACATACATAGACCAATTGCGCACGTGCGTTTTGTTTTAGGCATTGTTAGTTGATTTTAATTTTTTGGTTGGTTGTAGTATCTTTTGATTATGAATGCGTCGAATTTATTTTTTGACCCATTAGAGCACGAGGAAATATAACTATTCAATGAAGCATTAGATTTAATATACATTTATTGAAATATGTGTACGATGGGGTGACGCAACATTTGAAACCCATGCAATCGTCATTTTTTAATTCAATTCACTTTAAAAAAGGTTACAGTTGAAAGTGCCCATGAGTGTAAATTGAATCAGCCCCGACGAAGAAATTGAAGGCCAAGGAGCCGGCCAACACCAAGGTCGTGATTAAAAAAAGGCGAAAGTTGTTTCCGTTGGGTCTCCATTAATGGAAGACGACCAAAACGACCATTCGCAACGTGCCACAGCCACCCTGGAACGACCAGCCGCCACACCCGCCACCGAAAGACCAGCCGCCACACCTGCCACCGAAAGACCAGCCGCCACACCCACCACCGAAAGACCAGCCGCCACAACCGCCACCGAAAGACCAGCCGCCACACCCACCACCGAAAGACCAGCCGCCACAACTGCCACCGACACACCCGCCACCAAAAGACCAGCCGCCACACCCACCACCGAAAGACCAGCCGCCACAGCAGAACGGAATTCGCCTCTCCACAGGACTACATGTTTTACATGCTATCCATCAACAAAAACAGTGCATCTCACAAGATATTTGCATGAAGCATTCCTTTTTGTCTTGGGTGTGTTCATTGTTCCTAGTGTTGTGGACCTTGTGGTTATAGATCTGTGTCTGTGTAGAACCAAAGACCTAAATTTAAAGGGGCAGTTTCACAGTTTTTAGCTGTGATGAATTATTTTCTAAAACTGACTTTTCCTGTTCTATTATGCATTTATTGTTCCTATTTCAGTGGTTGAAGAGCACATTGCATGTGCAAAGTTTTTGAGAAAAATGTGCTACCTTTAAGACAAAGCCTAGTAATGTTTTGCATAAAAAGGCATAATAAATAATAGAATAATCATGTTTTGCGACCTAAACAGCATAGCAGACAAAAATTTTCATTAGATTATACAAATTCATGTTTGAAAATTTCATTTCTAATTAAATGTTAGTCCGAGTACAAACTGTGAAACTGTCCCTTTAAAATGTTATAAAATATTCACATTTTACAGGGAATAAAATTTATAATGAGAATTGTGCACAAGACTATAATGTGAATTTAATATAAAACTTTGGCAAGAGACATGACAAATTTCAAAAAATATAAATCTGACATAAGACTTAACTGGAATGAACCAGTGTTTTAAGTTCACATATTTCTTGTCTGCCTTTCAGTGAAGAAAACCAAACTGGCATACATTTTCATTCCTTTTCCCGTTTTCAGTGAAAAAAACCAAGCTTGTTTACATTTTCGTTCCTTTTCCCCTTTTCAGTGAAGACAACCAAGCTGGCGTACATTTTCGATCCTTTCCCCTTTTCAGTGTAAAAAACCAAGCTTGCATACATTTTCGTTCCTTTTCCCCTTTTCAGTGAAGACAACCAAGCTGGCATACATTTTCGTTTCTTTTCCCTTTTCAGTGAAGACAACCAACAATGCATACATTTTAGTTCCTTTTCCCCTCTTCAGTGAAGACAACCAACAATGCGTACATCTTCGTTCCTTTTCCCCTCTGTAGTGAAAAAAACAAGCGTGCATACATTTTCGTTCCTTTTCCCCTTTATAGTGAAGACAACCAACAACGCATACATTTTCGTTCCTTTTCCCCTCTCAAGTGAAAAAAAAATGATTGCTTACATTTTCGTTCCTTTTCCCCTTTTCAGTGAAAAAAACCAAGCTTGCATACATTTTCATTCCCTTTTCCCTTTTCAGTGAAACCCCCCCCCCAAGATTGCATACATTTTCGTTCCTTTTCCCCTTTTCAGTGAAAAAAACTAAGCTTGCATACATTTTCGTTCCTTTTCCCCTTTTCAGTGAAGACAACCAAACTTGCGTACATTGACAATGTAGCCAAGCCACCAAGGGAAGTACGCAGGCAGCAGGCCAAGTTCGGCACATCAAACATGGTGGTCAAGGGGGGAGACGGCAAGAAGCACAGCTTTCCAGCCGTTGACATGATTGCCATAGGGCGGGCAAAACAACAGATGGCTGAGAGAGGTAAAACATCATTAGCTCGACTATTCGAAGAATTGATGAGCTATCCTACTACCTCCGGCGTTAAGCGTCCACGTCTACGTCTGAATTGGTTAAAGTTTTTATTCAAAAGTTTTGTAACTTCAAAACTACTTAAGTTATTCACTTGAAACTTGGAATATACCTTTGTCATTAACTCAAGTATCAGGGGCAACATTCCCCATAACTCTGTTTTGTATTTTGACAAAGTTATGCTTCTTTTTTACTTAGATTTTCTGGTTAAAGTTTATATTCGAAAGTTTTGTAACGTCAAAACTACATCAGTTATTCACTTGAAA
Organism: Congeria kusceri; assembly: GCA_027627225.1. Lineage (NCBI taxonomy): Eukaryota > Metazoa > Mollusca > Bivalvia > Myida > Dreissenidae > Congeria > Congeria kusceri. The sequence goes on from CM051039.1 coordinate 11,816,384, forward strand.
CTTGGAATATACCTTTGTCATCAACTCCAGTGTCAGGGGCAACATTTCCTCAACTCTTTTTGTATTTTGACAGAGTTATGCCCCTTTTTCACATAGATTTTCTGGTTAAAGTTTATATTCAAAAGTTTTGTAACTTCAATGCTACATAAGCTTTTCAGTTGAAACTTGGAACTAACCTTTGTCATCAACTCTAGTATCAGGGGCACCATTACCCATAACTCTGTTTGTATTTTGAAAGAGTTATGCCCCTTTTTCACATAGATTTTCTGGTTAAAGTTTATATTCAAAAGTATTGTAACTTCAAAACTACATAAGTTATTCAGTTGAAACTTGGAACCAACCTTTGTCATCAACTCTAGTATCAGGGGCAACATTCCCCATAACTCTGTTTTGTATTTTGACAGAGTTATGCACACTTGTTACATAGATTTTGTGGTTCCAAAAATGTATAAACTATACAAGGCTTCACTTAAAAGGTTTGTATTTTAACAAATTTATGCCCTTCCACTATCCAAAATATGTACCAACTGAAATGCTTTGAATAGTCAAGCGCGCTGTCCTCTGACAGCTCTTGTTTTGGTGTTCATGTTGACATGTAGGTCTTTGTAATGAAATTACAAAATAAATGTATAATAATCAGCAAATAAAATAAAAAGTATTATCATAGTGTATATAAAGTCAAATTAAAATACAAATTAAGGAACATGAACTGGTTAAAGTTAAAAACCCACTTTTACTTGTAAGATGTTGGCAGTGACCTTTAAACATCGGAATATTTATTTGTTTCTATTGAGAGTAGTTTAATGATTATAATATGATTAATATACATGTATTTAATAACCTGGAGGCTAACTTCATGAAAATACGCATGGTGCAACTGAATGCATTTACAAAGTGGTTCAATATCTACCTTTGTAGAAATTTTAGTTCATCTTGTGTATTTTATTCAGCTCATAAATCATCCCCTTTCACATCCTCCAATTTTAAAGAAAGGAAAGATAGTAAATCGTTGATATAGACAGAGTGTGCGACATAATAGACGCTTCCGCAAATGTCAATCATATTCAAAATAATCTGCAATATTGTCCAATCATCGCACTTGGATATCACGTGATTAGCGGTTAAACTATTTCATACAAAAGAGCACGTGCATAATGTTTGTGATATTTAAATGAGCACGTGGTAATGTTTGTATTTTTCAATGAATGGAAATTAATCCATTAACAATAGCTGGGGAGAAGTTTCAACTGTTCGTGGCAAAACCCGGACCTGTCTATTGTGTACATGTTATTGAGTTTTAAACCTAGGCCCGTATGCACCAACCCATTCTTAGACTTAAGACAGTGTGTTTTTTCACCTTTGGGGGAAAGGTGGCGGGCCCTTTAGGCGGGGAATTTTACGGCAAAAGGGGAATTTTTTTGGTACTGTGTTATAAAACATTAATCACTTTTTTTGCTACATATGGTAAGTTAGAGTATGCACAAACTTGGTTTGATAAAAAAATTGCTGGGATTATTTACTAAAATTCCTCTATCTTAGTCAATTTTTGTCCGATTTTGGTCAAGTTTTTTTCAAAATAAAGCTTACATTCTGAGGGAAATTTTAAGGTTAATATAGGGAAAAATATATACTTTTTTAGCAGGGGAATTTCGGCCCCAAATTGGCCATACAAAAAACACTCTAAGACATAATTATGAAAGATATTCTTGAAACTGTTCTGTTCTTAGAATGCTGTTAATTGAACTCTTGTTTCATATTCACCAACTCAAATTACAGCATTCTTTATTTAGAATGATGAGCTCAAGACATAATCGACATTGGTACTCAGCATATTTGCGAACACACAATTATTTGTTCTTGAGTCTAAGTCTTTAAATATTCTTAAGTTTAAACTAAATTAGAGATCAGTATCATTTGTAGTCAGATTGCCTGCACTTGGGAACCTCTAAAATCTTTTGAACATACACATACTTGACAGGGCTTTCATTAACTTTTGAAATCTGGAGGTTTGAACTTCCTAGCCTCTGACTTTTGGAAGTTTTGCTCATAATATTTGGAAGTTTTGACAGTATTGCGTGACATAACTCCTGAGGATTTCATAAATGTAATTAAGTATAAAATTCAAGGTTTGTTTAAGGTCATTTCTTTTTCATCAGGTGTTTATAATATGCCAATTTATTAAGTTAAAGAGGTATACATTGAGATGAATCACTTTTATTTTTCTTCTAACTTGTTCATCCTTACATGATTAAACTTCCATGGCTGCAATTTCGGGAAGTCCTGAAACTTGCATGGCTGCAATTTTGGAAGTCCTGTGACAAAAACTGGGAGTACATTACTCCCAAACTTCCCTTAATGCAAGCCCTGCACTTGAGAAGATAGTAATAATGTCATTATTTGATTCTTTCTGTCTGTAGCACAAAAAGCTCCTATGATGCAGAAAGCATTACATGTGATAAAGAACTTGAAGAGAAGATAGTCATCAGTGTACAGAAGACTGAAGCAGGCTTCAACAAGACCCAACATACAGCCTACAAGTGCTGTGAATCAAGAATTAAAGTGTAGTACACTGCTTCTGAGATATTTCGAAGAGAGGATCCATAGATTGAAGCCGGAGGTGAAGATATTAAATGGTCGCAGAATAGACATCGGAATTAGGAGGGGGTTGCAGTTCTGTTTTACAGGATAGTTAAGCTATAGGATTTTGGATAGAGTTGTTGAAAAATGTGTCTGTCCTTTGATTTATTGTCCATGTAATAAGTTTGTTCATTGTGGAATAAAAAATTTCTGACAAATTTCGTCGGCAGGTATAGAAAAGTAAAAGAACTGCCTTAAACAGGGCATAAATGTACCAGTTTATTGTATGCCGGAAGATAATTAATTAAATGTGTACATAAAAATGGTTCTGTATGTATTGTATTATTTGTATCATATGTAAATATATTGTTTCCAACTGGGAAACTATTAAATTAAACATTAATTTATGCTAATTATATTTATAATGTATTCTAATTTATTTCAATATGCAAGCTTATAAATTTAGCCCATAATTGTCAATTTAGATTTGCAAATACATGCAACTAAGTCACATATGCTATAAAGCAGTGGTGTCGAAATATCCAATTGCCGTACTTGTCCATTTTTATGCCTCCACTTACTGACGCCAGGGTGGGCATATAGATATGCCACTGTCCGTCTGACCCGTCTGTCTTTCCGTCTGTCAGATTTTTGTGTCGCTCGTAACTCAGAAAGTATAACTGCTACAGTGATGAAACTATAAATGCATTCATCAGCATGTGAACTTCTGCACCTGTGTATTTTGGTGCAGCGGAGTTGTGGTCCTTATTTAGCAAAAAATGACATTTTTTGACTTGTGTCTCGTGTAACTCAAAATTAGTATTTTTGGTCGTGATGAATTTTATAAGCATACGCATCCGCATGTCAGCTTGTGCACCTGGGTATTGGAATTGCATAGGGTTTTGTGACAACCAGCGGAATATGGGGGCATCCGTGACCTTTGGACACATGTATAGTTGGCAAATGTTGTTTGCCACTTGTCAGTACAAGAATTATGCAGTAACTTCTGGCAACATTTGACTTCTCTTTAATGCCCTGGGTCAAGCTGGGCAATACGGACAATTGATTTCGCCACCCCTGTTTTCAGAGTTTAGTGCACTCATTGTTTGATCAGTTCAGGTTGAAACCTGGTCCGACTTTTGTGCACCATGAAATCTAGTGTTTTCTTTGGTAACTTTTATAAAAATATTTCTGGAGAGGATTCAGGTGCACTTACATTTTTAGCTCGACTATTCACCGAATAGTTAGAGCTATACTACTCACTTGTTCGTCGGCGTCGGCATAATGCTCTGTTTAAGGTTTCCATGCAACAAGTACATATCTCTTAACTACTACAGATATTCAGTTGAAACATCACACGTCTTCAGGGTCATTATGTGATGTCACTGATTAAGGGCAATAACTCTGACCTGCTTTTTAGCAGAATTATATCCCTTTTTGTACTTAAAAAATTCAGGTTAAAGTTTGCGGGCAACAACTCCATATCTAAATATTGCGTGCGTCTATACGTGTAAAATTTGTATACATAAATATGATACCCATAGCCAACACACTGACACACACGTGCCCTTTTAAAAGAACACAGCGCGCTAAAATGCCCTTTTTGAATATATTGCGCCATGCCCCTCTGCCTTCTTTTATTTATTATTATTATTATTATTGCCATTATCATTATTATTATCATTATTAAATTTACCGTTTGTTTGTTTTGTAATTATATGTTAAATGTGAATTTGGTTGAATGTTTGAATGTGTATGAAGGCCATATGAAAATAAGGTATGTTTTTGTCATGACAATACTATGTCTTATATGTCACCTTCGTAAAATAAAGTGATTATTATTATATTATTATTATTATATATCTTCTACAGATATTCAATTAAAACTTCACACATGTCTTCATAGTGTTTTATCCAGGAAGGCAGGGGGCAGGGGGCATGGCGCAATATATTCAAAAAGGTATTTATGTATACAAATTTTATTTAAAAAACAAAACAAAAAAACAACAACAACATATAAAAGCATGTTAGCACACTCTTGTACCAAATACACGTTTTGGCGCACGCAATATTCAATATTTACACGGATTAAACTAACGAGAAAAACATCTTGTATGTTGCATATCTGCTGAATGTGTTTAATTTTATGTAATTCTCTTTATATAACGCAAGTAGTATGCGGCGTGTTTTTAATATAAACTTGATTGTCCGTAACGTACGGAGAAATTTCGGAAGCAAATTATGTGGATCACAATTATATTCTTAGTAATTATAGATCGATACTTTATATTTACAAACCTAAAGATTCGTAGCAAATATATAATTACCTTTCAGTTCCGTCTGTCCTCTGCACAAATTATAATAAACTAATGGTATTTTTGCCACTTTTACACTCATATTTTGTAGGGGCTGGTTTTTTTATTTTATTTGGGACCCAAAAGGTGTTGAAAGGTAAGCCATATTTGACACGCATACCAATATACAACTTGGTTCCGTTTCACACCTGAAGTCTCTAGACAGAGAAACCGACTACCGGTGACCGGTATTTGACCCGAAGTTAAGCTACTTAAGGTAATTATTTGTAATTTTAAATTTTCGCAGTGCTAAGCGTATTTGTCCATTGAAATAATGAATCGTATTAATTCAAAAAATCAATCCGTAACGAACACGGATAGTGAGATGGGGATTTGTCCAATCTACGAGTGTACGTTATGTATCGTTAAGTTAATCGTATACACTTTATTGATTAGACCTTAATGTGACCACTTTGGTCGGTTTAAGAATCAGGTTCAAGAATCAAGCTGGCAATCATTAGTACAGTAATCGCTTAAATCAAATCGCTTAGAAACGTGTGTAGGCAATAAATCGAGCACAGTAATCGATTTAATCAAATCGATTAGAAATGCATGTGTGCAACGAATCGAGCACAGTCAGAGCGATAATAACAGAAAACAGTGGGTGCCCTTTCGCAGACATAGGGCCGATAAAAGTGGTCAAGAGGCAATTAAGATCGTTATCGATTAGGGTTAGTGGCGGCTTATGTCTTTGAAAAGGGCAAAGTGGCGCTTGAAAAAAGGGGCATGGCGCCGCGCCGTGCAAAATGGGCCTGGATAAAACACTAGTCTTCAAGGTCATTATATAAGATCACTGGCCAAAGCCCATAATTGTGACCAGCATTTCAGCAGAATTATGCCCCTTTTTGTACTGACAAAGGCCCATAACGGTTTGAATAGTCGAGCGCACTGTCCTGAGACGGCTCTTGTTCTTGTTACCGGCATTCTTTGTTTATTCTGTTGATTTGTGTGAATAAATTGTACATCCGCTCATTTGAAATTAGTTACAGGTAATAATCATTTTTAATATGTTATTTAACAGCATTTTGCAAGATATATTGTTAAATGTTTAAATCAATGTCATCTAGATACTGTGATAGTTGTTTATAAAAAAATAATATTAGGTACACAACAGGTATAAAAAAATAATATTAGGTACACAACAGGTGTAATAGAAACATTTTCCCACTTCGAAGTGTGACTTTTAAGCATATAAGTGTTCTAAACTATTGGTGCTGTGATTTTTTGTCTTATACGAAAATTGTTATGCTCTGGAAGATTTGGAAACATGGTACAGTATTAAATCTACATTTTTGAACACTTCGAAAGATTAAATTGATATTTGGAAGAAACCTGTGAAATGTAATGCTAATAGGGATTTATTGCCAATAAGTATCTGTTCAAAAACATATATCGCAATTTAATTTTCTGAAAGTGTCCAAAACATAGTGACAATAAAATAATTATTTTGGCTAATTTTTGAAAAGTTGGAGTGTCTATATATTAAATAGGGTGTATTTGTAATTTGATGGCTCTGAGCAAAACAACTAATATTTAATGTACAGTGATGTTTTCCTTCTTTTGGTGTAAAAGGACCCATTCGCAATCCCCCAGTAAAATGTGTATTCTTCCAATTGGAGTGGAAAAAAAACAAAATCTGTAGTCACAATGTCCTGAATACATGGGAAATGTGAATATAAAATATATTGTAAATCATAACATGACTTGTTTATTAAAAAATTTAGTTAATATAAAAACATACAAATACACAGTTCAATCAATACGCTTATAGTTAAAGTTATTAATTAATTAAATGTACTTAAATCTTTTCCCAATTTTCAATATTTAAAAAAGCAAGCAAAACAAATTTCCAGTCTGATGGTTGACTAATAGTCTAATTTTTGCCAAAGCTGTGAAAAAATGCTTATTTATGACTTTTAAGAGGGTATTTAGATCTTAAAACAGACATAATGACATAAATTAAAACAACCCGATAAAGTTACCTAACATATACTTTTTAATCACAATCTAGTTTTCGGCTGTACATACGGAAACTCTAATACATGTACCCAGTATATACATTGACTTGACAGTAGGTTACACAACACTAATAAATGATGCAAAAGTCAACTTATATTTGTCGATTCATTCAATATTTTAGTGTTACTTTCGTCATGTTTATTTTTATTTGTCTGCTTCTAAGTTATATAGTCACTTTCATCAGCTTATTTTGAAAACAATGGATATGAAAGATCGTACATACACACTTTAAATAGTTCTGCACAGAGCTACGAGGATTTGTACATTGCTCAGTTTACTAAGTGCTAATGTTCAGTTGTACCGAAGTGCCTTAGCAAGCATATACCAACAAGTTAATTATTATTTCTGACTTTCCTGACAGTATTACCAGTTTGGTGGAGCTTGTGTGCTTGGTATAATAAAATGGACAGTATTTTCTGTCTGTGTTCAATATATTATTGAATTTATAGTTAATAAATTTGTTAAGAAAGTATTGTTTATATTCTAATTTTATGTTTCACTAAAAGGACATAGTCCTACAATCAGAATCGGTTTCATTAGCAGGGACTCCAGTTTTTACTATTCATTAATACCTTGAACAATTTCATTATTCACAACTTTTGTATATTCTTATTTGATTCTTTTGAAATGTCACGTTTTATTATATGCTTTTCAGTGAATTATAGAATTACCGGTATATTGGTTAAATAAAATTGGATATTTTCACTGTTGGAACAGCGAACATATAAAATTTTATATTTTCACTGCAGTGAAAATATAACATAACATGCACGATTTTTCTGTTAATTGCATCGATCTTCCAATGGTGGATTACCTCCCTTGGCAAATTCATAAACATTTACAGTATTGACCATTCAGGCATAAGCCATACATTATCAACTTACCCAAATCCACCTGAACTTGTCCAAAAATAGAAAATAAAACCTAGAGATCACCTAAACAGTTCAAATGATAGCTATGTGCATGTAGTCAGTCTTACGGAAAGAAAATCATGCAAAAATGGTATATTTTTTTATGAAACAAAGCCTGGAAGTTGTTGTATATTTGTAAATGAATCATAATTCTTGAACTTGCCCTTTTGGGCAGACAGGTCAAAATGTTAACTTGCCTGGACGATTTTTACTTGTCCCGGGCTTCTTGCAAGCGGGTTATTTTGAAGTCTGTTGTTTGTTATTGCATGTGCGAATACATGAACTGTTTAAGAACCATTTGAAATTAACTGAAATGTGATGAATCGATAAATGTGGATAGGGTGATGAACAGTATGATGTTGTTACAATATTGTATAACCACTGTCAAAGCGATTTATTGAATTTATTAGTGATATATGTGCATAATGATAGAAACAGCTTTAAAGCCATCGTGGTGCAATCCAAATTGGATGTAATCTAAACTCAACTATATTATATTTTTATTGTGTAATCTGAAAATTTGCTCCATTTTCTGACATTTACCACTACTTACTATTTAATGTTCAAATCATATGTTATATAAGTTTACAATTTACTGTCAAAACTCGGATATGGTCCTGATATTGTAATTATTTTTTTATGGCGTCCAGCGTCGACTCCTGTTTTTTCTTGAACATTGTTAAGAGGACAATTTCCGTTTATTAACATAATTTAATAGCAATCAGTCCTATATGCTCTTTGTTAAATATATTTTACACCTAAACTTGCTGGGTCGAGACGAACAAAATGGTATATAGAAGTTATAATAATGGAGAATGTGATTTATTTTGTTAAAGGTTATACCTTTTTGGTAAGAGTATTTATTGCTCATACCATGTTGTTATGCACCTATCAATTTTTCCCCCAGCGGTAGAGAGGCGGGCTGACCCAGGGGAATTTGACAAATGATTTTTTTTTGGTTCTATTTCCCCACCCTAGAGTGAAGCATATTTGTCTAAATCCTCTCAGTGGGAGATGCTTTATGTCTATCAAATGGCCCGAGACCTGTATTACCGGGATCTAAAATCCTACCAGTCTATTACCCTCGGACCCGGAATTATTCGGAATTTTAAATTCCCACCTGTCGGAAATCGCTTTCAGTCTTAAGTCCTGTATATGCCCGCTGCTTCTGCCCTGGGGGAAAATATTGATAGGTGCATTATGCTGTGTATACTGTTTGTTTGCTCCTTTTTTGCTCAACTATTCGAAGAATAGGTGAGCTTTCCTACTCGCACCGGCATTAGCGTCTGATCTTGGTTAAAATTTATATTTTAAAGTCTTTATGTAACTTCAAAACTAAATTCAAGTTATTCACTTGAAACTTGGAATGTACCTTTGTCATCAACTGAAGCATAAGGTGCAACATTCCCCATAACTCAATTTTGTATCTTGACAGAGTTATGCCCCTTTTTCACATAGATTTTCTGGTTTAAGTTTGTAATCAATCAATAAAAAGTATTGTGACTTAAAAACTGTTCATACTTGAAACATGGCCACTTTTCACATAGATTTTGGGGTTAAGAATTTTTGTTTCAAATTTTTATTATTTTTAAACTCATCATACAGGTATTCACTTGAAACAATTTGATGAAATAATTCCGTAACTCCGCTTTGTCTGTCAACAAATTTATGCCCCTTCCACTTTCCAAAACATGTACCAACTGTTAAGCCTAGAATACCGTAAAACGTTGTGTATTAAGCACACTTTTTTGCCCCTAAAATCAATTTTAAAAACTTGGTGCGCGTTATACAATACTTGAACGATGTAGGGAAATTTTTCCAAAGATTGTTGAACTTACCCCAAATGGCTTCCAGGTATTGTAAATGGACTATTAGTATAATTAAATGATCTTTACTATTAAGAACTGAAGGGACAATGTTAATAAGTGATAATAATTATTTTTATTATCATTTCAGTTGTGTATCCTGCATTGTAGTCTAGCGCACTGTCCTCTGACAGCTCTTGTTTGGGCAAGTTATAAATCATTCCACAGTAGTTGTTAATACCAGTATTTGCACTGCAATTGTATTTATTGAGTAGTCCACATATTTATTGTATATTATTAAGTTCATATTTGTTTTATGTATCATAGACAACAATAGTGGTTAGAGACATTGCTGTCTAAAGAATATTGGCAAAAGCCATTTGTAAAAAAATATTGTCTTGTTATCAAATGCATTTCTGCAGATATTACTTATAAGTTAACATTGAAGGGTATTAGAGGTGTTCTATTCAAATGACAGTGAAAGTGTTTGTTTCTTATTAATTATAATGTTATTTGAAGTGAACAAACTCGTACTTGCGTGTTCTGAATCTTTCTGTGAACTCAATTGTTGGCATTGTGTCTTATGAGGTAATTGTTATAATAAAAATGGTGAAAAGTGTCTTGCCTTGAACATTTGCTATACCCCTGTTGTATTTTAGTTCAGTTACACACAAATTAATGTCCTCTAGAATATTTGGGGAGGCAAACTTATAGAGAATACTAGGTCAGTGTTGAATAAAGATAAGTTTACTTAGTGAGGCTTAGAAAACCTGAACAACGAGCCTTGGCGAGTGGTGCGCATTTTCGTGCCGAGCAAATAAACTAATCTTTATTCAACACTTACCTAGTATTCTATTTATCACATCATTTTCTGGCTTTATTTTGAAAAATAACAAAAGAAAATAGTAAATATTATAAAAAACATAAAATGACATCACGAAAATCATAAAATGACGTCATTATACTGCGCGTGATTGCTTTATCACCACAGTGTTGAAATAAAGCAAAGTTTATTCCATGGGGTGTTATTTCATCAATGCACGCCTGATGATGGGATAAAAAGTAAAAAAAAACTGCATTTTACTTTTATTGGAACTGAAGAGAGAAGATTGAAGTGATCTATATTAAAAAGTCTTTGGGAATGCTATAGTGAAGCATTTTTCATCTGTGCTCATTATGTCTCCGCCCACGTAGTCAGAAGAGAGACATACTTATTTTGTGCTGGAAAGATGCATGTCTGTCTGTCGTTCTGGATGGATGTCTGGACTGGTGAAAAAGTTTGTCTGCACTTGTTCTCCATAATCCCTGGTCGTATTTTGACAAAACTTCACAGGATTGATCACTAGCAAGTATAGTTAGGCATATCGACAGCATGTCGTGGGTGACAGATTTCGGGCAGAGTTCTGGCCCTTTGAAGTTTTTCACATAACCGACATTGACATACGCTTGTCCTCTGTAACCCCTGGTTGATTTTGAGGAAATTTCACAGGAATGATCATTACTAAGTCTAGTTGTGCATATCTTCGGCATGTTGTGGTCGGCAGATTTTGGGCAGAGTTATGGCCCTTTGAAGTTCTTCACCGAATAGACCTTGTCTGCGCTTGTTCTCCGTAACTCCGGGCCGGATTTGGATGAAACTTCACAGGATTGATCAGTATCAAGTATATTTGTGCATATGCACGGCATGTCGTGGTCAGCGGATTTTTGGGTAGAGTTATGGCCCTTTGAAGTTTCAAATAACAGACCTAGTCTGCAATTGTTTTCCATAACCACTGGCTGGAATTTGATGAAACTTCACAAGACTTATCAATACCAAGTGCAGTTGTGCATATCGTCAGCATGTCGGGGTTGGGGGATTTGGGGTGGAGTTTATGGCCCTTTGAAGTTTTTCACCAAACAGACCTTGTCTGCGCTTGTTCTCTGTAACCCCGGGCCGGATTTGTATGAAAGTTCATAAGATTCATCATTTGCATGTCTACTTGTACATATCGTCAGAACGTCACAATCTGCTGAGTTATGGCCATTTGAAGGTTTTGACATAACAGACCTTGTCTGTACTTGTTTTCCATAACCACTTGCTGGAGTTCAATAAAACTTCACAGGACTGATGAGTACCAAGTTTGGTTGTGCATATCTTCGGCACGTCGTGGTAGGTTGATTTTGGGCGCAGTTATGGCGGTGCGTGGGGGACGACTTTTTTTTTTAAACAAGCTCTCGTTTAACATGAAGTGTCCATGTTCATGTGGCAATACATAACTATTACATGTTCATGTTGAAAAAATTGTTAACTTAATGAAACAGGTTTTAATTCATAGAAGAACAGTGTCCAAATTCCAAAGGTACCATTAATTTTAAGAGATTATATTTACTGCAAATGTTCTCAATATCTTTTTTATTGCATAACTGAACTGTCCCAAGTGAAAGTATTGCTAATTTCGGCCATGTTGAAAATTATAATGTTTATGAACATTAAAATCCCTATAAGGGGATAACAGCATTAATACATTTAAAATTAACTACTGGAATAAAGACATGTTTTGTTGAAAAATAAAATCTGATATATTCTCTGACAATAAATAACTAAGCAGAGCGTAGAATGAATGAAATGCTGATTCACTAATATGCTTTTATTTTTTCCAATACCTTTAGCATATACACGAAGAAACATCATCTGAATAGTTTAAATCCTTTAAAATATTCCTGCACCTCCTCTTTGTGATACGGTCTTGCAGCTACACAGGTTGGTATATTTTCCGGTTGCTCCATCCACAGTTTGTGATCAATTTTATTGCTTTGAAGTGTCTGTGATAGTGTGCGAAGACTTTCTTCATCCAGGGCCTGAAAAAGAAAATATCCAAAAATATTGGAAATACACAATATTTAAAAAAGGATAGTAACACAATATAATATACATTTTTTATTACCGAAATATCTCATGATCTTTGTTCATTACTCAGATACTGCGGATTGTGTGCCCTTTTTATTCTCTTGCATTTTATCAACTTCTATTGGTATGTAAGTGTTACGATTTATATGCACGTGAATATAGAAGTATGCTTAGTTACAACCCTGGCGAAGAAACTGACTGGTCAGTTTCTAGCCAGTTTCTAGCCGGTCTAGTAAAAGCAGGACCGAATGTCATGTAAAATTTGCACTAATTCTAAAATCAGATCCATTTTATGACCTGTCGTGTGAGTGTGGATTATGTGATTCCGACACAAGCACAGGACCGAATGTCAAGTAATTCCCAAACACTTTTGCAAATGTCTGCAAGTGTTAACATTCACCCTGAAGTTTAATCACCTCTAGAACCACCTTGTGCATACGGTCTAGGTCTGCCAGGTATTCCTGTGTGGTTGGATGCGAGTAGAACAAGTGTATGACCGCTGTGCAGGCGTGACAGGCCTGGGCTATGAGTGCCCCTGTTGGCCACTTGAGGGTCTTCACCAGGTCTTTTCTTACCACCACGTACTGTACAACTGTGGAAGACATTTTGAATGAAATACTCAATTTTTCTCGTTACTCTCGTAGTTTTATATGCACAATTGTTGTCATATGTATTAGGGATTCGTTGAAAAGTCACTAAGGATAAATATTCAAAATTAATAAATGTGTCAACATAGGACCTATTATCTGGGTAATTATTTACACCGACACGGTATCATAAAATATTTGTGTTATAATTTTAACAATGTAGCCTTGACCTTTTTGACGGCTGTAGGCAAAACGATGACAAAATGACGCATTACCGTCATTTCTTGACGTTAAAGACTTACCTGTTATACGGTGATATCCTATAAACATGGTATTGTATATTTTTTGTTTATTTTTGTATTGGTTTGTTTGCTGTTCGCTAACTGATTTCGAAATTAAATCTATTCTTAGTAACTTCTTAGTCTTAGATATTATTAAATGATTAATATACTTCATAAGAATTAAGATCCGGTTAGTTATTTTATACACTCACTTTAAACTTTAGCTAAAATAGATGACACATTCTTCGGCGAACACTTTACTAGACTTACAGTTGTGGTTAAACAGATATTTTGGTAGTTGTGTGTTTGTATCATTATTAATTAATAAAACTTGATTGAACCTACTCATAATACACATAAATGAATGTTGTTATATTATTTCACAATACAATAAGAGGTCATTAACTTTAAAATCTTCTGAAATAAATGAAGTGTCTTAAAATAATTACCAAAAATTTCTTCTAAGATATATTTAACATTTATGAGCTTGTCTGTAACAAATACAGGCAGATTTTCTGTCAGTATTAGATGTGCATTGTCAACTTACGGAGATTTCTTTAAAAGATGAAATCGGTAAATTGATTTTATATAGTGATTGGTACGGAGAAATCGGTAAATTGATTTTGTATAGTAGATTTTCCCACCTGCTGTAGATTTTCGCACCTACTGTAGATTTTTGCGCAGGTCTATGGCAGAAAGGTGTTAGTCAATTATTGTAAATTAAACGGGTGATGGTGAAAATTATAAAAATAACATATAAATCATTTTATTGCTTTATTTCAGGTCATAGAGGAGAATGGAAGAAATTGTCATTTTGTTTTTAATTATATACACGAATAGACAAAACAAGAATGTAATAATAATGAAAGTAATAAAGAGTAACACCAAAAAGCACTTATTATTTAGACAAACAAGTCACATGAAATAGTATAAACAATGAAGATACATCATTTTTACATAAGCACATTGACTTTCTTATTATCTTTGATCATTAAATCTATTCTGAGACTAAACTGTGAAATATAAACAAAATCTAACCACACATTTTGAAAAAAATGTGATTTTTGTTATAACCCCTCATTTTTCTACTTCAACCTAAAATTTTGATGGGGTACACTTAGAAAAATGACTGACATATTGTCAGAATGTATTTTATTTATTTCTGAGTAGCTTTAATTTATACGTTAAAGATGTATCTTATGAAAAAGTATAACAAACATAAGTACTAAAGTTGACCAACAATATTTATGACATTAAATTCGACTAAGCATATGGTAAAAAACTACAGATTTCATTACAGTCAAAATATGCCAAACATAAATTTTTGTATTTTTTTAAACTTTTATTTCATAGAATGTCAAAATCAGTAATACCAAAATATAATATAACCTTATCTTAGAGGAAAAAGGTATAAATTGACATAGGTTCACCACAAAAATCTCAAGGTATAACATTTGGAGTAAAGCAACCCTATTTTATATAAACAAAATTGAAAATTATAAAAAATAAGACAAGTAACAAAGCAAATATTTTCCGTCTATGTTAAAATATTTAATTTCTCTTCTAATTATAATCTAATAGCAGTATCGATATTTAATGAATAACTTTTGCATTAATGTTAAAGAAATAGTGTTTTTTGTAAACATTTTAAATACAAATATAACTAACTGAGGTTCATATATCCTTGGTTACCCAATTCAGAAAAATAATAAACATTTTTTTAAAGTGTGTGTTTAAAAAAATTCAATTGACATTTTCATTACATTGGGTTAACAAGAGTTTCAAAAAACTGGAAAATCTTTGTGATAACTTCATCAAGACTCTTCTTGGAGCTGGTGACTATTGGTAAAATGTCACTGTTTTTGGATAAAAACGTGTCTCTTAGACCATTCTCATCATTTCGCCGATACATAATTTTCAGATGTTTTTTACAGCGGTAGATCCCGTCAAAATTCCTCAGTGGAACAGGTCCAAGTTTACACAATGAACAGTATTTTAAATTATCCAACAGAACACCAAACTTGATCACCCGACGTCCCGCTCTCCACCCATCTCGACTAACTATTTTTCCAAGTTTTTGTAGTGAATGAATGTTATTTCACAGCAAAGAGCACGTATCGCTTTCACGCAGATATGTTTTTATATACGAATAATTATGTTCAATAATACTAATAATCCTTGGACGTTTATTTATAACTATTTTAACATTAGTTTAATGAAATACACCAGACATATTGCGAAAATGTCATGATTAAATGTAAACAGAAATTCCAAACAATTCCCAACAGTGACGTCATTTGAAGGTATTCCCCATGCCAGAGTACCTTGTTTTTGTTCAAACTACATTTTTACTTTTATCTTTAAACACAAATAAGCATTTAATTGAAAATAACTGAACATTAGAAAAGTAATGTTTATTTTGCGAAAATATTTTATGTTTTGGATGAGATCTATTAGATTTACGGTTAGTGGTGAATGGCCCGAAGTTTTTTATTTTTTATTGGAATTCAGAAGACTGTATGCCACCCACGTCCAGCTCAACTCCAGCAAACCACGTCGCATTTCACAGTACTCTTGAAACGATAAACCTGAAAAATAAATCAGAAAAATATTATAACTTTATTCTAATTGTTTATTTATAATAATAATAATAACAATTATTATTATTATGTAATAATTATAATAATTTTTAAAATAAATATTTAGTGGGCTGTGACTTTATTTATTCAATGTACAAACTTCTTTAATTATGGCAAACTGATAACAAACAATCACGGACTCGAGTAAATAAATAACTAACAAGCCTAGAAGTCAATATTAATTGAATACTTTTTAATTAATTTACAATATTCCACAGGTGTTATCAACACATTTAATTGACAATCTACTATACAAAATCAATTTACCAATTTCTCCGTACCAATCACTATATAAAATCAATTTACCGACTTCGTCATTTACAGAAATCTCCTACACCCGCATTGTCACATTTAGTTTTCATTTTCCAAAGAACTTGCACTTTGAGCAAAATTTTACTGGCGGAAACAGGATTCCATAAATTTCAAATCAAGTTACTTGAATCAATGTAATATACAAGTAACAGGATTCCATAGGGTTACTGATTTTATTGCTGCATTTTAATTTTATTCAACATTGTTTAAATAGCTTCTATATTGCATACATTTATATGTTTATTTGTTATGCTTAAACAAATGTAATGTTAATTGTAAATGATTGTGCCCAGAGCATTCTGATAATTTCCTGTATAACATTTAACATGTTTTTGTATTTTAAGTAGTAAGACTGTATGTTGTATGTAGATTATTTGCTAAATATTCTGAATTGTAATAACAGTTCAGAAATGAGCTTTGAAAAGATAGGATGAATATCCAATGAATATCCAAGATAGGATGAATATCCAATGAATATCCAAGATAGGATGAATATCCAATGAATATCCAAGATAGGATGAATATCCAATGAATATCCAAGATAGGATGAATATCCAATGAATATCCAAGATAGGATGAATATCCAATGAATATCCAAGATAGGATGAATATCCAATGAATATCCAAGATAGGATGAATATCCAATGAATATCCAAGATAGGATGAATATCCAGTGCCAGTGCACAACAAGAAATAAAAAATGTTATCACTGTATTCAGACTTGGAATAGATTGATGTAGTTGTTTCTGTCAAATATCAAATTCATCATATATAAATTAATGTTACTTGCTCCTTGTAATACATTCTTGCCATTTTGATCTTGCCCAAGACAGTAACTGAAAACTCTCCCAAGGAAAAGTAACTTGGTAAGATAAAACAAGAAAAAGGATTTGTCAACCTTTAAATTGCACACACTGTTTCAGTAGTTTGTTTTTCGGGACTAAAATTAGTCTAGCCTTACAATAGTATTGCTTAAAAATTATTGAAACAATATGAAATATTCAGACTCATAGGCTTAAATGCTGGGGTCCACTTCTCTGATTTAGCAGTTGTAAAAGTCTACTTTCCGTGAGTGGGCTTGAGAGTGAGACATTGATGAGTGATACGAGCAAACAGACACTGTGAGTGGGCTTGAGAGTGAGACATTGATGAGTGAGTGAGTGGGCTTGAGAGTGAGACATTGATGAGTGCATGAGTGGGCTTGAGAGTGAGACATTGATGAGTGAATGAGTGGGCTTGAGAGTGAAACATTGATGAGTGATACGAGCAGTCAGTTTGTAAACAGAGAAACTGTGAGTGGGCTTGAGAGTGAGACATTGATGAGTGATAACAGCAGTTAGTTTGTAAACAGAGACACTGTGAGTTGGCTTGAGAGTGAGACATTGGTGAGTGAGTGGGCTTGAGAGTGAGACATTGATGAGTGAGTGAGTGGGCTTGAGAGTGAGACATTGATGAGTGAGTGAGTGGGCTTGAGAGTGAGACATTGATGAGTGAATGAGTGGGCTTGAGAGTGAGACATTGATGTGTGAGTGAGTGGGCTTGAGAGTGAGACATTGATGAGTGAATGAGTGGGCTTGAGAGTGAGACATTGATGTGTGAGTGAGTGGGCTTGAGAGTGAGACATTGATGAGTGAGTGAGTGGACTTGAGAGTGAGACATTGATGAGTGAGTGAGTGGGCTTGAGAGTGAGACATTGATGAGTGAATGAGTGGGCTTGAGAGTGAGACATTGATGAGTGAATGAGTGGGCTTGAGAGTGAAACATTGATGAGTGAGTGAGTGGGCTTGAGAGTGAGACATTGATGAGTGAATGAGTGGGCTTGAGAGTGAAACATTGATGAGTGAATGAGTGGGCTTGAGAGTGAGACATTGATGAGTGATAAGAGCAGTTAGTTTGTAAACAGAGACACATGTTTGAACAAGAGATCAGGACAAGTAGGAATATTTGTGCCCTTGTGCAATCTCAATATTTTGATTGATACCATATTAATCAAGGATTATATAATCATAAAAAGTCTCTAAACAAGAATCTTTTTAAACTTTTAATGAATACATTGAAGCAAATACTTTAAAACACACCTACTAAGGAAAATACATAATCCGTTATCATAGTTCTATTAAAATACAGTGATGAACTGTTGTTTTATATAGAACAGAACAGAACATTTTATTTAAGACTTGTACAAGTACATCGTCTACAACACATATCAATATAATACATGCAATCAACATGACATAGCATAGTGTTAAATAATTCTAATCAATGCGTATTTCGATCGAGGAATTCGGAGGATGAACGTTAACCGTGTGTTAATTATTAACGAAAGTTAGTGCATTTCTAACATTCATAGCTTCCTTAATAAACTTACACAGATTAAAAACATCTGATTTATTAGTTGAATTTAAAAGCTGGGTAAATTTATAGACAGAAGGTTTTACATAGAAATATCTTCTAATATATTTTTTTCTGATGTTAGTATAACAATTGCAAATAATGGCAAAATGGTATTCGTCCTCTATATCTGTAGAATTACAAAGTGTACAATATCTTTCCTCTCGTGGAATTCGATTATATCTTCCTGTTTGTATTCTGAGAGGAAGTCCATTTAATCTTAATCTACTCATGTATAAGCAATAACGTTTTGATAAAATATCTAAATATGGCTCGTAATAATGTGTTGATTTACACAATTTATACTGACACAACATTGAGCTGTTGTCAATTTTTGACATCGTTTCTTGTTTAAAGGTGTCTATAATACGGGTTTTTAACTCATTCAAAAATAAATCCTGATTGGTACTGCTAACATTATCAAATACGTATGCAAATCCATAATCAGCTAACAACTTTCTTATATTTGTTGCCCAATTTAAACGTCCGTTATAACTATCAATAACAGATTGGGAATAAATAGTTTTAACAATAATATTGTTTGAGCTAGCAATTTTCAGCCAGTATTTAATCATTCGAATATATCTACTAATAAACAATGGGTAACGTCCCAACTCACTATATGTAATTGCATTACAAGTATTTATTTTAACCTTTAACAATCGCTTGCAAAACTTAAGGTGGCCTCTTTCAAGTTCCTTTGACTTAGTATAACCCCATACTTCACAGGAATAATTCAATATAGGACTCACAAAAGCATCAAATAACTGACACATTGTCTTAGGACTTAAGTCAAACTCCTTACATTTGCATAAAAGAATGTTCATTGCTTTCAAAGCTTTACCAACTAGGTGTTCCTGATTTAAAATAAAATTTCCAGTGTAATTAAAAATTGTTCCTAAATAGTTAAAATCATTTACAACTTCTATTTTTTGTCCATCGTATGACCAGTTTTCAATATTTAATAATCCACCCCTTTTACGAAAAACCATAATTTTAGTCTTCGAAGTATTTACCTTGAGTCCCCAGGTATCACAATATGACTTTAAACTATTTAAATGTTGTTGTACCTCACATGGGGTTTTACCTAAAATGGCCATATCATCTGCAAAAAGTAGAAGTATCAAAACAATATCATCTAAAACTAGACCACAGTCAGTATCTTTTTGTAAAAACAACTCTAAATCTTCGACAAAAATAGAAAACAAAAGGGGTGGCATTACCTCACCTTGACGCAAGCCCACTGCATATTCAAAGAACTCAGAATAATTCGAACACAGTTTAACATGAGATTTAACATGCTGATACATATCTCTTACAATTCTTAAAAGTTTTCCACGTACACCACAATTGTATAATTTCAATCACAAACCATTTCTATAAATAGAATCAAAACATTTCATCATGTCAATGAAAATAACATATAACCTTTTGTTTTCACTAATATATTTTTGCACAATTGACATAAGTACAAATATTGCATCAACAGTGGATCTACCTTTACAGAATCCGAATTGCGCATCCGAAATAGTGTTGTGCTCATTACAAAACTGCTCAATTTGCTTGTTTATAACTGTAGTAAAAAGCTTCGCTAAACAGCTAACCAATGTAATTCCTCTATAATTATTCACATCGTTTTTATCACCCTTTTTATGCAATGGGATAATTGTACCTTCAGTCCAGTTATCTGGAAAATAACCAGAATTTAGTATAGAATTAAACAGATCACACAAATGTGATGATAAAATATCAATACATTCAATTAAGTATTCATTTAAAATACAGTCACAGTTGTTTTATATACATATATTTGAAAAATGCATATACTGTTTGGCAACTATTGTTAATTAATTATTATGATTGCAACTTAAGTCATACCAACACACTACCAATGACCACCTGTATGATTTTGATAATGAGTCAGTCCAGTTAATTGCTATCTGTAAACTTGTTGTCTTAGAAATTTCACACAACCAAGTAGTTCATCTGGCACCAGTATCCTTGTTGATAAATTAGTGAGGTTTTGTGCATTCACTTCCTTGATAAAACCTTATCCATAATTTAAAATCTCAAGTGTGGTATTCACTCCCCAGGGGATAAAATTTAGCCTCTGGAGAGTTGAAACAGCAAAGTTGAATGATGTATGTAGAGGATCAGAATAGAAGCATTACAATCAATATTTCGGAATACAGTTAAATACACTGACTCAATCGTTTAATCATTATGATAGGAAATGGATTGTAACTACACAGAATTAACAATTTAGCACAGTATCGACGCCATGTAACATACAACATTTTCAAGAAGGAAATGCAGGAGATGAGCATTTGCCAAATTTTGAAATTCCACTAGATGAATCTGCTAATGAGTGTCGATATAAATGGCACAGAAAAGATATTATGCAGGCCGTCAACGAATTCCTATATTCCTATTTTTTCCTATATTTCGAAGAATTTTCCTATATTTTGAAAAACCTATATTTCGTATATTTTCCAATATTTTAGACTTATTTCCTATATTTTTGCTAAAAAATGTTAACATTGATTAGAAAAGTAAGTAGATAAAGTTGCTATAGGCCTTTCCCAAAACTAGGTGATCTCCCTTGGAAATTACCTCCCATTATTGCGAATTTACATCCAATATATTTGAAACCCGACCTCCGGCGACGTTTCCCCTAGCTTGCCATATATAGTATTATAGATCTAAGACCAAGCGGCTTTCAAAACTTGTAATGGAAATTTTTAAAACCATATGTTTTTGATTAAATATTATAAAAAAACTCATAGAGGATATATCTTACACAAATAAATTATTAGAACTAAATGTAGTATCGTTTTAAACTCATTACTAAGGCGACATGTCCGTATGACAGGTATCCGGAAAAAAAAGTAGTCTCCTTGTCTCGTCTTAAACGGTTGTGTTCCATACATACATACTTAGTTCTCTGACTGAAGAGGGGGTCATTAAAATACCAAAGCCACAAACCGCTGGGATCTTATAATATTGCCCTTAGAACAATACCGCTAATCCGTGCAAGTGCGTAATGCATTGATGATAAAGATCTACATGCAGAGACAACTTACATGTCACACTTCGTCTCCATTGTTTGCATTTCAAATTAAAGTTTATCTCACATTTTAAAATGTTGTTGTCTCCGTTGTTGTTCTTTGCCTATCACCCTATGAAATTTCGCCACCTTATTGAACACAACAGAACATAATTAAAAGCATTAAACACTTTTTCGAATTAATAAATTGGTTTAAATAGAACAGTGAAATAATATAGCACAGCATTTAATTTTCAATTCTGAAGAATTGAAAGGTGGTAAACATTTAAGAACTCATCGAGTTTTGTTTTTCTAAAACATACGGGAATTACCATAGCTGCTGCGAGAATAAAATGTTGTTTGTTTACCACGATTCTGACAGAAATGAAGAAATACCGGTAATCTCAGGTAGAGTTATATACATGAAGGAAAACTAAATACTTGATCAAACAGACTCAACAAGTATAAAATATTTATTCAAACGTATATCAGACTGTTCTGTTGGCTTAGTTAATTACTTACTCTGAATTGTGTAAACTTGTTTCAAACTGTATATATCTATGTCTGTTTTATTATAAATACTCACCCTATTATGTTCATAATTCTCACGACGTATCTATTTCCTGGTGACATATAGACCCATAAGGTCGGGTGTTATTTGTTTCGTTGATTATATGAAGTTATCATGAACATTGTTTAAACGCATGACACAATAATAAACAAATTACTTACTTAATTTCTTTAATACAACGTCAGTTATAACATTTAATGAGGAGTGACATCATCGTTAGCTATTGTAATATTGTGTTAACAGTAATTAAAAAGATAGTTGTTTTGTTGCATTATATTTCCAGATTAAAGCGGAGCCTGTTCAAGCACCGTATAATATTTAGCACACAACAAGAATATCTGCAACGAAAAAAGCTTTAAAGTTAAAAAGAAATGTGTATGGAATTCAAATAAGAAGTTGCTGTGAAAAACATCGGAATTACGCTCAAACTTTCTGTGATGATACCTTATTTTCGTAATTTTAGTCGCCAGAAGAATGTTAGCTAAGAGTTACTTAGCAAAATCATTTTACTAAAAACAGCTTTTTATTTATTTTATTTAATAATGCAAATTTAATACATGATGAAGGCATATGTTGTTTAGATACTGAAATCGCTATTTTTGTGTTTTGTTGCATAATAACCGTTAAACGTACTGTGTACAGTTTGTTTGTCAATATGCAAAGAGTAGACAATATTGTTAAAAATCAAAATAATTATTTATTTAAATTGATAAAGTACATGATGTATATTATATACGAATGTTGATATTTGTAAATTTATTTTTCCGACATCAACACAATTTTAAGATTGAAAATCAAATATATTGCATGTTTTTCGGTAAATATCAATACGCTTATCCCGCCTTATAATCAATAAACGTCGCCGGAAGTGAACAGGGGACATCACTCTTGATTATGCAAGGGAAGTAACCTAGTTTTGGGAAAGGCCTACTGCATCCATTGATGCTTATTTACAATACAATATGTTCCTTTCCAATGCATTCACAGCAGAATGTGTTTTTACCCCTCTGGCTTATCTTTTTGGACACCTTTAAGGAAAATTTGACAACTTACCAGTATGTCAGTTTTGAAGAAAATCTCGTACTTTAAATTATTGTCAAAGATTGCTATGCCTTTCTGTCTAGTTCTCTAGGCATGATCAACTTGACATTTCACAAAAATGAAAAAAAATGAAAGAAACGTATAACAATTATAAAACTGAAAATTCTCGGCATTATTTCATTCAAATGTTTTTTATCAATAATGACAACATCAGTTTAATTATGAAATTATATAATTAAAATCTCAATCGTTATACAGTCCACAGCCAATAATATGCCATGAAGCATATACAATGAGTTTGTGCAACTCTAAAAATGAGAATTTTGTTCAAAATTTCCAAGATGATCAGATTATAATTAAATGCACATAAGTTGTGGTCTTTTTGATGCAGAGGCGTTTACTTCTTGTGACTTGGTCTATATGGTTTTAGAAAAGCATGCTTGCTTTTCACAAAACTTATGATTTTTACAAATATCATCAGTGGTTAATCATTTATACCTAACTTGTTTGGTAAAATTTTTAATAAATCTAGAAGTTCAACCCAAGTCATTGTTAGGAATATACTCCCTTAATAAGAAATTCTGACCAGAACAGAACATTTTATTAGTGGTTTAATGTGTGCCTATTTATAATTGAAATATACAAATTCTAGAACATAATCCTTCAAATCATAATTGCTTATATTCATGAAAAATCTTTGTTTACCTCTCATGTAAAACGAAATTCATTTCCAAGTTTGCACATTTGTAGCTGGATATTTGGGAAAACTTGTTGTTAGAAATACAATTTCACTGTAACTTTGGAATACAAACTAAAAACCCATCAAACAGCTTTACAGCAATTAAAAAAAACAGGCTAGTTTCCATCAAATTATTGACTGTAGACAGAAATAAAAATTCAAGATTAGGAAAGGTATTAAGCAATACTGTTGACACAGTTATACACTGTTATACCAATGTACTATCAAAACCCTACAATATATAGCACTGTTCCTTTAAAAGCTGTGATTAAAGCAGTGTTAGTTTAATTTTAATATGTTGTTAGTTACTTCTTTAATTAACTAGTGTTCTTTTTGAATCCTGCATTTTTCTATGCTTTTCAACAACCACTATTTCTAATTAGGGTAGGAACCATGACTGCCATTTCTACAAATGTGCTGTCAAATCTATCAAAGTGCATCTACAAATGTGCTGTCAAATCTATCAAAGTGCATCTACAAACGTGCTGTCAAATCTATCAAAGTGCCTCTACAAATGTGCTGTCAAATCTGTCAAAGTGCATCTACAAATGTGCTGTAAAATCTATCAAAGTGCATCTACAAACATGCTGTCAAATCTCTCAAAGTGCATCTACAAATGTGCTGTCAAATCTCTCAAAGTGCATCTACAAATGTGCTGTCAAATCTATCAAAGCGCATCTACAAATGTGCTGTCAAAACTTCCGATATGAAGGTTAATAATCCTGTCTGTCTAAAATCTGAGTACATTTCAAGTGTTGTCATTTTATGTTTAATTATTAAGTTATGTGTTTCTGTAACAAATTTGAACCCATAAAGTAGCTGTACAAATATTTGCTAGGTATAAAAATGCTTCTATCAAGTTAATAAGTAGGTACTTTCAATCTTAACGAAGACTAAACGCTCCTGAAATTCCTGTATTTTGCCTGAAAAAGTGGTCAGAACTCCAATATTTTGATGAAAAAAAATTCCTATATTTTTCCTATATTTTAATTGAAACCTGGATGACGGCCTGTATTATGCCAACGTTTGGGCTGCAATTAGATAGGCAATGGTTGCACAAGCAATTTATATACTGTTAGAGTGTTTTTTCTGTTTAACAAAATTAAAATTATAAAACAGATGTGATTTTTAAAGACAATAATTCTTATTATTGCGGTGAAACTATGCTACTTTCTGCAGTTAAAAAACTTCTCCTGCCATCTCTCAGATGAGAGCACCAGGAATGAAAACACTGCTCTGATTCAGCAGCTTTCTACTGGCTGTGTGAAGTTCATGACCTTTCTGTGGGTGGGATTATGTTTTCCAGGGAAATTTGAATTTCTAGCAGACTACAATTATATTTTTTTTGAAAACAAAGGTAAATGGTGTTTTACAACATTTATTTTTAATATGTGAAAAGCTTATATGGTAATTTACATGTGTGTCAAATTTCAAAGCAAAATAAAATCATTAAAACCAGAGAAAATAGAACATTTGTTTTCAACCTTTTGCTTCCTCACAGACCAGTGTGTAACTGAAGAGTAGACATTTTCTAAGCCTCTGGCCCTTTTATTCTGTTACCCCAGTGTTTACAATGTAAGGAATTTTAATGCCCTTATATTTCAGCGAATACCTCTAATGAAAATGTGAACTATATTATCAAGCAAGGAAAGAAGGAATCATGGATACAGGAGACACCAATTTGACCTTTGACCTTTTGTCAA
This sequence comes from Congeria kusceri, assembly GCA_027627225.1. Lineage (NCBI taxonomy): Eukaryota > Metazoa > Mollusca > Bivalvia > Myida > Dreissenidae > Congeria > Congeria kusceri. Next base: position 11,842,247 of record CM051039.1, read on the forward strand.
ACAAAACCATGACAACCCAGAGTCCTAACCAGACTCTCTCAAATGTGGAGGACTTCACCCAAAATATCACAGAGAGCAGCAACATTTACCTGGATGGAAACAGTACACCCTCACCCACTTTCCCATCTCTCTATCAGGACCATGAAACATACGGTCTTGGCACAACTGTTACCATAGCGATAGCATTAGGATCAGCAGCATTTGTAATAATCATAGGTGAGCTCTTTGATTTAATATTCCTCTAAATTTGTATAATTGTTAAAGGGGCCTGTTCACAGATTGGCAAATTGTCTTTTTTCAAATTTTTTGTAACAAAACTGAACATCCCAAAAGAAAATACAATATATATAAACAATTGAAATAGCAGTACTGGCAAAGAAATGTATTGGAAATATAGTTTCATTTATTAAAAATTTTCAGTTGCAATAGTTAAAATTATAAAGCATTTGTAACGCTCGTCATTGGTATTTCGGAAAACATTTGTATCACTTACAAAGCATTAATGATTTACTACATTGATTGGCAGTCAGAATAACTGAGTGGTTAGAGCGATAGATTTTTTATCCCCGGTAGACGTAGTTCGAGTCCCAGGGAAGGCAATATTTTTAAATTATTTTTTCTTTCTTTATACAATATTTGTTGTTGATCACTCTTTAACTTATTTAGTTTTTGCAGTTAAGACATTAAATGACATTTAAAAAAAACAACACGAAAATCTGTGAACAAGTCCCTTTAATTATACTTTGTAATTTTACCTTCATTGTGTCCAATACCTGGCAAATATTGAGACACTGCAGTTTCCTGGGTAGAACTTAAATATAATACTTTTTTTGATCTGCAGCAGTAATTTTGAATTTCCGTAGTAGAACTTAAATACTTTTTAATATACAGCAGTCATTTTGAATGTGATGTTACATATGAGACCCGGGCTGGCTAGCTCAGTTGGTAGAGCGCTGGACTTCAAGTCCGAGGCTCGCGGGTTCGTTTTCCAGCCCGGCCACATAACTTATGTGGGTATTGGTCATGAAATTATTTCTACGGCCATTGTCCCCCTACCTCTGATTCACGTAGGGCAGTTGTCAGTTACTAGCATACGTATGTGCACTTAGTACTGGTAAACCAGCTTAACCAGGAAAAGTGTGAGTAGGTCAACTGGCCGCCGTTATATGACTGAAATACTGTTGAATACAGCGAAAAATCCAAACAAACAAACAAACAAACAAACAAACGCATGAGACCAGTCTTAGACTAAAAGGCAAGTCTATAAATATTACTGCCACTCAGTATTTTAGACTTCACTGTTAGAGACTGAGTATAAAATTACAGTTTAGAGTGTTGTGAATGGACTTTTTTTTCTCAGAGTCTTTCTTGTCTATTTTGTCTGGTTCATAAGAGAAGAATAAAATTTAGACTTGAAGATATTTGGGCTGCATTCACGAAGCATCTGAAGTAATTTCTCAAATATTTTCACTTAAAAGTGAAATATTTGAATGCATTGTCTTTTGTTACAAAATGAAAACAAATGCGTATGTTGTTGACATTCCTTTGATTACATTTTAATTTTGATGTCATTTTAACATGTGAATAAGTGCTAAAATGTTTGTATATGGAATGAAACTGTTAAGGATAAAACTTCAGATGCTTTGTGAATACCACCCCAGGACTTTTTACATTATCAAAAATCCCTCTTAAGCATTTATTTATAATAGAAGTGCAGTTATAAAGTAATGGCACATGCATGTATCGATTTTTTTCCGTGCTCTGGGAAATGGGTCCGGAACCCATCAAATTGGGAATTTCGCATCGTGAAATTTTGCAATTGGGAAACATGTAAGAAATTATTTTATTAATGAATAACTTAAAATAGTGTTATGTTGGTTGAATATGGTATATTAATGTGTTAATCTTTAACCATACAAGTAATTTCATGATTTAAATCTTATATTTACATTTCCTATGTATTTGAAATTTAGGATTTTGTCAGCTCATTTGGGAATTTTTCATTCCAATTAGAATTCAATTATAATACACCAGATTCGGCAGTGGGAATCGGTCCTTTTACCAGACCCTGTAAATAAGGAACAAAAATCACTAGCATGTTACACCTCATTTGAGGCGTGTCGTTGGAAAAGCGGTATTAATGCATGTGCGTAGTGTCGTCCACTACGGCACTTTCTGCCTACAGTGGATTTATGTTTAGAAGAGACTTCCTTGAAACAGAAAATACCTTAAAAGCGGAAAGTGCCATCCTGGATTAGCTTGTGCGGACTGCACAGGCTAATCCGGGATTACACTTTACGCACATGCATTAAGACTGGTTTTCCCACGACGCGCCTCATTTATATTTCATGACGTTATTCATTTTATGTTTCAGTGGTTGTTATTGTGTGTTTGGTAAGGAGAAGAATCAAGGAGAAGAAATCTCGGAACTGGGTGGACAATCTCACTCTCAGCTACATTGCCGATAGCAACGCTGATCTCACCAAGGTGAATTTGTGAACATTTATGCACTCTTTGCGGAATTCCCAAATCCATTACTGCTCACTAGGTGTGGTAATCTCTAAATTATTTCTGGCCCGAACTCTATTTTAATGGCCACTCAAAAGCATTTAGATTGTAATTAGGTACATGTACTTGACCAGAATTGTTCACCAGCCATGAGGGCAGTGTTTTGGTCATTTTTCCTGGACCTTACACAGTTTTACTGGTTTTTTCCGAGGCCTGACAGACTTGCGGAGACTGTTTATGTAAAGAAAATCATTTTCTAAAGGAATTCTTTTTGTCTACAGTTGGTTCGTATATTTGAAATTTCTGAAATGAAAATAGTGTGTGCAGTTTTGCTAAATAAATTTAAAAAAACTTAATTACACTTAACAGATTGGATGATGATTATTAAGGCTAGACCATTCCAGATTGTTTTCAATTGACTATGTTTATACTGTCATATATACCAGTATTTTAAATATAATAATAATATCTTATATCTAATATCTGAGACAGGATTATGTTCTGTGAAGTGTAAAACAATGTTATAAAAAAAAGTTATATTAAAATACATAAACATGCGCACAAACAAAGCAAATATCAATATATGGCGTCTACATATGCAAGTTTGTGGGTGTTAAGCATTTGACTTGCGCATGCGCATAAAACCCCATTTGTTTCAATATAAAAAAATCACATTAAATCGCTCTGAATGTAAACTAACTATTTATATGTCAGCATTGTCAATATTTATTCAGAAATCCATAATCTTACTTGAAAATAAACATGACCCAACAATTACCTTGATCTTTTTAAACTTCCTAGAATATGCATAGAATTTGCACACGCAACGTTGCGTCATTCAAGAGGAAATAACGTCATAATTTCATCCACGAACCTACCAAAGGCCACGAGCTTGCCAGATTAGATGGATGAAATAATTCCAATCTCATTTAAATCATCTCCAGTCTGATGCTGCTATACTATCCCCTAACATCGACAGCTAATGGAACGAACATTAGGATTTGATTTTAATGAGATTGGAAGTAATTCAAGCATTGAATAATGCTAATAGAGTTCACAAGTGTCAGGTCAATTTGTGATTGCTATATGCATTACCTGATTTGGCTTATGGCTTAAACAAATTATTAATATCAGAGTTCTCACTACCATTTTTGAACATGGAGTCCAGGACTCCTTTGTCAGAAAAAGTTGGCGTCCCAGTAACCGTAAAAAAAATACAACAACAATTTTTTGTGTCCAAAATATTATATAAAATGAACTGTTTGTCCAAGATTTGTTGACAAATGAAACAATGAAATAGGACATTATTTATATATAAAAAAATGACACAACATTTTTGATAAAGTGAATTAGAAAGAAAAAGACGTTGATGTTTTATTTACTTTCACTTTCTACAAAGATTTTACAGCTGATTACTTTTATTCAAATGTTGCCTCAGCCAAATTTGTTGCATATGATCCATGTACAGTGATGATTTTGAATATGTCTTTCATTAGGAAACACTAGTAATTGTAGTTTGTTTTTTCAAAGAAATGAAGAATTACATTTAACAGCTGTTATTTCTCATTACAGGACAACTTCGATGAGATGGTATCCCTTGACAACGACAACTTCCTGAACAGCCTGGTGGACGGGCAGTCTTTCTCGGTGTATTCCTCGAGCAACAACACTCGACAGTACACCTACTCCTACTTCTGATACAGAACCATGTATTGGTGGCCACTTGCTTGATCTGGGTCATTCTGGAGCAGAACTAAATCACGCTGCCACACTTTTAATTGCCATATAAACCAATGGCAGTACAGATTTTAATTAGGAAAAAAATCATTGTAAAAACCTACAAATAATTCAAAACTAGCATGTTTTCAATAAGTACGGGGCCAGTATTCACAAAGCTCCTAAGGGACATTTTTGGTCCCCCCCCTGCTGCCCCTTTGGTTAACACAGAAATGTTCTATATCGTTTGACATTCAATATATTGTTGCAAATAATTCAATTGCAAATGAAAACAGTATGTTTAAAACTTTAAGTAGAAGCATGAAATTGATTAATACCTAGGATTTACCAATTTATTTGAAAATGTCAAATAATGGGGACAGCTATCCACCCTGCACCTTTTAAGCAGCCCCCTGTACCTCTGTTTTTATCCTAGATCTTTACCTACTTTTTAGTTCCTCATTTCTGCCCCAGTGAAAAGAAGTTGCAATAATACAAAGCATATCAAGGAAAACGTACATCGTGCTGGTTTTTAAACCAGAATCCCAATTATTTGTCTTCAAACTATTTTCCATACATCTGTGTACACAGATGCATCACGTTAAATCATAGTTTTGTGAAGACTTCATGTAGTGTTCCTCCAGATTTATATCATTAACATCACACACATTTCTAATTCAATCAAGTCACATTTTGTAACATTCCATTATTGGTAGTATAACATTTTGTTTATGGTACTATTTTGGTAGTGTAACATTCTGGTTATGGTACTATTTGTAACAATCTGGTTACTGTTCATTACAATCTGGTTATAGTTTGTAACATTCCAGTTATAGTTTGTAACATTCCAGTTATAGTTTGTAACATTCTGGTTATTGTTTGTAACATTCCGGTTATTTTGCATTTTTATTTATTTTTGCCGTTACTGTAGAAAATTTGGGCTCATTGTTTACAAACATGTTAATCACCCTGTATATAAAATATATCTAATAAGAATATATTCGCATAGTCATAGATAGACCACTTGTGCTAACAATTTCCTGTATTTGTTCTTTGTCCCTTTTAATTAAACACCAGGGTCATTTTGTTCTGTGAGCACACACGAGCACTCTTAACTTTTGGATTTCGCATTATTTGTACTGACAGTTTTCTTCATTTGTTCTTTTGTTCATTTTAAAGGGACCTGTTCACAGATTGGCAAATTGACAATTTTCACAATTTTTTTTATAGATCCGAAAAAAGAAAAATACATTATATATAAACCAAAAACATTTCTGACAAAGAAATGTATTGGGAATATAGTGTCGTTTATGAAAAATTGCAATGGACAAAATTATTAAGCGTTTATAACGCTTTTCATCAGTTTTTAGGAAAACACGTGTATCGCTTACATAGCGTTAAAAATACACTACAATGATTGAAAGTGAGAATGGCCGAGTGGGTAGCACGGCAGATTTTTGATCCAGGTGGTCGTAGGTTCGGAACCTGGCGAAGGCAAATCTTTTAATTATTTGAGGCGCGTCGTAGGAAAACCGGTCTTAATGCATGTGCATAAAGTGTCGTCCCGGATTAGCCTGTGCTAATCCAGGACGGCACTTTCCGCTTTTATGGGTTTTTTTTGTTTCAAGAAAGACTTCTAAACATAAATCCACTGTAGGCGGAAAGTGCCATCCCGGATTAGCCTGTGCAGACTGCACAGGCTAATCCGGGACGACACTTTACGCACATGCATTAAGCCCGGTTTTCCCACGACATGCCTCATTTATTTTCTCATTGTGTAATATTTGTTGTTGGTTAGTCCAATTGGTTTACTTTATGTAGTAAAGACATTAAATGCCAATTTTCAAAAATATGTAAATCTGTGAACAAGTCCCTTTTACTTCAACCCGGAGTCATGTTGTCCTTATGACTACGCACAGGGCGTGGAACTTTTAGATTTCACTTACTATAACCGTAAGCGAATTTTTTTCACTGCTTTGGAAATGGGTCTGGTACCGGTCAGATGGGGAATGAAATTTTGCTATTAAACTGGGACACATTTAAGAAAGTAATGTAATCGTTGAATCACTGAAACTAGTGCTATATTACCTGAACATGGTATTCTAATTGTGTTTATCCAGAACCATACAAGGAATTACATGATTGACATCTTAGATTCACATTTCCTACGCAAAGGCAATGTCTCCCCGAACTGGCTTGGCTGGGATAATCATCCTGCAGCGGTGTATGTAATTAGGATTAATGTATTTAGGATTATTTTTTTATTCCAATTGGGAAAAAGGAACCATATTTGACATTGAGAATGGGTCCATTTACCAGACCCTGTTAAATGTTAACTAACGAAAAATAATGTCTGTTCAACCACTACACAAGATATACATTCCAATCTGAATGTTGCAAGTACCTGTGGCAAGAGGTAGTTTTTATTCTGGCAGGTCCAGGTTTGTTAAGATTTGAATATATTGTACTTTTATAAGCACCGCAAACTTCTGCAAAGCATGTATCGTGTATGTCAAAGTTTCAAATACATGTACATTAAAATTTCTTGATTATGTCACATTCCAAGCCAGTGTGTTGGATTCCCATCTTTTTTTTGATGGATGATTTTTCATTTACTGGGACAATGTAATCTGTAACCATCAGTGATCAAATTTATTATTATAACATTATTTCTTGTCGAATATGATGTTAAAAAATGGGTTTTATCACATAAGTTTTTGAACTGAAAATCATATCAGCAAAAATATGTATCAGTTTGTTTGCCTTAAGTTGTTTTTTTTATGCCCCCGGCATCTATTGATGCGGAAGGCATATAGTGATTGTCCCGTCCGTCCATACGACGGTACAAGGTTAACTAGATTTTACTGTTTTTCTAGCACCAACACCCCTTACTACAATACTTGGATACTTACACAGTTGTTGTTTATGGCCATTCCTAATCCAACAAAATCACCCAACCTCTATTTTACCTTGACCTAATTTGGACTTAGAATAATGCAAATGGACTATTTTTTGGTCAACTAGATTTTACCATTTAGTCTAGCCAGAGATCTATTAACATTATTGATATATCTTTGGTATAGCACCAACAGCACTTACTACAACAGTTTGATACTAACACAGTTGTTGCTTATGACCATTCCTAATCCACTCATATCACCCAAATTCACTTTGAACTTGACCTAATTTGGACTTAAAATAATTTAAATGGGCTTTCCAGCTCCTATTAGGGGCATCTGTGTTTATCAAACACAGCGTCTTGTTTAGCATTACACATATGCTAATACAAAGAATTTTCCAATTAGCAGGGTAACTGTACATGACTATTTTGCATGTATAGGAAAGATTATTTTAATGTTCCTTTACATTAAAAAGTTACAAAGGGAGATGTTTACGTATGTTTATGAATATCATGGAATGCTTAAATACTGGGTGCACATAGTAAAGAATATCATTCAGTGTCGAAGGCCTAGTTTAATCCTTCTTTATTTGACCCCCCTGAAATCTGGGGTATTGTACTCCTGTGTATTGGCACCCTGCTTTGGTCACAGTGTGGTGAGCCTTATCAGCTGAGATCAATACACTGCTGCATATTGGCACCCTGCTGTGGTCACAGTGTGGCGAGCCTTATCAGCTGAGATCAATACACTGCTGCATATTGGCACCCTGCTGTGGTCACAGTGTGGCGAGCCTTATCAGCTGAGATCAATACACTGCTGCATATTGGCACCCTGCTGTGGTCACAGTGTGGCGAGCCTTATCAGCTGAGATCAATACACTGCTGCATATTGGCACCCTGCTGTGGTCACAGTGTGGCGAGCCTTATCAGCTGAGATCAATACACTGCTGCATATTGGCACCCTGCTGTGGTCACAGTGTGGCGAGCCTTATCAGCTGAGATCAATACACTGCTGCATATTGGCACCCTGCTGTGGTCACAGTGTGGCGAGCCTTATCAGCTGAGATCAATACACTGCTGCAACTGAAACAGTGCACTTAGCCTTTGTTCCGTCAGCTGGGAGAAAAAGATTTGCAGATAATGATAAGAGATTTTATGGTGGACCAATACACAGAGTGGAATACCCTTATGGAGAGGCCAGACATTCCTTAAACTAGGCCTTTAAGTGTAAACATTATTATTGTTTTGTCGTTGCATTTTATGTGCATTATACTGCATTATGATCATTATTTATGAAGTTGTTGATGTGACTGATTTGTTGAATTGTTTTTGTGTATGCAAAAGGTGCTGATTTGTAAATGATATTTCTGTATTTATACATGTACATATTCATACGATGATATTTAACCATTTTTGACATTCCATTATTTTTAATTGTTTATTATTGTAAGTTTTATGACTTTAATTTTTATGTATGAACATTTTTACTCAAGATTGAACAGTACATTTATCAAGATTTTAATATTGCACTCTATTGTTGGCACATTTTTATAAACTGTAACTGATGCCGAAAAAGATAATTGGGTGTTTTGGGCAACAGTCTCAAAAAGTTGGGTAGGGTCGGGATTGATTTTATATATATATATATATATTTTAAACTGACAGATTTCGGTAAAAAACATTGAGATTTTTTTTAATTCTAATGAATATGGATATCACCAAAAAATTTTGTTTTGGCCTTACAACCGACCATTGCATTATCCCTATGTTTCTTAAGTGATTCTTGCATACAGGTTATCATTTAAAGGCCTTGTTTAATCCTTCTTTATTTGAACCCTCCCCAAATCTGGGGTATTGTATTGGCACCCTGGTGTGGTCACAGTGTGGACTGGGGCGACTCATCAGCTGAGATCAATAACTGCAGCAATTGAAACAGTGCACTCAGCCATTGCTCAGTCAGCTGAGATCAATAACTGCAGCAATTGAAAGAGTGCACTCAGCCATTGCTCAGTCAGCTGAGATCAATAACTGCAGCAATTGAAACAGTGCACTCAGCCATTGCTCAGTCAGCTGAGATCAATAACTGCAGCAATTGAAAGAGTGCACTCAGCCATTGCTCAGTCAGCTGAGATCAATAACTGCAGCAATTGAAACAGTGCACTCAGCCATTGCTCAGTCAGCTGAGAGACAAGATTGCAGATTATGATTGTGTATTGTGGAACAATACACAGAGTAAAATACCCCATGGATAGGCTAGGCTTTTAAGCAATAACACAAAATTAGAAGTTTAATAATTCAATCCAAAACTGTTGGCGATGGATAAACCGTTAAACAACAATGTGATCTATTTTATTGGTTTGTTTATGATTTAGTTAATATTAACTCAGTAATTGAGATATTGTATTTATGTAATCAGGGTAAATAATTCTGACCATATGTGTAAGTACATGATTTCAGTTATTAATTTATGTATAATAAATGTTAACTTATTTTGAATTTTTTTTACTTTGGACTGTTGAGTGATTTCAATCAAATAGACAATGTTTAATGCAATGAGACCTTAAGTAGTGAATACAGAATTAAAGAATACATGTATATCAAACGAACATGATCTGTGTATGCACTGTCATTAATTACTTTTTTACCACTATACGACAATAGGGTTTTCAAATAGAACATGTTGCAGGCATTGTAGTTGTTGTGTTTTTCTCTATTGCACATTACAACGTAATCTGTGAATCTTCTAGACATTGTCAGTTCCACTTTGTAACATACATGTAACACTATGTATTGCAACATTTCATGAAATGCATTTTTTAAAAGTATAACATTAAGTAAGTTAGAAACTTTAGGCTTAACAAATAATAGTCGTGTTATAAGGGGCATGGCCAAACATGTAGGGTCGGAAGGTCAAAAGTTTTTATTACTATTTTTAGCTTTTGTGGTCGCCTTTTGTCTGTTGTCCGTCGTACGTCAGCAGTTTCATTCAATCAACATCTCCTTTACCACTTGGCAGATATTCACGAACATCACAAAAATTGTTTTGTTCCGCTGCATATGTAAGTCACCAGAGCTAAACATAGATTTAAAAAGTGAAAACTAAAAATCTTCTCCTGAAACCGCATGGCTCAGAGCTTTCATATTTGATATGTGACATCGTAGTGGTCCTTTACAAAGATTGTTCAAATCATTCCACTTTGGTCAAAACTTGCCACGCCCTGGGGGTCACGTGATTTATATAGACTTAAATAGCAAAATGACTTTAAAAATCTTCTCTGAAACCGCAAGGCCCAGAGGTTTCCTATTTGGTATGTAACACCCAGGGGTCACATGGTTTATATAGACTTAAATAGCAATATGACTTTAAAAATCTCTGAAAACGCATGAGCCCGATGTTTCATATTTGGTATGTAACATTGTATAGTGGTCTGGTATGTAACATTGTATAGTGGTCTTCTACAAAGATTGTTCAAATGATGCTGCTGGGGTTAAAACTGGCAACGCCCCGGGGATCACATGGTTTGTATAGATATAAATAGCAAAATGATTTTCAAAATCTCTTAAACCGCAAGACCCAGAGGTTTCATAACTTATATGTTACATTGTATAGTGGTCTTCTTTGTGATCAAAGGATTTCCCTGGGGTCAAAACTGGCCACGCCCAGGGGTCACATGGTTTATATAGACTTAAATATCAAAATGACTTTAAAAATCTTCTCCTGTGAAACTGCAATTCCCTTATGTTTCATATTTGGTATGTAACATCGTATATTGGTCCTCTACAAAGATTGTTCAAATGATAGCCCAGGGGTAAAACTGGCTAGCCCTGGGGGTCACATGGTTCATATAGACTTAAATAACAAAATGACTTAAAACCGTTCTCCTCTGAAACCGCAAGGCCCAGATGTTTCATATTTGGTATTTAACATCCTAAAGTGGTTCTCTACAAAGTTTGTTCAAATCATGGCCATGGGGTCAAAACTGTACACACCCAGGGATCACATGGGTTCGATAGGCTGATATGGAAAGTGGGCTTTAAAAATCTTCTCTGAAACCGCAAGGGCCAAAGGTTTCATATTTGGTATGTAACATTGTATAGTGGTCCTCTACACAGATTGTTCAAATGATGCCCCTGGGGTCAAAACTGGCCACACCCCGGGATCACATGGTATATAAAGACTTAAATTGCAAAATGATTTTGAAAATCTTCTCCTCTGAAACCGCAAGGCCCATAGGTTTCATATTTGGTACGTAACATTATATAGTGGTCCTTTACAAAGATTGTTCAAATGATACCCCTGGGATCAAAACTGGCCACACCCTGGGGGTCTCAATGGTTTATATAGTCTTTAATAGCAAAGTGACTTAAAAAATTATCTTCTCTGAAACCGCAAGGCCCAGAGGTTTCATATTTGGTATGTAAGATTGTATTATTGTCCTCTACCAACCTTGTTCAATTGATGCCCATGAGGTTAAAACTGGCCACGCCCCAGGAGTCACATTGTATATAGAGACTGAAATAGCAAAACGACTTTAAAAATCTTCTCTGAAACCGCAAGGCCCAGAGGTTTGGTATTTGGTTGGTAACATTGAAAAGTGGTCCTCTACAAAGATTGTTCAAATGATGCCCCTGTGGTCAAAACTGGCTACGCCCTAGGGGTCAAATGGTTTATAAAGACTTAAAGAGTAAAATGTCTTTAAAAATCTTCTCCTCTGAAATCGCAAGGGCAAGAGGTTTCATATTTGGTATGTAACATTGTATAGTGGTCCTCTACAAAGTTTGTTTAAATGATGCCCCTGGGATTAAAACTGGCCACACCCCAGGGGTCACATGGTATATATAGACTTAAATAGCAAAGTGACTTTGAACATCTTCTCTGAAACCCAAGGCCCAGATGTTTCATATTTGGTATGTAACATTGTATAGTTGTCCTGTACCATGATTGTTCAGTTGATTTTCCCTGGGGTCAAAACTGGCCACGTCCCAGGAGTAACATTGTTTATATAGACTGAAAAAGCAAAAAACGTCTCCTCTGAAACCGCAATGCCCAGAAGTTTCGTATTTGGTTGGTAACATTGTATAGTGCTCCTCTACAAAGATTGTTCAAATGATGCCCCTGGGGTCAAAACTGGCCACGCCCCAGGGGCCACATGGTTTATAAAGACTTGAATAGCAAACTGATTTAATAAATCTCGTCTGAAACCGCAAGGCCCTGAGATTTCATATTTGGTATGAAACATTGTATAGTGGTCCTTTACAAAGATTGTTCAAATGATGCCCCTGGGGTCAAAACTGGCCACACACCGGGGGGTCACATGGTTTATATAGACTTAAATAACAAAATGACTTAAAAAAAACATATCATCTGAAACCGCAAGGCCCAGATGTTTCATATTTGGTAATTAACATCCTATAGTTGTTCTCTACAAAGTTTGTTCAAATCATGCCCCTTGGGTCAAAACTGGCCAGACAATGGTTTCTCTAGACTGATATGAAAAGTGGGCTTTAAAAATCGTCTTCTCTGAAACCGCATGGCCCAGAGGTTTCATATTTGGCATGATACATTTTTCACTTAACCCTCTTGTTATAAGCCATTATTATGCCTTAAACTCAGGTGAGCGACCTAGGACCATCGTGGTCCTGTTGTTTTTTATTTGGTTTATAAGACATTGGTTTGTGTAGCTTTTCCAGCCAGGGAAAATTGTATGATTTGTATGCATTTTATGACAACCACTTTCAAGAAAATGGATTCCTCAAGTCTTGAAGCAGTTTTAGTATGTTTCTTGGATTATCAGCAACAGTTCTCTTTTATGAACTTCCAAAACTCTTTAAACATGCAGTCTGCATGAAAAATGAAGGGTCGATCGGGCCTCTGGAAACTTTAATCTTTTTTTGAGCCTTATAATATATATAGATCAGTTTTCCTCATACTGTTTATCTATATACACTTTTAATATATCCTTTTGTAGATTATATAGATCTAAGAGACATCATATCAGCAAACCAGTTTTGTTTGGTTCGCCTTAGAGTTTTTTTTATATTTTTCCTTGTATGTATACACACCGGTACTAATTCTTCCTTTGCACATATAACATATAATATAACACATATTACATATTACATGCAGTTGCAGGTGATTGCAATGCTATTTGTCAGAAGTAACCAGTATGGGTATTGAAGAACAGTAGTTGGTTCAATATTTTCCAAGTTGCTATTGTGATTTTCTATTTGAGGCCACTAATGTGATTTTTTGTTGAAATGTTATAAGAAGTGATTATTTATTAATATTCATTTATGCCGCCAATCTGCATATAAATACTACAGTCAAATAACAATGATTTGATGGAGTACACATATTAGCAATTTAAGAAACATGTTCATACTTAGTTGGAGAGCAGCCTTAATTACCAATGTGATATTGCGTAATAAACACATACTATGAGCAATTTGAGATACGTATTGACTTGGAAAAACAGACTTTAATACCAGTGTTTATTGTAATATACACGACATTAGTAGATATTTTAGTTTAAGGTTAGTCGAGTATGTTACATGACTTACATAGATCAGGCACATTGATCAGACACTTGTGTATGAGTAATTTGCATGTTTGCATAAATCAATTTTTTTCCTTTATTCATATTCGGCTTTGTTCGTGAATGTATTTCACAAGTGTATTGATACCATAACTGTATTTTCAGTGGATTACTCTTTCATCAATTAGATTTCAGTATGGAAATTAATATATTCACGGTAACGGATTTGTAATATATTCATGCATAAAGGTCAGTGTCAAGTCAAAGTGTCCGAGCTATACTAGGTATCAGTTATCAAATTTAAGTACGTCCTTGATCACAGCGTTGTCATTGTATTTCAAATCATGGAATTGACTTGAATAAAAAAAATATTACCAGGCTTTGACTGAATTTCCTATCGTGAAGAAAATATGTGTTCAAGATGGTTGATGTCCAAAATGTGTTCAAATAACATGTTAGCATTTAATTGTTTTATGTATATTGGATGTTTCGAACATATTGAGCTAGTCTATCAATGTTTGCTGTTGGTTTGTCATAACTGAATTGAGCATCAACATTGGATTTGATTTGATGTTATGTTATTTTGATTGATGTTACGTTTGATCTTTAATCAGAACATGTATTTTATATATCACACACACAAAACCAGAAACATATTTACAGATATGTTTGTATTAAAGTTTCGTTTAGTTTCTCCTGATGTTTGAAAAGTCAGACATATTATATATTTACAACAGACTGTCAGCATTATTGCCCTAGCTCAAAATTAGATCTATACGTGTAAACAAAACCTGTAATTTGTCAGGAAGCACACAATTGTAATAACTGTAGTACATGTATTAAAATAATGCAGAATGCCACAACATTATGTTTTTGTTAGTCTGAATCAGAAGTTATTAAATTACTTTACTTGTATTGTCTGGGTGGAGCAGACTAGATACATTTGTGATTTGTTTTCCCTGAACTATTTTCATACGGGCATTTAATACATGAGGTCAATGTATATAATTTTTTGTCTCATTTCTTTACCAGAGTTTTAAGTGTGCAAGATTTTATTGTGACAATTGTGTCACCGGTTTTGATAAATATTTTAGCAGAAACTAAATTGCACATATGACTGAGAAAGTATTAATACAATCTAATAACACACGTGTTTAGTTTTTCAGCAAATGTAAAAAAATGTACCATTGTTTAAGCACGTTTAAATATTGTTCTTTGTCTTGAGACAAACTTTGCATGTTTTTTTCCAAGGAAGGTCCTCTGTCACATTCATTAATCAATCTGATCAAGCTAACTCAATAGTTAACAGAAAGTCATTTACTATATCAAATGGTTACATATTCAAAATTGTATAAGAAAAGTTATTTGTTAAAAGAAATACCATTGCATGAATTTAACAACAGAAACGTGAACCAACCGTTATTTCATTTGTGTCATCTGTATCAAACATGCTTTCAGTAACTTACAGCAAAAAGAAAGGTACAGTAGATATACCACTGCTGCCTCAACGTATAGCAGATTGCATTACGAGCAAAACAATGTACAACAATATATATCTAACAATTTTATTTTTAATTTTACAAATCTCGCTTCTAATTTTAATTACAGGTAGTTGGTAAACCAAATAAATGACGTGACGTAAAATTATTAAAAACAATGTAGTCTACATAAAAAATAGAATGCACAAAACAAAATGTATCACCATGTGAAATATATCAATCTTAAAACCTGTTCTGTCAAGTGTATTGTGCCGAATATGGACTATTTCACCTACCAAAAATTCCAATTAATAAGTGGGTTTTCCGCTAAAATGTTGTTTTTTTTTTTATATCAGATAATAAGTAAGACGTTCTGTTACCTGTAACTCTAACCAATAAGTTGAAACAGCCGAAGTAATATCACTATATTCCTACTAACCCAAGAGATGCACTGTTTTATACTTTTTTTCAAAAATTTAACAATGCTCTGTTTTTTCACACAATGTTTGGATTTTTGGCGCTATATTCTGAATTCAATGGGCAAAGGCACTTTTTAGCTGACCTGAGCACGAAGTGCTCGGTTAGCTGT
This sequence comes from Congeria kusceri, assembly GCA_027627225.1. Taxonomy (NCBI): domain Eukaryota; kingdom Metazoa; phylum Mollusca; class Bivalvia; order Myida; family Dreissenidae; genus Congeria; species Congeria kusceri. Next base: position 11,857,973 of record CM051039.1, read on the forward strand.
TGGTATAGGGGACCTCTCTGGCGTCGTCCGTATGCCGTCAACAATTTGGACCGTTATCGCTATAAAGACTACCTTTTTTATTCAATATTGTCCTAACTTGGTCAGTTTGTGTATGAACATAAAATCTCGGTTGGAATTGATAATGGGCCAAATTGAACCAGAAACCTTAGAGTTATGGCCCCTAGTTTGTGGGAAAAATGCAGAAATTGCCTTTTTCGTTCATAGAGACTTCATTTTTCTACCAATCTTAACCAGTTTGTGTATTATCAAAAGTTCACAGTAGAAGTCAACATTGGCCCGGATTGGGCAACAAACACCAGAGTTATGCCCCCTTTTTGTTGAAAAATAGGCCATTTCACAAATTGCCATTTTACCTTGAATAAGACATCATTTTTCTTCCAATCTTGACCAAACTTCCACAGTTTGTGTGTGACCAAACGATTTTAGCAGGAGCCAAAAATGGGTAAGGCTAGGCCACAGATACTGGAGTTATGTCCCCTTGTATGTGGAAATAAAAATTGCAAAATTTTCCTCTTTGTTCATAGGGACTTTATTTTTCTTCCAATCATGACCAGACTTCCACAGTTTGTATGTGATCATACGACTGCAGCAGAAGCCAACAATGGGTCAGATTGGGCAACAAACTTCCGAGTAATGGTCCCTTTGTTAGTGAAAAAAAGGCAAAATTTGCCTTATTCGTGCATTGAGATTTCATTTTTCATTAAATATTGATAAAACTTGTTTTAAAACATAAGTTTTGTACTGCCATAAGATCTCAACAAAAGCAGCAAATGAGGAAGGCCCCGAACACAGCAGTTATATCCCCTTAATTGTGAAACTTTATGCAAAAATGAATTTGTTGCAAGACGGGGAACTTCATTTTCAACCAGTGTGGACCAAACTTGCACAATTTGTCTATGACTATAAAATCTAAAGCGAATTTCAATATAGGACTGGTAAATGGCAATACACTATACTCTTTGAAATACGCCGGCAATCGTGACATGACCTTTGCGCAGTGGTCGTTGAGAACTGCAGCATTAACACTATTCCTCCGAAATTGCCTGCGAAAAGTTGGATACCATAGTTGAGAAAATATATCCAGGTCCTTACTTGTTCTATGTATGAGAGTAAATCATCTAGACAAATTATTTAAGGACATTATGGCGTACATTCCAACAAGCCTTTCACAGCAGTAAGGCTTTCATCTTTGCCACTACTCAGGTGAGATTTTGGGCCATTATGGCCCTCTTGTTTTTAAATTAATAATTATAACTAGAGCTGCCACTGTCATGGCTCAAATACCCCCTCATGCCGCTTTGTCACAAGGATATTGATACAAGCAACACGTGGTTTTCGGGTGTAAAAGTGTATTCGTTAAACTGGGGAAGGAAGTTTTAGTTTAGTTCCCCCCCCCCCCCCACACCCCCTGGGAGCCATGTTTTACGTATCAAATGAACCCAAGGAACATTTGTGTAAAATTATTTTAAAATCTGACCAGTGGTTTCTGACAATAAGATTTTTAACATTTCTGTATATATAAGGAAAAAAGGCCCCACCCTATGGCAGCCATGTTTTTTAACGAATCAAAATAATTTAAAGTATTTTGGTAGAGTACCATCCATGGAACATTTGTATGAAATTATTTCGAAATCCAACCGGTTGTTTCTGACAATAAGATTTTGAAAGTTTTAAATTTAGTCATATTAAGAAAAAAGGCCCCGCCTCCTGGCGGCCATGTTTTTAGACGAATCAAAATAATTTGAAGTATTTTGGTAGAGGACCACCTAAGGAACATTCATACCAAGTTTGGGTAATTTCCACTTAGCGGTTTCTGAGGATAAGATTTTTAAAGTTAATTGTTGACGACGCCGGACGGTGACTGACCAGAATAGCTCACCCTTGAACACTTCGTGCTCAGGTGAGATAAAGACAATTCAATTATCACCATACTACATTATCTCCATTTTTCTGTAACATCAGAAACTGCTTAGGCGTAAAAAAAATATATATGTTTGTTTCCGTTTACATTTGGGTAGGTAGGTCAAAATTGATTTTATTTTTTTATTTTTTGGTAAATGGTCAACTTGAAGATTCTAAACCTGAATAAATATTGAAAACATATCAGTAATATCCTTAAACCTTGTTTATAAGTGGATCCTATCAAAACAAAATACTTATTTATCCAAAACACATTTAATTATTGAAAAAGGTAAATAAAACCAAAATCAATCTGACAAACCCAATCAAATGTTCTAGAGTCGGGGCATTTTTTAAGGGTAGGTCGGGTAACCTGAAACAAACTTATTTTTTTTTACACCTTACATACATGTAAATTATGGCTATCATCACTGCATCCCACTGGCTTAAAACTATGAACCTTTAGCTGCATCAGCAGGAGAGAAACACACCTGTTCGTACAAAACAGCACGATACAGTACAACTGGGGTCACCGTCTTGAGACGGTCAATGCAAAGCATTGGGTGTTTAAACCAGTGAAAGGCCACATGTATGAACCTCACACTTGGCACAGGATTAATTACAATACACACATGTAATTATGTAAATAAATATGCACCTAAAGATCGCAAATAGTAATAGCCAAATGTATTATAAATGAAATCTAATTTATATTACTGAAACGTATTCGGTCTATATAGTGGAACATTTATTTTCATCAGAAAGGAAAACTGCAATATTTTGTTTGAGTTCTACATGTACATAAAAAAAACTCGACTGAACTTCGGTAAAATAATTTACCTAAAACAAAACATTTGTAAATAAACTCTATGCATTAAAATGCAGTGAGCTTAGTAAGATTGTAACACTTGTAAACAATTTACATGAAACATTACAAAAACGCAATATGCATTTCATTAATTTTAGAACGTCACTATGAATCTCCAGGGTATTCTTCCTGTTTGGACAATATTCAAAATGTTCCCACTCGTTTGTCACTGTGCGAAACAATCCAGTCGAGTGCTGTTTCTCAAGCTGCAGGCATTAAACCTGTAAAAAAACGGTGTGTGAAAAAAACGTACTTTGGCAATCAATGGATAATTAACATATTGCTGGTACGTTAAATTCTGGTATTCGAATGTTAATGTGTATAGAAAATGAGATATATGCATTTAAATGGTTTTTCTTCTGATATAAATACCATTTCCCTGACGTCAACAGCTTTGGGTCCCATAAGTGAAAAGGCCAGAACGAACGTCACCTATCTGTTGTTGTTTGGCGGTTGATTTTCGGTCGAGGGTATTTTAATTTCGCGATAACCAAAGGGCTAAACAAAAGAGAGAACTGGTTCAAAGACATTCGGTCAACTAACACTACTACTATTTACATATGAATTCAGTATTGTTTACTATAATTAACGGTGCTTTTTGAATGATTTTTCGTAGGTTATAGTGTTGACGATATCGGTTTCTGACCCATAAAAATAACACAGAATCCACCGATTTCGTCTTATTATTTTGTACTAGGATTTACACATAGTACTTTATAATACAAGAATAGTGTTAAGCAATAATTACGATACATCGTTTGTAACTACACATGTATTTGCGCTTGGATACTTAGAATTGATACTTGTGACACACACACACAAGCGACAGCCTACATTTCTCTGAGTACTGTTGATATTTCTCTGTATACACTAGCTAAATATTGCAATATACCTTGATAAATTCAAATATGCTGTGCAAATACTGGATTTAAACTAAGTTTAAACACAAATTATTATTTCCAATTTTCACAGTTTGTCAAAATATCTTTTAAAGAAATATATAATTACTTGCATGTAAACTCAAGATATCCGTATCAAATCAATACCAGTGAATTGTAATCCCTAAAGTTAAAAGTAAAATAAATGAAAATATAAATAAACCTTGCAACGAACAATGCTGCCATTGTCAGTCGTAACTCCCTGAAGTCGTAATAACTCATCTTCAACAATCCGGCTTCGCCAGAATTTCTTTGTTTTTGAGAGGTCTTCGTCGGCGCGTTTCCATTTGCATTTCAATACTAACGAATTCAGGTCGACAATATCGTTTCCGGGAGATCCTTTTCCTAAAACGTATTCAATTTTATCAATAGATAATTTAGCACTGTTGACATCATTAATTGTATTCTGCCATTATTGAATCATTCCACAAAATATGTCTTCTGTTACCGTTTTGTGTTCTGTCCTACTACTAAGAGACCAATGTAACAAGAGGTAAATAGACACATTCTGTTTCAGTAAAGGCACTGGTTGATCATCCAGTGACTCTTCAGCCATTCGAGTCCCGTACCCTCACTGGTATAGTGGTAAGTATCCCCGCCTGTCACGCGGGAGACCGGGGTTCGATTCCCCGTCGGGGAGCCATGAAGCAACGAATCTGCACCGTACTGCAGGAGTTTGATTCGCCCCAAGGAAACAGCAAACGTCTGTACCAACGATTGGATTAGTTTGCAATCCCAGAGTCCCACGTTGGGCGCCAAATGTCACGGGTTACTCTGGTAAATATAGGGCGCAGTAGAAAATATAAAAAACAAGAAGACGGCTACGTCTATTCTGTTCAGAAGATATTATCGTACTGGCGAATACGTGGCAAAACGTGCACGAGGAAAACGGGTTAGTAGACAAATTTTTCCTGTGACACATACAATAGGTAAACATCAGGACATCTCTGAAAAGGATTTTCCTTGCAACTGCTACAAAGAATTGAACTGTGCTCCACCATTTTCAGGTAATCAGCTGATGGGCATTGCGTCCTTGACGTTTTAGATCTATCACTGTGAATGATTATTTTGTGACCAACATAAACAAAGCGGTCGCGAAAGTCCTCCAAATTAAACGAATTGCCTTGAAGAGAATGGCAGGTTTCTTTCAACGACTTTAGTGTACAACATTTCCGAAAATAAAATTCATTTGAGGCATGTGTTTAACCGAACAATCTTCTAAAACGCTCGTTTAGTTTCAACAGCAAGTAGTCTCTATCGTTAATATAAACTTCATACAGTCGTCCACGTAGACTCGGATTATGGATTAACACTGCATTGATTGACTTGCCTAAATAGTGTTTCAATTCAGAAAGCTCTTTCGAATGCTGATAAATCCATTGTTCCATTGGTAATATCTCCAGCATCCTGAGCAGGGTTTCTATTTCCATACGAGGCTTGTCCATATGTACACATAGTTTAAAGATATTTTGTTTCTGTCTGTACTTATAAATTTCTTGGAGAACTGTTTTTATATTTCGTTCATCTCTGTTGCCTCTTCGAAGCGTTGACTTCACTCCCTCAGCAAAAATGTTGTTAAAGGCTTCGTAAAGAAACACCAGTTGATCCTGACTAGTTGCAATCTTCACTGCCTGTTCAACAACATCCAAAGCAGCATCAAACACTCCATTATGTGTCAAATAATTTACCAACTGCTGGCCAACCCGCGGGTCCTTTGACGCGTAGAAACAATTAAATAAGACACTTTTGACGTTGTCGAACGATTCGGCGTTGATTAAATCATTAACCAATCCAGAAAACGTGTTCCGATATCCTTTGGTGTTAACATAAAACGCTTGGCAAGCAGAGGTAATAAATTCTTCATAAGCTCGTTTTATTTTTTCTTTCTCGATTCCTTGCTCGATTCTTTGCGTACAACTATCTATTCTAACAATCATTTTATCAACTATGGCTTTAAATGTATAATTTGTTTTTTGATAAATCGTCTTTAAAGTTGCTTCTGCTATTTTCTGTGGTTTTAAAGATACCTTCATATCCTTTGTAGTACATAATAATTTAAACGTGTGTGAGAATTCAGTGTGCTTTGTGCTATCCAAAAACACACATTTTGGAATATAGACACTTTCGCTATATTTCGACAGCATAGCTAAACAACCTAATATGTCTATTTCCCAAGTCTCAAGATCATTCATTATATTGGAAAGGAATGTTTCAAGTTGCTGACGATGGTTATGTATTGCATAGTACTCGAATAATCTTTCAATACGCTGAGTTTGTTTTTTGACGTTCATCTGTTCGTGTTCATGGTGTCCAAGTATGCCGGAAAATATATCCTGTTCCTTCTGGCTCAGTGAATGAGTCAGGATTAAATCATTATTATCCCATGTGATGCTTGTCGCAATTTTGATTCGTTTAATGATGATAACAACACACTGTATCCGTCCTTCGCAATCTTTTATTCCACTCATTAGACCCTGAACAGATTCTTCACGCATATTATCTATCATTATTAACAATGGGCTTACGCCTTGGGTTGCTTTCATATTTTGCAAACTTTCGATCTGTTGAATGGTAGTAGAAGTAACACTCTTCACGACACAACATCTGATTGACTCTCTGTTTCTTTTATTTAACATACTGAACTTCCACAAGATGTGCCTCCCTAACGTGCTGCCACCTGCTCCGGCATGGTGCTGAATCTCGTATTTTATACACACATTGCTACACGACAACGAATTTAACTTTTTAGTTATTTTTTCTATATGGAATTTCAAACAGTGCCGTTTTATGTTTTGTTTATGATAAAATGTCCACAAGTGCACGTCTAAACCGTCTTTATGTGTGGTGTGAAGCTCTTTTTTATGCCTTTTAAGTTCTTCTTCAGACCTTGCAAATGCCTTTAAAGCATATTCGTCCTCACAAACAATATCTATATCAGTCAATTGTAAATTATGAATATCTTCTTGTGTAACGTCTACTAAGCCGTTTGCAGATGTCAGTCTACAAACAATATTTGTATCACTTGGAAGAAAGATTGAGCGCAAAACACACGAAATTTCACTCCATTGCAAACCAGTATGAATTATTTCATCAACTTTATCCTCGTCTAATTTGTTGATAAGTTCTTTTTTAAAATGTTCACACTCATTGTATGTTTGCGTTACCACACAACATTCATTTCGAAATGTTTTTTTAATCATTTTCATGGCTATTTGGAATAAAGGTTTGTCGTCTTTCAACTTGCCAAATAATAGCAAAATAACGCGTGCTGTTCCTGTTGGTACGGATTCCCGAATCTTCTTTAAACACGTATTAACATCATCTTTACAATGCTGTTCCCATTCTAGGAGTGTAATCGTTCGAGAGGATCTGATTTCTTGCCTGTAATCACAAGCGATCCATATTGCAGTATCGGTATTCCGATGTCCATTGTCTTTTGCAATTTGAATAGCATTCTCAAAAGGAATATTACACATCTTTAGAACGTTCTCTTTCGGACTTGAAAAATCATCGAAATCGAGTACATATTTTGATGATAAAGACAAAATGTCTGTGATGAAGTTCTGCAAGGCATCTGACTGTTCTGGATGATAGTTACCGAATACAATGATGGGTACATATTGTTCATTAATATAACGATTTAGTTTTGGAAGAAGCATAGAGACAAGTGATTGTTTCAAATTGACCGTGTCTCGTTGTTTGAGCCGCTCCAAAGATTTGCGCTTTTTATAAGATTCTGTGAAGTTCTTTTGAAACCTAGATAAACAAGACGGGTTGATAGCCTCCGGTTCTTTAGTAGACGTATTGCACACAAAATACTCTTCACTTTGGTGTCCTTTCGGTGGAAATTTTATTGGAATTAGAGTCTTTGGGGACGTTGAGACTGATGGAATACAATCAAATTCGTACACAACTGTATCGTTGTCCATAATGCCTATTTCCCGAGGAGAATGTAAACAAGATCCAACTAACGTCACGTGTTCGTTTTTGAAGCATTCTTTAAAGCTTTTCTTTATCTCTGATTCAATATCCTCTTTATGAAGCCTGTTCATTCCACAAATTATCTCATCCTTTGGTCTAATACCAAAATGAATAGTTCCGTTCTGGTGTGCATTCATGCATCCGGTTACAAATTTTATTACTTCCTTTGCTATCCAGTATTTGTCAGATTCTTCGTAGAACCGAAATGCATGAATAGAATCCAACAAATCTTTGGGTGTCGCTGCTGTAGCAGTGGCCCCTCGTTCGTATGTGAACTTTGACGTATGGTTGCAATCGTTAATTGGCTGTTTCTTTGGATATGTGTAGCTGTCGACTAGCTTGGATACATCAGCTGTTACAATATTAATTAGCACGCATTAATAAAGAGCACTGTTTGTATGACCTAATCATATATTTAACACGTGTTAAGTAACGATTGATATATCAAACAATTAAAATGCCGGTATACAATAAAACATAAATAAATCAGCATCCAAGAAATACTACATAAATATATAGGGCCTTTTAACGCCTTATGTTAAAAGTTGACACTTTTGAGCACCTCAACCTAATTTCTTTTTTATTATTGGTAATTTAGGCCCTCGTTGCTTAATGTTCATGTTCAAGAGGTTGTTTAAGCCTATACAAACGAAAAATCGAAAAGTAAGTACATTACATGCATAATATTTTATGATGTTATCGTATTGGAACTGTTCATATTCAAATTATTGATACGTGGGATTGATTACGGGACACAATTTTGCAGAACATTAATTACCGGTGAAGTTTATATATACACACCTGTTATGGTTATTTCGTGAATAGATGGTGTTTTCCAACACACGCCCATAAAGCTGTAGCGAAAACAAGCAGAGTAAATAAAACCAACAATAATAATTAATGTGTATTTGACTGCCATTGTTGTTATATCAAAATTACATTTAAAATCATAGCATATGTATAATGTTAAACTATAATAAATGAGGAAGATTTAAAGGAAATTTTCTTGAAGAAATATACGCTTATTACTTAAAATTTGGTATGGATAACTATAGTTGAAGCTTAAAGTTGTGTTTGTACCTACTGATTTATAACTAATGAGCAGTGACAATTAACTATAATGGCTTAATACAAATTTCCACCTTACAGACAGAATTCGGGTGATCCAAAATATGAGTTTCATATTAACAAAACAAAAATTAACTAAGACAACCTCGAGTCACGTGATTCGTAGTGTATATATGGGAACACTTCTTTAAAGCACGTTTCTAGGTTCGCAAAGCCAATCGATTCATGACATTGTTCTTCAACTTCAACCTGTATATGCAGCTTTTCACACGGGATACATCGCCCCGAACATACAATTACGTTTTCCTTCAGGAATGCCTTAATGCGATCATTTTGTTGCTCTATCAGCACAAATTCTGAAAACGCAAGAATATACCATGCAAAACAATCACTATACGAAAGAAAGGTTAGTCATTTGCTTGTATGTTTCGAAAATCAGACATGAGTGTCAATCTATTTAAAATATTAAGAATTATTGGACAGTCATTTGGATATTTATTAAATAAATAAACAACTTTTGTGAATATTAATAATTTCAATAATAACAATTAAATAGTTATTGAACATTATAATAATCTACAAATAGTTTCATAGTGGTGTATATATAATACATTAAAATTGCTGTTTTCTTTTAACGCAAGTGAGATTTATTCAATATATTGAGAATATTATGTGAGTGTTGGATAAAGATCAAGTTTTATCATGCGAGGCTGAGAAACATGGTAGCTCGAGGGCTTGCCCGAGCCTGAGCATGATAAACCTGACACTCGCATAATATTCTATTTATCGTATTATGTTGTGCTCATATATCATGAAAACGGCGCGAAAATGTCCCCAAAAAATATATAAAGCGTTGGTCTCCCATTTTTTAACACTGTTTTTGTTTACAAAAAACGTCAATATTTGGTATGCCATTACATTCAAATGCATAGCGTTCTAAACTTTACGATCGAATAAAACGTGTGCTAAAAATAGCGATCGACTAAAGCTAAAGTTTATGCAATGGGTTGTTATCCCATCGATTTGGCTGTATTTATAGGATAAAATGGGTATTACATTTTGGTACCTCACCCTGTATGTTTTCCATCCGTTGCATCGTTTTCAAGTAAGTCTGCTAATTTGCTGTCAAATTTGCGCAGTTGGACGCAGAACATTCGAATACACGTAGAGTCTTTACTGTCCCTGCATCAACAGCAGCAGTGCTTCCATCTGTTCCGCGTGGCTATATTCGTTTAAAATAGTTCGGTATTCGTCCGTAGTAATAATGTTTTCTGCTTTTAAACTTTGCAAAAACAGATTCACTTGACTCATTCTTGTTAGCTGTCGCAACCATTTTCTCATGTTGAACAAGAGTAAAATGCGGTCTGGATCTGAAACTAATTAAATTAATTACACACATTAATATTTGTAAAACTCGCTTCGAACGATGGATTTGTAAATTATTGTTGTTTCTTAAAAATGCTTGAAATTTAAAGTGATTTCACGAAACTTGCTATTAAATATTGTAACAAAACTTATGCCAAAACAAATAATCTTATGAAACTTAAGCAATAAAATGATATCAAAAACAAATGACAAAACAGATTTTTGTCCGTAAAATACAGTAGTGCAACACACTTTAACAATTAAATTAAATGTATTTGATTATGTAAGTAACAGTAGTTGATAATAACTGTGTACACCATAATAATTACAGCCAAACAACACTTCAGCATTTATATTCATATAGCTAGCAAGTACATAGATATGCGAATTCAATCTTTAAACTGGGTTTGTCCACTTTCGTTTTTCATGTCCACTTTCGTTTTCAATGTATAAACAAACTCCACAAAACATCTAGCCACAAGGCTTACTAAACATTGCAAAAATTTACGGACTATATTTGATTCAAAAGTAGTTGATTATAAGTGTACAAAATAGTTTTTATTTATTAACTTATTATATGTCAAGACAGTTATGGTCTTTTCCAGTAATCGCTGGATGGCAAATGATTCACCAGCTTAAAGGGTCGTATCAACAGTAGATCGATAACAACATTTGCACAAATAAAGTTCATTTTCACACAATTAATATTGAAGCATTGTTAAAGTCAATGGTTGTTTTGTCTCTATAAACATTTGGTAAATTATGTATTATTTAATTATATAAACAGTAGTTACCAGTGACACTTTGGCGAGCGCGCGAAATTTTTTAGAAGTACATGAAGTAAACTCGATTTGAATGAAATGTCCATGAGGTACCGTTACGCGCATGCGAACCATTGATAAACTTGCAAAGCGTGGGAAAGTTTTCACTGAATAGGGCGAATGTGTAGGCGTGAGTTGGAATCCTTCTGGAACAATGTCTCTCAAATTTCTTTTGGTTTTTGTAAAAAAAATCATAAAAAATTTCATTAATATATATTTTTTTTTTATTTAACAATATATCCAACAACAATACGAAATCGTCCTGTTTTAATGTATGTCTATATGCATGCGAAATACCGTCGATATGCCCATTTAACCACGTCAATTTTTGTGTTACCTATAAACAGCTAATATCCGAGTAAAATAATTGGATAAAACACTAAATAAATTTGTATATATAATATTATCCAATAGACATTACCACAAATATTCATCATATTCAATATTTGTGGTAATGTCAACTGGAAAATATTACACAGTAACCAAGCGGAATTTTTTTTCAATTTTCATGAACTTACCGTTGTTGTTGGTATAAACACCTCATATATATTATGTCATGCTTTCAAGCGAATAGTGTCATGTACTGTACAGATTTGAATCTGTATTCTAAATATCAGGTATTTTTCAATTTCGAGATTTGTGTCACCGAAATATTGTATTACAGAGTGTTAACCAAATGATAGAAATATTGTATTGTATAATGTTCATAATTATTTAAATACAGAAACAGTAATTTAAATGAAATGTCGTGACATTTCTTTTGTAAATATCTATTCGATTTATCAATGTACATGTTAACATGATCACAACATTGTCATATGCAGTAAATAACGACGTACATACAACAACCCACTCTCTAGATAGATATATTGTCCCTGTTGAGGAAAATAAAATTAGTTTTATCTTTTCCTTGTTGGAGAAAACGGTTAAAACCCCTAATAAAATCGTTTTAAAGTTATCATCACTAAGACAACAAGACAAAGAAAAAAAACTATTGATAGATTTATCTGAATAATGATTCAATATCTAAAATATAAACAAGAAATGTCTTTCGAAAAGACAATCGGCGTTGAAATTAATATTGATATGTCATTTAAAAATTACCTAAACACACGGCCAAGATGATCGGTTACGTGACTTCTCAGACCCTAGATTTTTTGGTCCCCACCAATATTAGGCTTATTGGACCCCAGATTTTTCGGTCACTATAAGAAAACTTCTCGGACCCAAAAGTTAATTAGAGATCAATTTATTATTAAAGAATTAAATAAAATTATAATTAATATCTATGCTGTAAATAAACCAATCATACAGCTCCATGTTTCCACCAGTGATATATGAATAACCAAAATAATTTAGGTTAACATAATTGTTATATGAATTTGTCAAGCCAATTTAACAAATTAACAATGTAAGAAAATAAATTTCGGGAATGAATTAAAATTATTATGTATCAGACGAGTCTATATAGTTATTTATAATACCGGTAATATACCATTCATGTTAGTTATCTAATATAATAACGATTTGAAGTCAAATAAGCATGTTTACTGTGTATCCCAATAAAAAGCAATAGTCAGGGAACATTCAGGGAACATTCAGCGATTTTTTAAATGTTAATACTTCATTTTTGATAACGCAACCATAAAAATTAATTAGACTATGACGATTTTAAATTATATCAGTAGAAATGATATATCAGGGGTTCCTGTGTATAATTAGTATTGCAAATTGTGTATTCATGCTACGCGAATAACAATTCGAAGTATTCCGAATCTTCTTTCATAATATTTTATCTATAGAAAATGTAGCATCTTTTTATAGATTAAATAACATCTACAGGAGAAGTTGATAGAACGATGCAATTGTAAATAATCGTTAATAAATCGTAACCACAATTCTAATTCAAATTAACAGTAAGTTTATAAATATATATTCCCCATTTATTGAAATTGTTAGGTTTATGATTCTCTGAACGCTATTATTGATGCATGTACGAGTATATTAACACAGGTATACAACCGTTGCTAGCTACGCGCGCTATTTTTAGAATGACACTACTGTACTGTTTCTGGAATGTGATGAAATCGCTAGAATCATTGGGCTACATGGAACTGCAACACTGTTAATGAGATTTATGAATGGGAACATTTCACAATTGCTATTTATAGAGCGTACCGCTTATATTAATGTAGGCTAAACAAAATAGTTATTTCGTTACCTGAATGAATATAGCATTCTGTTTATGGCATACAATGAAAAAATACGTTCATAATTAGCATCAGTTCTAGAGTATATATTGAAGATATGTTTGTAACTTCATTTTAACCGCTTATGTAAACAATTATGTAAATGTTTAATCCCCAAAAGTATGCAACAGTTATTGGTATACGTTAAACCATTGTTTGAAGTTTGCATTCCCTAGAATAAGAAAATTTGCCCAATATTATTGGCATTCAATGTTCCCGCTGCATAATTATCGCAAGAAAATCTGGGTCAAAAGTGATCTTAGACAGCTACGCCGAAAAAACGTTCAACTTACCTGGTTCGCTGGATTCCGGGGCTATTAGCATGGTCATGTACCATTCACCATTTACGTTAAGTCTATCAATGTTTGTGATTTTGCGTACAGTTTCTGTCTCCTGAATATACTTTATTAATTTGTTAATTTCTTCTTGATCTTCAGTTGACAACTTAACAGATATTGTGTAAATCTCTGTACATGTGTCTTTAAATGCTGTTCTTAAATCCATTGATTTCATTTTGTCACGAGAAATGTGGGCTAAGTCATTTCTCTTGATACGAAATCTTTTTACAGGGTCATCATCTGGAGGTTCTACCTTATAAAATTCTAAAAGTATTGCCGTTAACAAAGTAATATCCATTGACTCGACGGTAACATCACGGGCTCCAAGAATTTGTCTCTGGTCGTCATACAGATTGGTACTTTTCTTGTTTTTCCAGGTTAAGAATTTGGAACTCTTCAAGAAGTTTTGTAAATCCGTGCTGTCGTTAGTCAATTGCTTTACTAAATACTTTTCTAGTGTAATTGCTCCGCATGTGTAAAATAAATCATATAGCCTATTTAAATCTGTCAATAACCTCTGCGGCGCTTCACTAGCTGCAGACGCCATCTTGATTGTAAATGTGCACTAACTAAGCTGGAAAATCCACCGTGCTTTGTTCAAACAATCAAGTACTGGATTTCAATTTTACCGATCCAATCCCATGTTATGGCGAGTTATCAAAATGTACTCAAATACGAAAATATTCCAATATTTCAAGAATAACACAGATTGAAATAATTGCTTGGCTTCAAACGTTAGCATCGAACACTTTTCTGAACAATCATCGACAATGTTATCTGGTTTTAATAAAGTCCTTGGTCTGTACTGCCGACCGTACTCAGTGTACACTGTTTGAGCTGTTTTATATTATTCGGTTTAAAATACCTCATACCAAAACAACCGTTGTCAATGATAGTTACCTACAAAAGAAATGACTATGAAATACGCCTGATATTTTATAAGTAAATAAACAGAACACTTGAACTTTACGTAGCTCTATATGTTTTGTATCCAACTAAACGTTTAAACCTGATGCAAACTTTGGCATTTCATATCGTTGGACACAGTCTGCTTTGAAGATAACCCATGTTTTAATGAATGAAGCTTTTAAAGAAGTATGTTTAGATCTAAAGTGAGCTATAGGTACGTACATATGTTAAACAAATTAACATGAACAGTTACGTTTAAATTAACAATATATTAACAAGCAAAACAAATACAGATTATAATCTGAGCTAAAAAAGCCATACGAAAACAGCATTGGTGCAATCTAATTACATATAACAACACTATTTGCCCGAAATACGTGTAGAGTATTTGATTATATTATGCACTATCGCATTTATGAAATCAAAAGTTAAAACTAAAATAGGCAGACATGCCAAATACGTAATTTGTATAGTTTTGTTCTTCCCTGAAAACATGCAATGTGACCGATGTTTTGATACTTTCCAAGACAGTGACCCCTTATATTCATATTTGTGTTTTTACGTGTTTTCTAAGTGTGTTGTGTTGTATTGCAATTGGTCATTGCCATAAGAAAGATCGCCTGCTGCTTATAAGAGTTATCACTTTTGAAACTTTAATCCATGTCTTATTTAGGATTTTTGGTGCTAAAGCCCGCAATGTAGGTAATGAGTAAAGCCTAAATTAAACCAAGAAAAAAAAAGTAAAACATTTTTGGAGCGAGTCGTTTAAGCTAGAAAAAAACAGTCCATTTTTTTTAAATTATAGTTTAATATATGTGTATTTCTTTAATGCTAACTTATATGAGTACATTACATAGTATGCGAACATCAAAGGGGACATCCTCCAAAGTTTGTGTACAGTTGTAACATGAATGAAAATATAGCAACTATTGAATAAAAGTGTTTCCACTTTATGTCTTTTTATTGCATAAGTCAATAATTTATAATATATTACTTACAATCTTATTTTCAAAGCATAAACACGTACTTTTATACCTAGAGGTTTGCGAACACTTTGCGACCGCCAAAAAAATAACCGAAATTGAAAACTATATTCGTTTGTGCACATTCGCTTCATTTTTTTTTCCAAAAAAAAATCCGATGACCGAGTATTCAATTTGATGTGGCTTAACGTAAATTTTAAGCGATTACGTTTTTTTTTTAAAATTATATCTTGTATACCAGCATTCTATAACATGACATATCGTAGGATAAATTGCTTTGCAATATAGTATAGTAAGAACTTTCAAAAGTAAATCCATATATACAATAATACAGCTCATTAGCCAAATACGAAGCGTTCTATAATTACAAGTAATATCTCCTCCTCAAAAGAATCTATTCAATACATGTATATAACAACCGCATCGTACTTGCATGGAGACAACAGTCAAATTTTGCTAGTTATCCGTCTTAAGATATCTAGGTCAGTATCAGTGACGTGACCGCTCGTTTTATGGAATTTGTTAGGAAAGTACAGTCGGTTTAAATTTTGTTGATAATGAGGGGACAAACCATGGACTGACCATAGGGGATTTTTTTTTTTTTAAGCACCCTGCAGTCGTCTGCATTTAAACTCTTCTGATTTACCTGTAGCGATCAATTCATGTCTATAACTGTTCTCAGTTGCATTTTAACCGACTTTTTGTAATGTAACAATATTTCTATACAACAAACAAGATGAAAGTAGTTAAACCTTATTTTTGTTATTAAATATAGTTTGATATTGTGCGATTTTATTGACCTGGCACTCATTAATCTCCGGTAGCGCTCGGCTGTTTTATTTATATCGGTTTAACATTTATATAGCGTGTAAAGCACGGATTTCATTGTCATATAACAAAAAAAAACCTCAACAAGTGTCAGGAAAAATGGCGCGGTGGATAGTGTTTTAGACTTTGGATCACAATGACTGTGGTTCGAATCCAGCCAAAATCTTTCTTTTTTCTTATTTTCTTTTAACATCACTTATTCTCATGACATTTTTCTTTATTTTAGCATATTTACCCTTTTTCATTTGTGTTATTGTAATTAGTTAATTCACTTTATCTGCATAAAAATGCATTCACAACGACTCTGTTTCGCTCACAGTATCGGTGCATATCTCTTCTGTGTCAGATTCGAGGCTGATGATGATATTCCGTGTCATGACGTCAGCACAATGATCCATTTAATAAATTTATTTAAATAAATTAAAAGTGCCTGTTCTGGGACTTGAACCTAAAACATCACGCTTACAAACTGTGCGTGCTTACCACTGCACTACAGTATCAACTGTAAAGGAATAAAGATTTAATCGATACATATTCGCGTCTACGTCTCCTATCTGAGTTAGTAGCTTGAAATAGATTTACGAAATTAAAAGGAATATTCATGACTGTCAGGTAAATACAATCGCACTATAGCGATATTATACAAAACCCATGCTTGTTTGTGCGAAACTGTATTCACAGGTGTGTACATACAATTTTGGTCCGCACTAGAACTAGGTTTAGGATATGTTAAATGCAAATTGTAAATGATACTGTATGACCGGACGAAAGGACGCCTACATTTAGTGCTAAATATAGCAGCTCAGGTGTGACACAACATAATGATCTGTCGCTTTACAATACCGTGCACTACTTATTTCGGTACAAATAAACTCGACCCAGTTTGTACAAACATAAAACTTGACAGCGTATTTTTAGTGTCATAAGCTTACTGCATGTCACTTGTCCCTTTTATTTAACATACTCACACTTGACCATCTATACGGTATAGGGTTTTTATTAGAAAACTCCGTTTTAAAAAGTTTTATAATCCCAACGCGTTCTTGTAGTTACCATAGTGTTTTAATATGTTTACATCGTTGTTTTTGACAGCCTTAATAAGAAAGATTTAATTTCGTCTGTTGAAGTAAAATTTTATTTTAAAATGGTAACAGTTGTTTAGAATAGTATATAATGTTCATCGAACCTAATTTGCGAACATAATTCATGTTATACATTTGTTAATGTAATAGCTGCTTTGATGTTTCTTCATCAAGGAAACAGAGAGGGCAGATTTGTTTTATTTCGCAGTTTTGTTGCTGAATATAACGTTACATATGTACATTATGAACTTTTCATATAAAGGTCAGGCTTTGGAAATTGTTATTTTTTTTTTTTTACATATTTATGAAATGCAAGTACTTTTGAAACATTTCCAGGCTAAGCTGTTTTTAAATTTAACCAATATTTAATTAAGTTTCCTTTAATGTCTACATACTAAGTTACTATTAACTATTATTTGATCATCTTGTTTTACCTATGTTCAATTATGGATCACATGTTTGGGGTTTAAACAAACCTATGACATCTGAGATAGTCCATTTACATTTTTGCAAAAAGGTGTGAAAATATAAACTTAATTCATTATTATATAATAATATATATTGAGAACCTAGTAGAATATCATTGATAACTAGAAGAGTAGTTAATGTGATACGGTATTTGTTAAAAAGTTTAGTAAGAGGAGCATAAGTGTATTAAGTGTATTTATTTACATATGTGTAGTAATTTTTTGAGTAGACTAATTCATTATGAAAATCTTTATGTAATTTTTGCAATCCTAAGGTTTACATAATGCATTATAATAAACAATAAATGATAATGGAAAGAAAAGTATTTTTTGTCTTTGGTAAACTCTAGAATATCTGATGTTTATTACTAACTGGATGTCAGAACTAAACAAGAGGGTCATGATGGCCAAAAGCGCTCAACTGAGAACTGGTACAGATGAAGACCATACTGTTGTGACTGGTTTAGGTATCTGAACAATACGCAAAGGGGGATATGATTGATTTGATTAAAACATCGGTTAGTGCAATGGGGTACCTAAAGTACGAGTCGGGTAGCGGATGTGCGGTGTTTTTGCTAATGGTTCTCAAATCATATTTCTCGATATTCTTACATGACCTTTTTTCATTAAGTCGGTGATAATTATGGAAAATGTAGAAACAGTAGATTTTTATGTCTTTTTCGCAGACAGTTTTGGAGAACTAGTTGCAATGCGATAATTGCGATGGCTGTGCTATAAGGTCACGTTTTGCTTTTTCTTTGATAATTTTCTATCCAATGATGATAATTGATGTTAATGCAGGCTCTGAAACCATCAATGTTGCATGTACAAATAACTGCATGCAAGGTTTGCAACTGTTGGAAATCAAATTGTATCAATTAATTGTAATGGTCAAACGCAAACTGTGTAAGTTGGGTGAACATTGAATAAAAAATCGTGTGTGGAAGCCAATCATTGATTACGTGTTGATGTTCTTCTTCCACACACAACGGACAATAACTCTGGTGTTTCGGGCCCGAACATGCTTATATTCGACTTCAACTGTAATATTACGTTCGTAGACAAACTGTGCATAAATGGTTCAGATTGGTGAAAAATGACGTATATCCTAAATAATGTCAATTTTTGTGTATTTTTTCACAGACAAAGGGCAATAACTTCGGTGGTTCTGGTCTGATCTTGCTTATATCCTACTTCAACTGTAATCTCATGGTCACGGACAAACTAAGCAAGATTCGTGAAGATTAGATGAAAAATGAAATATTTATCCTGATAACCGTTAATGTCCATTTTGTGTATATTATTTCATAAACAACGGGCAATAACTCCGATATTTATAACGCTATATGGCCCATTTTGGCGTCTGCTGAGATTTAATGGTCATACACAAACTGTGAAAGTTTGGTCAAGATTGGATGGAAAATAAAGTCTCTATGTTGGAAAAAGGCATTTTGCACTTTTTTGTGCATGAAAAAGGGGCAATAACTCTAGTATTACTGGTGTAATCTGGCCCAATAACAATCGCGTCTGAGATTTTATGGTCATACACAAACTTTGCAAGTTTGGTTAAGATTGGATAAAATGTGAAGTCTCCAGCGTGAGAACGAAACAAATTGTTGTCTGCACACGGACGACGGACGGACGACGCAGGAGAGGTCCCCTTGACCAGTAGCTAAAAATCATCAAGAGCAAAAAGTTACAATATGTTTTGTAAATTAGAATTTTCAACAATAATTAATGCATATCTCAGCGTTGACAACTTAAGAGTTGATCTGTGTAAATTCGATGATTGTTCACACAGGCTATCAGTAGAATCAGTTCAATGGCATAGATGTGACATGTGCATGTTTTTATTTATGTTGTTCCCACGAGTTAGGGTAAGGGTTAGGTTTTAATTTGAATCTTAACTTACTAGTAAACGTGTTTCCACTTGTATGTGCATATAGCGATTACATATACACATATCAGAAACTGACATTAGTGGCAATATAACCAAAGAGATAACTGCGAAAGATCAATTAACCGCCGGTACATTTTCCAACTTTAACTCGACCCACTATACAACACAAAATAAACCTCTCTTAACTTAGCTGCAGATATGCTAAAAATAGAAAAATCAGGTATTTCCACTGGAATTTCTTCTGAATTTCCGAAAGCGCACTTACAATTTGAGACTGTACTCATATGTAGGAACAGGGCTATGCCTTTATAACAAATGACATTGTTTTATGCATTCATGATATTAAAACTGATTCGGACATCAACCACAGGGTTGTAAAACCAATCGAAAACAGGATAGGTGCTCTAGTCAAGTGTTTTAAAGTGTTTGTGACCTAGGCAGAATCGAAAGTACATATAGTGGATTGAAAATTCAGCATTTCTGGATGAAACAAATGTAAGTAAATAAAACTATTTTGAAAGTGTGTTTATATCTATTTATTTGTTCAATAACTGCATACATTTTATATTATTTATTGTTCATGGTCAACATAAATCTATATATAACACAATGTTAATGTACAAAAATACCACCCAGCCAGCAAGGACATAAGG
Source organism: Congeria kusceri (assembly GCA_027627225.1). Classification (NCBI taxonomy): domain Eukaryota; kingdom Metazoa; phylum Mollusca; class Bivalvia; order Myida; family Dreissenidae; genus Congeria; species Congeria kusceri. The sequence continues at coordinate 11,878,343 of CM051039.1, forward strand.
ACATATGGGACCCATATGGGTCCAATATGAGCTACAATATGGGTCCTGTATAGGCAAGTCACATGGGGGAAAATGGGATTTTGCAAACTGTTTTGTATGGGTCCCAGATGGGTTGCGATAAAGGACGTATGAGTGTCCCATGTGGACCCAAAGTGGGTCCCATATGGAATACCCATATAGGTCCAATATGAGCTTTGATATGGGTCCGGTATGGGCAACCCATATGGTGCCAAATGGGATTTTGCAAACTGTTTTGGTATGGGTCCCAGATGGGTTGCTATATGGGACCTATTTGGGTCCCATATGGACCCAATGTGGGTCCTATATGAGATACACATAAAGGTCCAATATGGGCTTTGATATGGGCTTCGATATGGGTCCTGTATGGGTAACGCATATGAGGCCATGTGGGATTTTGCAAACAGTTTTTGCATGGGTCCTATATGGGTTGCAATATGGTCCCATGGGGGTCCTGTATGGTTCCAAGATGGGCCCCATTTTGGGCTACCCATATGGGACCCATGCAAAAGGAGTTTGCAACATCCCACTTGGCCCCATATGGGTTGCCCAAATAGGACCCATCCGGATTTTGATCTGGGTCCTCTATGGGAAATGTGTATGGGACCCAGTTGGGTTGAGCAAACTCTGTTTGCATGGGTCCCATGTTGGTTTCGTTCATATGAAGATCCTGTGTGTTAGACATAAATGATGCAATGCAAAATACAATAAACCGTCACTATTATATGAAATGTAACTCACAAACTGCGGGGCATATAAGTACAAATATAATTTAGCTCATTCTTGGATACAGCAACACATTCAATCTTTTCTTACTTTAATTGGATTGCCATTTGCAGAATATAAACACTTACTTGTAATAATCAAATCTACTTGTTTTGTTTTAGATTATTGAATAGAGTTGTTAGTCCCTTTTACATTTACTATATAATTATTTACAATTAATCACTTTTTTCTTATTTTATTTACACAGAACACTAAATCATAGCTTAACATAAATGTTTAAAATATATTAATGATAAACTACTTATGACAATATAATATAAAACACACACTATATACATAGCACACATATCCAGGACAACATTTTGTCATTGTGCGACAACAGTAGACCATACTATTAAGATTATCATAATTGACTCTAGAAAGATACAACTCTAAAATAAATCATGATTGTAAAATGTACATATGTGGCACAATAAACACTAATGAAGCTATAGAACACCACGAGTAAATTCAGACATATTTGAAAGCTACACATAGCATGGACAAACCTACCACTTATGACTCTATAGCACACAAATGCCATTGCTACCACAAATAGTATATGTGTATGCCATCATGCTAAGAGAGCATAATCATGATTTGAAATTGTGCATTAAAAAGTTCTTCTTAACACCACAGGTATGATTTGAGGATTTCATCGTAGACAAAAGTACTATTCTAAGAAAAAATGCATTCACTGGTGAGACATTTATTTAAAATAACTATAATATTGGTAATTCCACAAGTAGAAATGTCATACTTAATGTAACAGTAATGTATAGTATGGACAATTAACCTAGCAGAGACGTTTTAGTATATTATCAAGCAGTTACAAAATTATTATTTTCAGTAAGGTAAGCTTGTTAGTTGAATACATTTCATTGTAAATACCATTGTTATAAAACACATGAGAAAGATTACAAGATTAAGGCTCACAAACTACTTAAGTAACTCAAGTATGCAAAGAGTTAAAATGTTATAAATGTCATTTTCTTAAAGCCATATCTAGATACTACTAACATGCAAAAATGGTTAGAACTTAAAGATGTCCCACATTTAATACTGAGCCTTTAATAAACAGCAATTCAAACTGTGATAATAAATATGTTTAATAAAACACATGAAGCATGATCAAGATAATGTACAATATAAAGAGGACAAATATGGTGAAATCAAACAGTAACCTAGCAGCTCTACACTATCAACTATTTGTTATCCATCTTTAAATATTCAAATGTTCTATTTTAGCTTAACTTAACCATTTTAAAAGAAAATTGTCAAATATATTTTAAAACATGTGAAATTTCGAACCTGATAGGGAATATGTGAATTAAAAGAAACAACATACAATTATCAAATTCAAGTCTATATAATACAACATTTTGACTATGATAGCAATCATTTCAATTACATCAACTACAATTGCATGTGCTCAAATTAACAACCACTGGATATACATATCAAATGCTAATAACATCAGTAATTAAAGCATGCATTGTTTTTGTTTTATTTAGTGATGTAAGGGCTAATGAACTTCATTGCTTAGCGACTGTCTCTTCTAATAAGCACAAAAATACTGGACTCCATAGCAGTTCTGCAATAACTGCCTTTTTAACCAGAAAATGCTTAAGGTTTAACAGTTAATTGAACTGATCACTGTTTTGTCTTCAGAATTATGGGGTATTGCACATTCATGTGTTTACATTTGCTGCATTTTCATATTAACCTCACCAACAAGTCACCTTTTCAGTCTGTACGCTTGCCACGCTTTGTTGGTTCCTCGACCTTATCAATTGGTCTGAAAGCACAAATTGAATAATATGTGTTAATTATATACATAAAGAAATACACGTACATATGATTCAACACAAAACATTCTGTTCTGATTAAAGTTGATATACATGTTTTAAATTGTCTTTGAAAACAATAATTTATATTTAAGTAAGAAATCAGTTAAAAGTTTATCTGCATTCCATTATAAACAAACAATAACTTCATTTTCATTAAATAAACAACAATTTCATTTTCACATGTATGTTGGACCTACATGGGGCCCATGTGGTTAATAAGCCCAGATTTAGCCACTATCGGGCTCACATAGGCTGGCTCGCCGGGCCTATATGTGATTAATTGCTAGGGACCCAAATGGGCTTTTTCTATGGGAACCATATTGGGTTGCTTGAATGGGATCCATATGGGCTTGATTGTTGGGGACCCATGTCGGCTTGCTCTTTTGACCCATATGTGATTGTCTGTTGCGCACCCATATGGGACTTCTTGCTGGGGCCCATATGGGCTTAATTCTTTGGAACTTCATGTGGGCTCTCTTGCTTGGACCCATATGGGCTTTCTGTTGTTGATCCATATTGTTCGGGACCCATATAGGCTTTCATGCTTGGACCCATATGGGCTTGCTTGCCTGGGGACCTATATAACCATTTTTGCTAGGATCCATATGGGCTTTCTTCTTAGGCGCCCATTTGGGCTTTCTTTCTGGGACCCACATGGGCGTGCTTGCCTAGGACCCAACTGGTTCTGATATTGGCAAGACCGCACAAATGGGTCTCACGTGGGGCCCATGTGGTATATTAGCCCAGATAAAGCCCAAATGGGATGACTTACTAAAACCCATATGGGCCTACTTGCTGGGAACCTATGTGGGCTTGTTGCTTGGTCTGATATGGGCCCGATATGGGCTGAAAAATATTATATGGGACCCACATGGGGCCCATTTGGTATATTTGCCGACGTATAGCCCATTTTGGGCCCATATGGGCTTGCTTGCTGGGCAGTGATTATGTTATATTGGTATAAGTGATTATACTACAGCCATTAAAGTGAGTTTCAATTGTTTATAGAAAATAATTTGTAATGTCTCATTTTTAATTTTGAGATGGTGCTAAGAATATAAAAATAACAGCAAACATGTGAAAGGAAACAATTGAAAACATATTTCTTATATGTTTTATAACACTCAATTATTACATAAACGATGAAAATAAACATACAGATTTTCCTATAGGTTATTGTCGAATTGTATAGAGTTGTAGTTCTATACATTTCTTGCGATGAATTGAAATACCATGTGTATCGATCTACCGAAATCCTGAAAATTATGATACACTAGTGCTGATCAAACCGACTAAATAGTGACTCGATACAGATCCGTTGCTACAAATTATGTTTACGTATACACTTTCAAAACCAATTTATTATGGGACGTTGACGTTTATTTATAGCGTTTATAACATGGGACATTCATTGTATAAGGTTAATACATGCACTATTCTTCAGTTGTTTCACGAAATAGTCTAATCTAAGTTGAATTGATATAGCATTGATATATATTATATGCATGTATTAGTCTTTATCACATTCACACTAACACTAATACATAATCATTGTTTGCCTTAACCTAGTTGTTTCAGGTAGATTGTAAACATGTACATGTAGATTACTTGAATTGAACAACATCCAATTGTTATGGTAACCTAGAATAAAATGATTTCCTGACATTAAAGTACAAATCTATTACAAAAAGCATCAAGCAATATGATATAACCGGTAAAAAAAAGTTTATTCATCACATGTTATACCTTGTCTCCTGTGTAATACAACCATTACAAATATTTTTATCTTACACATGTGTAAGATAGCATTTTTAGCGTTTTCATTGGCTACATATTCTGTGACTGACCAATCGCATGACGTTATTTTGGTGAAATGACGTCGTCAACATGAAATGACGTCATGTCAGTACACAACTTTTATGATTCATGTGATAAAAAAGATCTGACACTCGTTGTCATTTCATACCAATTAAACTCGTCCAGGAATGTGGTTAGTAAGCTCGCCAAAGGCTCGCTTACTAACAAAATTCCTGAAATCGTTTAATAAAATATGGTATGAAATGACAACTCGTTTCAGATCCTATATATAATACGGTCATGTCATTTTACACTGGCTTCGCGATCCAACATTTAACGTTGTTCAAGTTTCACCATTTATCAGTCATTCGATGTTAACTTGTTAAATTGCTGTTCAGTTTGTCCCTGAGCAGCATTTTGTAAAACGGTTATCGCATGTTTTGTGTGACTATTTACTCTGAGGAAATGACCATATCTACTAAATCAGTGACTTTCAACCTTCTACTAAATCAGTGACTTTCAACCTTCTACGTATAATGGTTGTATATGTACATACAATAAAAACAATGAATATCTTATTGGAACATATCTTTTCTTCCTGTAAACAATGATTTTTGTTTTTATTGGGGATCTTTACAATAGTTTGCTATTTCACTTGGAAGAAACTAATAAATAGTTTATTGAAAATACACACAGTGCATAAATGTATCAACGGGTTTCTTTCTTTAATTCGAAGTTGACGTATCTTATGATATTTTTTTTACGTTTAGAATCGTCAATTGTTATTTCATCTCTAAATTAAACAGTTTTATTAAAAAATATCGGAGTTTATATATCTTTTAGCAATTGTAGACATACGATTTTACGTCGTTCGGATACTATTAAACTATAATGTTCACTATATCGGACACAATTAAAGTTGCATAACGTATATTACGTTAGATTTTGGGGCAAAATAATGAACAGCATATTAATGCCATGAAGTCTTATTCCAAGTAGCGAGATAATTATATGTATATAGGTATATGTTTTATTATCTAGCAAACTTTGTGAAACAGGCTGGCTTGTTTTTGTTGTACAGTGTGCAATGTGTACATGCACACCATTGCGATATATGGTGTTGCCGAAAGACAACTATTACACATATAATTATTAAGGTTGAAAGTCGCTGATGGTCAATTCCTCATAGTAAATAGTCACATAATATCTGCAGATATCTTTCGACAAAATGCTACTCAATGGACAAACTAAAAAGCAATTGAACATTTTAACGTGAAAAGAACCTAGGAACGCAGTTGAAATGATATTGAATATTTCTGCCGACAGTATGGAAAACCAGACGAAATCGATTTCCACCTGCTCATAAATACAATATGTTGACATGTTTAAGTTCGTAAAAGGCCGTTGAGATATTTTATGAAAACGGATGGAACGTTTCTTTATAGTGGTGATATCGTTAAAAGGATTGCGAGTAGAAAAGTGAATATAAAGTTGATGATCGCCATGCAAGAGAATATTTAATTTTAAGAGTCAGAAAATAATAACAGTTATTAAACTTGTGAACTACTACGGAGATATTTTCTGAAAATCGATAGTACTGTGGTCCAATGTTGATATCGTTTAAATTTGAGTAGATAAGTGAATATACAGGATTTTTGTGTAATGCTGTGTTAGATCGTACTTAATTTTATGAGTGGTGCCAAAACAGAATTGTTAGGCCGACTGCAAAATACGGGAATATCATTTCATTGTGGCATGTCAGATTGCGTGATATGATAAGACTTTATGACTTTACACTATATATGGAGGCTACTTTTAATACTTTCACAATCTTTGCCCGGAGAATATTTTGGTCCAGCATGGATGGATTTATAAATAACTTGGCACCCTAGGACCAAGTTCAAGGTCACAATTCAATGTCAAAGGTAAAATAGTCAAATATAAGATATACATGTATAACCTAACGAGTTTGTCTGGGGCATAACGGTGTCCAGCATAGAAAGGGGTTCAAATAACTTGGCAGAAATGATAAGCATTGTGAGACAGCGTGTCGCGCTCAAGAACCAGGTCCCTGGGTCCAAAGTCGATGTCACAAGTCAAGGTCAAAGGTCAAATATAACATGGTTGGATTTGCGAGTTACTTGGCAGAAGTGAAAAGCATTGTGCGTCGGCGTGTTGCGTACAATAACCAGGTTCCTAGGTCTAATGCATTATGCGTCTGTGTCGCGCACAAGAGCCAGGTCACTAGTTTCAAGGTCAGTGATACTGTTAATGTGAAGTCAAACATTTATCACCCCTGAAGAGAATTTGTGGAAATGGCATTTTTGTAAATATCTGTCATACTGTCAAAGTTGTCAACTTTTGAGATACATTCAATAATATACATGTAAGATGAATACAATAGTTGCTAAAGTAGTAGTATTCATTCTTTTAATTTCACACATTTCGCGGCAATCTCATGATCTATAAATAATTGTTTGTGAGCCGTTTTCTGCAAGTCAATATTTGCCATATTGACCGATTTGACTAAACATTGGCTTATCAATAAAGAAAGAAATTTCATCGGTTTGTTACAGGCGCACAACGCAGGTTTAAGTGCATTATGTGATATTTTATATTTCACAAAGTATACAGGCGAATTTAAATGCCAACAAAACGAGTATGTTTTTAAAAAAAATAATGATAATATGTACATTGTACAACAAATGAAAAGATTTGAGTTTGTCAGTCCCTCCGTCCTCCCGTCCGTTCGTCGGATTTTTGTGTCGCGAGTAACTCGGAAAGTATAACAGCTAGAGTTTAAGTTAAGCATAGTATTGATCGGCATGTGAACTTGTGCACCTTGGTATTTTTGTGCAGTTGTTTCCGACATCAGCGAAGTTATGGCCCTTTTTAGCAAACAAAGAGACATTTTTGTCGCGTGTAACTCAAAAAGTATAACGGTTAAGAAAAAATATGTCAGAATAATCTGGATCGTATAGTTAAATAGTTATAGACTTTTTGGTTGTCAATATCCTACTGATATGGAATGCAAAATAATTATTGACCTCGGCTATCGCCTCGATCAATAATGATGTTTTGCTCCAGATCACAGCATATTCACGGCAAGTAAGACAATAGTTATATAATAAACGCCTAGTTTTTTTTAATAACATTTGATATATTTTATTTAGGTAAATACTATGTTTGAATCTTTTTCAGTGTATGGCAACCGTTCAAACCAATGATGTTAATTAATAACTGTGGATTGTTTACGAGGGCATGTACTGTGTGCCGTAACGGGGAATGGAATATGCTTTAACCGGAACACAAACAGTCAGTGAAATGAAGTGACATTTAGAACTACAGCACATGTCTTGTTATAACACGAGCTCCAGAAAATATACGAAGCACGAAAGACATGACAACTAATGTTATCATGAAAAAGAAAGGAAATTTTCACAGACTTGTCGATTTACACTGTGATTGCTGTCTGTTTGTACAGAAGGATACTTAGAATGGGATTAAGGAAGAACGGGTTTACTCCACAATTTTAGTATGAAGAGCAATCAGAAAATGTATAAATAAATAAAAAGCATGGCAACTAATTTAATCATGGAAGAGAAGCGTAATTTTCACAGACTGGTCGAATTACACTGCGACTGCTGTCTTTTTGTAATGAGAAAATATTTAGAATGGGAATTAACGAACAGTGGTTTCACTCTACAATCTTTTCTCAAACAGAAAAACATATGTAGCTGGGTAAAAACTGCCAAACTATACAATGAACAGGTTGCGGTGCTTTCAGATCCAAATGTGACATACGATATGCTCGATATAACGCTTGCAACGCGACTGATTCTTGAAAAGTGTACACCGCAAGACGCCAATATTCTCAAAGCTGTGAAGGACCTTCGAAAGTCACGAAATAACATAGTTCATACCACCAACGCACGGATAAATGGGCCGGTTCAATTCAATGAAGCCTGCCATGCGATATTCACGATAGCTTCTGTCTTGAGCCAAGATGTGAAGAAAGCTATAAAGTTAAGGATCAACGATATACAGAAGAGGGAGATTGTTAGGACGTGCAGTAATGTGGAAAAGATAATGCTGAATGGAGAGTACTTCATGATAAAATTGGTTGAAGCAGGTGAAGAGGAATCAGGTATGCATTGTGCCTTTGGTTTGACAAGCTGATAAAATAGTAATGTTTTTTTCTTATCCCTCAATGCGTTTTTATCCTACTGAGAAACTGAATAATTATACTTCTTATGAAAAAGCACAGTATATCTAAGTGTACATGAAATAAGACGTCATCGTTTTTTTTTTTTTTTGTTATTTTGAAAACAAATAGCTATATTTTAAAGTATATTTATTCATACAGCATATGCCAGGGCAATACTGAACTGTAATGTAAATTTTGTTTGATTTATAGAATTATAGGCAAAAAAATTTTTTTCTTTTTTTTTCATCAACTGATAATTTTATACACCGGTATGAAAAAGCAAAAATGCAGCTGCAAGAGATGTAGAGAAATGCATGTCTTACAAGATTGTTGTGTGTTTGTGTCAAGTGACCTACACGTACATAACTTGGAAAAGTTCATGAACTAAAAAAAACAGCAAACGCACATGTCTAACAGGGATATGCTATAAAGATTTGTATGGTCACACAGTATACACGTATGTACTACAAATATTTGATGGTCGTTTTTGCAGAGAGTCAAGATGGGCGTTTAACACTCATGAAGTTCAACATGGCAAAGTGGGTACGTCAACTGTCTCGAATGCCGAATGTTAGCATGTTTCTAAAAAAATTAAAAGACGCCCAAGTTATTACAGAGGAACAAATCAAGGACATAGAACACGAATACAGTTATGGTAGCCAAATGGAGAAACTAGTATTGTTCCTTCAGCAAATTGTAGAAAGAACAACCATATACCGATTTTGTAAGGAACTTCGGAATATGCACGCACACTTAGCAGACCTGATTGAAAACAAAAGCACAGAAGGGCAAGAAACAGGTTGGTCATGTTGTTCACTTTTTGGAAAACATTAAGTTATTACTAAAGAGTTCACCACAGTAGATAATTTCATTCCACATTTCGCTTTAAAAAAGAAACATTTAATCCACGAAATCGCGCTGTCATTTTGTTGTGTCTCAAAGTAAGAAAACCATCGCAAACATGGAAACAAAGTGAAGACGTTCGTGTATTTTTCTTATGTACAGCCACGTTGACAAATGCATGAAATCGTTGTAAAGAATTCATTGTTTTCGTTTTAGATGAGTACTTGCAAAACGTCGAACAAGAGTTCATATCACGTTTTCTTCTAGAGAAGTTGATAGAACGGTCAAATGGTCGCATTCCTTGTGAAGACGTTCATATAGCTGTAGAAGAAGAACTCCATAGGCCTCTGGAATTCTCACTACTGACAACATGTTTCCAGCAGGTGTTTCCGAAAAGTGTGTTTGTTGACGGAGATACAAGGTATGTTTGTTTGAATTAGTATCACCCAATAGCTTGCAATGCAGACACGAGTATTTCAACGTTCACTCACGTGGCAATAAATATGTAGTCAATATAAACTGCAGATTGTTTGAATGAATTATATTGTCAAAGGAAGTCAACAATATCAATTTGTATTACCTACTTTGCTATATAAATGATAATTAAGCGTTTTGAACTGTTTACCACTTTGTTGAAACAAGCTCCTACCAACAGGCAACATTTCGTGATGTTTCATGGTTTTGTTTCGTTATGTTGCCCTCATAATTATTCGAAGGGGATTAACCTGTGCAGAACGTTGCCAAATTTCTTTTCGCAAAAATGCAATGTTCACATCTATCATTACAAATACTAAATATAATTGACCTTGGACATTTTTATCTGTGTTTTGCTTTGCTCGATTTGATTTTCCAATTCTCTGACTACTACTGACTGTTACCAGCAGGACCCAGATTAATGATTTTGTGGTTGTTGTGAGTCACAACTAACGTTATGTTAGTTTTCGGGTAAATTAAAACAACTGTTTTTATTATTGGAAGTACGTAATGAAGCAGATATTTTATTGGTATTTGGGAACAATCAAATTGTTTTCCTAAAGGTCATCGGAAAGGGCCTCAAGAGGGTAATTTCTTAAAAAATTCTGAAATTTAGATATTGAAAATGGCATAATAACGGTTAAAATAATGTATATATAATGGGAAAAGCGTATTCCATTTATGAGATAAAAATTAATTTATAATATGGGCAGTGTTTGTTCGGCCCTTTTGATGTTTACATATTGACGTCAGAATTATGAGTATTTTGAAAAACCATGGTTTACACACGTTTACTTACAAAGCTGAATAGCGCAGTTGGTTAAAACGCTGTCTACTTATCAAATATCTCACTATGTATTATATTATTTATTTTATATATAATATATTCGTCTTTGTATAGCGCTTTTCTATAATCTTATATACATGTATGTAATAGTGCAATAGAAAACCAGTCTTTCGTTGACATAGTCCCTTTCAGTATCGGAACATATGCCAATGAAATATCTGTATACTTTTGACTATAACACAAGGAGTTATATCCGATCTGGTCCTTAATTAGTAATGTTGCATTACATAGGAAAACATCACACAAATCACATAAAATCAAATTACAAGGTAATGATTACCCAATATAGTATATTTGTACTAGTTACGTGGGTCCCATTGAAGCACTGTTTTACTTTATTGGTGGAACATCATTGATTTATCATAACATTAAAGGACGCTGCATTATATTTATTCAGCGTAAAAGCTGTGAAATTGTCTAATAGTTTTAGAGACGTGGCATGGAATACATCGGACATTGCGCAAGAACAATCTAACAAAGGAGGTAAATGAAACTGATGTGATACTGGTGGTTTATTTCAATACAACTGTCTTTTTCATCAAGTGGGTTAAACAAATCATAAAAATATAATATAATTTATGGATAGTTATACTTTATCTAAAATGTGCAAAGTAGATCTATAGCTGTTAAATTTATTTCGTTAATTGTATTGTTTATAGGCAGCGAAACAGTCAACTTTGTAACAATGACATTGGACGAGTTTGCCATGTACGTCGGTACAAGAATGGGAGCTATCAAACCAGAATTACGAGATATTTTTAAGACAGCAATATGCGATGAAGCTATCACACCGAATACTTTTGCAGAAATGGAAGCTTCTGAACTAAAAGAAGTATTCACTGAATATTTAGGAAACATCAAATATGGAATGGGAATTGTCCATTCCCTTAAAAAACTTCAACAGGAAATTAGAGGTAATACACCTAATTCAGGAATAACGACAAATACCAAAATACAACAGCTACGCGAGTTTGACCGTCCAAGTAATCAGTCCACATATTCTCATGGTGCAATTGTAAAACCACCGAGAGGCAATTTGTTGGTTCCAGTTCATGAATTTCGTTCTTTTTATTCCGCTAGCAAACACTGGCTTGCAAAAGAAACTTTGCGTTTCGTCGCTGCCTGTATGAATGCACGCAAGAACGGCACAATACACTTTGGAATTAGGCCGGATGGCAATGGGTGTGGTACCGTTGTAGGCATAGGCATGTTGAACTCGAAAGATGTTGATGAGGAAATATTGAAGTGCATGAAAATGTGTTTCCATGGCGAGCATTTGCCGTTGCTTATGTCGTGTACTCGCCAAATCCAAGAAATGAAAGTTGAAGACAGTGAACATGTTGTTTATGAGATAGATGTCATACCATCATCATTGTATTCTATAGAGGAGATGATCCCGGTTAGATTTCCACCGAAAGGACCACAACATGAAGTAACATTTGTATTCGATCAGAGTAGTTTGTGTGAAATTGTATCAATTGATAAGAATGCGAGTATGTTTACTGACGTACAGAACGTATACAAAATGCGATTACAAGAAAGAATTGTTCTTGAAAGCAAAGTTAACGGGTTCCTAATCGAAACATCGGAATTGCGAACAACACTTGTTGCAACGCTTACCGGCAGAGGAAGTAAATATGTGACTGATGAATACATCCCAATTATTGTAACTGGAAACGTAAGTGATCAGGATGACATGTGTAATATTCGAAACGACATCAGTATGGCAACAGCTTTTTCTTCCGCGAAGTTTGTTCTTGACTTCGATGCATCCCCTGATCAAAGAAAAGAAGTCGAAAAAGACAGATCTGTCTTTACAGTGAAGACGGCAGAAGATTGTTTAGATAGTTCACAAATCGAAAACTCTAGTAGTCCAGTTTGGGTTTACTGCAACGGAAATACCGAGATATCGCAACCTAAGATGAAGTTAAAATCCTGGACTAAATTGCGACTTGCCGGCGTAAAATGTTGTTTGGATACAATACGCAAGTTAATTCCCGAAGGCAGAGCACGCATTATCTTTCTTTTGTATAGCGAGCTGACAGATCAAGAACCGTTGTTTGATATAGCAAGGGAAATGATAGCATGTACTTTTCAGGACGAATGCATTGTATTAACACAAAGTGTTGATAATTGTAAAGACCTAAGACATGACGTTGCTAGACGTATTGGGGATAACGAAATTGACAGATGTATTCTTATTGGTTCTGACTGGCAATTTCTGTCCGATGTTGTACGATCAGTATTTCGACCGACTTCTAACGTTGTTTGCAAACTACCAAGTAATTCATCTGCCATGGTTGTAGAAATGACAAGCAAAGAACGCACAGATTTGAAACTGACCGATATTGACATAGTCAGCGGCGAAGAATGCGAAATTGAAGCTGAGAAAATGAGTGAAAAGGAATTTCTAGAAAATGAACAAGAACAGCAGAAAAGATTTTACAAAGGGGGTGGAGCATCGTGGTGGAATTTTTATTACGATAATCATGTAGGGGAAAGAAACAGCTATAGAAAGCATTTAGACGAGATAACAAAAATACTTAGGTCCAAGAAAGGTGAACAACTTCTTGAAATACACGAAATCAAACATCACCCAGGTGCAGGAGGAAGTACCTTGGGGATGCATCTCATTTGGCATTTTAGTCAATTTAAAAGAGCTCCACAAAATGCTTTTAGATGTTGTATTGTGAAACACATCTCCGAACATACAGTAGAACAGATAGAACGTTTTCGAAACTTTAAAGACGTTGAAGACGCAAAACCAATAATACTTCTTGTTGATAACAAAAGTGAAGATGCGGTCATACTTCTGCGATCAAAATTACATGAGCTGGCGTATAAAACAGGAACACCAGGAAAGCTGTTTGGTCTTATTATATTGATAGGTAGAAGTCAAATTGCAAAAGTAAAAACACAACTTGCTGATGAGCGTATTTTAACACATTCTTTGAAAGGAAAGGAGATCATATGGTTTGATCACAAATACAAAGAATTAGAAAACAAAACTGGCATAGATGTCAAAACTTTGATTGCATTTAATGTCATGAGAAATTCTTTCGATCAAGAATACGTCAAGGAATTAACAGCTAACATTTTGAGAGATGTGACGGAACTTGAACAGGAGGTTTTAACAACCTTAGCATTAGTTTCATCATATGAGAATGACCATCCAATTCCTCAAAGTGTGTTTGATAAGATGATGAATGAGCAACAAGACGTAGAGTCTCTAATAAAATTACCGTATGGTATAGCACACACACGCAAAGAATTGGAAAGCTTATCATTAGATAAAACAGTATGGAACATGAAGGTGTCCAATGCAATGGATCTTCTCATAACCAAGCGGGAAACCGAACAAAATATAGGAGGCATTTCAATTATTTCACAACCTCTGGCTAGAGCAATAATTTCGTCTATCATGCTTGAAAAGAAGATAACATTAGAATGCATTATCGATTCCGTTTTAGATTTAGTCGCCCAACATGCACATGAAGCGAATCCAATGTCAAAATTGTTTGTTAAAATCGTCTGTAGTCTGTTCAAAACAAGGCAAGTTGAAGAAATAGATAATAGAGAAACAAGACTAAAATTCTCTGATCTTGTGTTGGATTTAGAAAAACAGGATACTGTATGTCCGATGCAAACAGTGTTACATACCATGAGCAGGTGTTTTGATATAACTAGAGATGCTATGGTTGGTCAACAGCTAGCAAGGTATAATATTTACATCAAAGAATTTAAAGCAGCAGAAAATGCAATTAAGAGGTCATTAGAACTCAAACCAGACAATTCATACCTGCTTGACACGTACGGACAAATATTTAAAGCGCAAATGGAGAATGTACTAGACACGCGGGAACCGATTGACAACGAAAAAGCCACTCAAATTATTGATTTGGCTTTTTCGGCAGTCGACAAGTTTAAGGATGGACAAAAAGCTGCCATAAAGATGGAAGGTGATACTAATATGAGCTGCTTTCATATGGAAGTAAAAACGGCTATTACATTGCTAGAACATTTTCACCGGTTTGAATGTTGTAAAGACCGGGTTCGACTTTGTAATTTTCTTCAGCAGAAAGAGCATAACGTCAATGAGTCTCCTTTCTTTGAGTTACTACAGAAGTGCCCAAGCCTCGAATATTTGAGATGTGGAAGTGCATGGCAACAGCATCTGGAACAATCACTGCGTTCACTAGAAGAAAAGAACTATCAGATAAAAAGATTTCTGTACACTGTACCCCACGATGATGAAACACTATTGTTAAAACTGAGGGATCGATACGAACGATTTTACGGAGGAAAGATCGACAAGTATCAATTTACATTTGGTTTAGGATTGAAGCCGCTGATGAATGCTATGCAGTCGAAACAATCTAAACACAGAGAGGCACTAGACAGGCGCGTCAATGAAGCCAAACAAAATTTGACAGGGAATGTTGTAAAACATACAGACATCCGTGATCTGCTTGTTTTTGTCGGTCACAGCATCATTACGCTCTGCAATAGATCTAATAAATCAAAACGCGCTGTTTGCAATGCGAGTGAATATGTTTTTCTGCTACAATACAGTACCAAGTTGTTGACATTGCAAAGAGAAAAGCAATTACCCAGAAAGTATCTAGAGGCCTACTTGTATTTTGCAATGTTGCATTGGCCATTACGATTAAGGACACAGATAGAATCGGAAAGCCTTGTCAGCGGAAGTGTGTATGAGGAGATCATGAAAGAATGGGAAAATGAATACGACAAGAACCATTTCATAAAAACAACAGAACAATCACGACTTAAGAAACCGAAAAATTACTACGCGTTAGGCAAGGGTGCTGCGGGGAATGACATCGTTGATTTGGAATCAATTAGAAAAGAGTGGATGGATCGGAAAAAGACAAACGGCAGAACAAGACCGCCAGTGTTTAAGGATTATTTCTGGAGGGAGTCGTTTGTGGAAGACGAATTACAGCGGTTGGATGGAGTTGTTGATGGAAATGGTCATCTCATTTCACACACGGTATGAAGAAAGTTTTTTTTCCCCAAAATTTACTCATGCAATTCTGCTCTATAAATATGTTTTTATTATTTATTAATAAGACATTTCAATACAGTTTGCAATGACGCTATCGTCATTTACATTTTAACATCTTATAAGGACAATGTTATGTTTAGGTCGAGTATTCCAATAACCGGCAGCATACATTCAAAATAAAAACGTATTACCCTTGTGACGGATTAAGCAACAGACTGGTGACTTTCGTGCTTGGATTTACATGGAAGGGTCCAACTGCCTTCGATGTCAGGGAAATAGGTGAGCAGTACTTCGTTTATTTCTCTTTGTCTTGTTTCTTGTATGTCTTGAAACATAATGCACAAAGCAATACGTTTCAAGTATGACACTCAATATGGTTAAGTAAGTCATTTATAGATTGATACGACACATAGAAAAACAAGATGGATCAACCGTTACTCTCTGTAAAAGCTTCAAATATGCAAATGTACTATCACAACGTTTTGGCGTTTTCCAGATCCTGATCCCAGACGTAAGGAGTGTATAGCAGTAGAAACATCGACTCGTGGCGATAATAGTTCTTTCTCTGACGTTGTAGCGCGCGGCCTAGCGTCTGGAAACGCAGAAACGTTGTATCAGGCTGTGTCCAGTAAGTACAAGATTATTTAAATGGTTTAGCTCTACAAGACGCAAATAGCTGGAAAAAGAAATTATGTTAATATGGTAGCGTCTTTATGGATTCTCTTCTTTTAAATATTTTAAATCTATTAGCGGACCGTAAAAGAATCATATGTGACCCTTTTTCTTAACGTCCGTAATGTAATTACATACGAACCAATAAATGTATAGAGTAAATAGCCAAACAACGCTTAGACGCTTGACATAATCGACCAGTTTATCTCGCTCTTGCACAGTTTCGTAAAGAAACCCAGAGCAATGCTACAAATCAGTCGTACAATATGTATTTTTTCTTGATCGTTAATATGTGTTTATTCTTACTGCTAAGATACAACGGAAATGCAGTACATTATATTAGGTTGGTTTTCTGATTCCCTGATTTCTGATTTCCTAGACCCTGTTCCAAGACAGCCGGACAGCGTCGCTAGCGAGACCATTTATAAACGCGGTAATTCATCTACGGCCACTTTATCTCGAGCAGAAGAAGAAACAGAAGAAGAAGAAGAAGAAGAATCAGTAGGAGTTGCAAGTTCCAGAAAGGCTGATCCAGCTAAGGCCCCAAGAACCCATGGACAGCGTGCGTCTGGTAAGGCGATTGATACTACGACTAACCTGTTGGATCAAACAATAATATTCATATTTACTAGAACCGTTTGTTTCAGTCAGTTTTTTTTGTTTGTGGATTTTTCGCCGTTTTCAACAGTATTTCAGTCATATCTCGACGGTCAGTTAACCTACTCACTTTTCCTGGGCAAGCTTAGCCGTTGTAAGTGGTTTACCAGTACTTAGTACGCATTCTTATGCCAGTATCTGACAACTGTCCTACTTGAATCAGAGGTAGGGGGGGGGGGGGGGGCAATGGCCGTAGAAATAATTTCATGACCAATCACCACACAAGTTATGTGGCCGGGCTGGGGAGTTAACTCAAACCCCGGATTGACAGTAAAGCGCTGTAGCAACTGAGCTAGCCGGGCCCGGCTGTTTCAGTCAGTACTCTCTAGACTAATATATATAATATATTCTACAGGTAGGTATACTATTATGCCCGAACCCTACAGCTATAAAAGTCTGCGAACACAAAGAGATGAGTCTGCAGATATAAATTTATTCTTTCGGGTACATTTCTCAAAGCAAACAAACGTATTTCTAAGTATTAATGTTCAATATATTAAATAAAGATACATCTGTACCCAGCTACATGTATATCTAATTTGAGCAACATGAATTTAGGAATACAAATATATATATATAACATACGATGTTTATAGATACGAGTATAATTTCTTAGTCTTATTTTAAACATACTTAACATTTTTTTTAAATAGTTCCACCTCTTTGACACACAGGTACTCATGAATGAAGTGGTACGTACAAGTAGATTTATGCTTGACGTGGAGTCCCCAAGCTAATGAAAATATTTTGTTTTATGATATGCAATGAAGAGTGTAAATACCCATGGATGATAATTATAGAGGATTTTTGTTGAAAAAATAAAAAATGTACAATGTGGTATTATATTTCATAAGTGGGCTTAAAACATGTTCACACGTGGAGATCATGTCTGTCGTTTAACTGTCAGTCGAGTGAAATGCAAGCATTTGCTGATTCCACTCTGGGTAATATAGAACTACTATGATCTATTCTTGTGACAGGTCCCACCCTCTTTGGTAGTACATGCATTAGCTTCAAGTTGTAAAAATATTAAGTTTTCTAACAGCAACATTTAAAAACTACGGCGTGGGAACTAATGGACTACTTTATATATAAGTTGATGACGTCAGAATTCAATAAGTGACGAGGTTTGAGTGATACTGTTTGCAACTGAACCTTACCTTATTGATACATAGAACCAGATAAATTTCTTAACTTAAAAGCATGAACCAAAACTTTTACATTTCAGTAAAATGTCTTTTTTTACTCATAAAATGATATACGTCCTTACAGTACAATCAGCAAATATCCTTGCATTTATAATGTGTGATTTTAATGACCAGGGCTGGTATTTAGAAAGCTCCTAACGGAAATGTTAACTTAAGTTGTACTTTAGTGGACATTTCAGATCAAATTTTCTATGTGAAATTCAATGATTGCTGTACAAAAAAGGCTGCAATACTAAACAAATAAGCAATATTTACAAGTTTATAACATTTTAATGTTAAAAGACCTATACACGAAAGAGCCAGAGACTTAAGGAATTTGATGAATTTAAGGAATTTACTTAAGTTTTCCCTAAGGAGCTTTGTGAATACGGGCCCAGTGACCCTACTCGTTTGTGCTTTTTATGTGTGTGCTTTTCGTATGTGCGAGTAACTAACCAGTTAATTAGCTAGACACAAATATTCGTATGTTGTGTAAAGCTGTGTTTTACGTGTTATGATGAGTGGCATGTCAAATACGTTGTCCGTGTTTGTTTTTTATGATGCGAGTAACTATTTTAACGAAAATGCATGCATTGTGTATGAATTTTGTGAACTGTTTTAACTTAATCATGTTGTTTTTTTTCCAAAGTGCAAGTTTCTTACATGTATATATTGTCTTACATAATAAACGGATGCATAGGCTTATGCAGTCGTTTCTATCAAATATCGAATTCATTATGATGTTAATTATCTCATATTTTGCTCCTTATATTACGTGCTTGCCGTTTTGATCTCGCACATGACAGTAACCTAACTTGAAAACTGTCCCAAGGAAATGTAACTTTGTAAGATAAAACAAGAAACAGGATTTGTCGACCTTTATATTTCATGCACAGCTTCAGCAGTTTGTTGTCGGGGACTAAAGTTAGTCTAACGGATACAATATAAAATAAAATCTCAATCTTACCATACAGGTACATCCTGTAACAATAATTAAGCTATTAGTAACGCGTTTGCGCTTGAAGTATATATTTACACATTTAGCAATTAAAGACCAATGTATCGCATCCCACGACTTTGACGTTATACCCTGTCTACAAAGTTGTCCCGTGTACCTTGTTAATGGAATTCAGGAGTGTAGTATCATCATTTAATTTTCATGGTTAATATTAAAAGCTGATGACTGATGAGCTCGGCCAGTCGTTGATATCTATAATAAATATGCATGTAATGTACATATAACCTGTTTCAGCTACACAAAAGAGGTGGAGGGGGAGGAGGAAGAACAAGAAATAACTGAAAACAGCTCTATTCCTATCTATTACTTGCAGTCTTCTCTAAAAAACAATTGGATTAATATTTTCAATCAAATGCATGTGTGTGTGTGTTGGGTGAATTGTTTACATGGAATGAATGAGAATGTTAGTGTACATGTCTGAGTGGTGGAATTGTATTAGAAATAACTAGAATGTTAGTGTACATGTTTTATCTGAGTGGTGGAATTGTATTAGAAATAACTAGAATGTTAGTGTACATGTTTTGTTTGAGTGGTGGAATTGTATTAGAAATAACTAGAATGTTAGTGTACATGTTTTGTCTGAGTGGTGGAATTGTATTAGAAATAACTAGAATGTTAGTGTACATGTTTTATCTGAGTGGTGGAATTGTATTAGAAATAACTAGAATGTTAGTGTACATGTTTTATCTGAGTGGTGGAATTGTATTAGAAATAACTAGAATGTTAGTGTACATGTTTTATCTGAGTGGTGGAATTGTATTAGAAATAACTAGAATGTTAGTGTACATGTTTTATCTGAGTGGTGGAATTGTATTAGAAATACCTAGAATGTTAGTGTACATGTTTTATCTGAGTGGTGGAATTGTATTAGAAATAACTAGAATGTTAGTGTACATGTTTTATCTGAGTGGTGGAATTGTATTAGAAATACCTAGAATGTTAGTGTACATGTTTTATCTGAGTGGTGGAATTGTATTAGAAATAACTAGAATGTTAGTGTACATGTTTTATCTGAGTGGTGGAATTGTATTAGAAATAACTAGAATGTTAGTGTACATGTTTTATCTGAGTGGTGGAATTGTATTAGAAATAACTAGAATGTTAGTGTACATGTTTTATCTGAGTGGTGGAATTGTATTAGAAATAACTAGAATGTTAGTGTACATGTTTTATCTGAGTGGTGGAATTGTATTAGAAATAACTAGAATGTTAGTGTACATGTTTTATCTGAGTGGTGGAATTGTATTAGAAATAACTAGAATGTTAGTGTACATGTTTTATCTGAGTGGTGGAATTGTATTAGAAATAACTAGAATGTTAGTGTACATGTTTTATCTGAGTGGTGGAATTGTATTAGAAATAACTAGAATGTTAGTGTACATGTTTTATCTGAATGGTGGAATTGTATTAGAAATAACTAGAATGTTAGTGTACATGTTTTATCTGAGTGGTGGAATTGTATTAGAAATAACTAGAATGTTAGTGTACATGTTTTATCTGAGTGGTGGAATTGTATTAGAAATAACTAGAATGTTAGTGTACATGTTTTGTCTGAGTGGTGGAATTGTATTAGAAATAACTAGAATGTTAGTGTACATGTTTTATCTGAGTGGTGGAATTGTATTAGAAATAACTAGAATGTTAGTGTACATGTTTTGTCTGAGTGGTGGAATTGTATTAGAAATAACTAGAATGTTAGTGTACATGTTTTGTCTGAATGGTGGAATTGTATTAGAAATAACTAGAATGTTAGTGTACATGTTTTATCTGAGTGGTGGAATTGTATTAGAAATAACTAGAATGTTAGTGTACATGTTTTATCTGAATGGTGGAATTGTATTAGAAATAACTAGAATGTTAGTGTACATGTTTTATCTGAGTGTTGGAATTGTATTAGAAATAACTAGAATGTTAGTGTACATGTTTTATCTGAATGGTGGAATTGTATTAGAAATAACTAGAATGTTAGTGTACATGTTTTGTCTGAGTGGTGGAATTGTATTAGAAATAACTAGAATGTTAGTGTACATGTTTTGTCTGAATGGTGGAATTGTATTAGAAATAACTAGAATGTTAGTGTACATGTTTTATCTGAATGGTGGAATTGTATTAGAAATAACTAGAATGTTAGTGTACATGTTTTATCTGAGTGGTGGAATTGTATTAGAAATAACTAGAATGTTAGTGTACATGTTTTATCTGAATGGTGGAATTGTATTAGAAATAACTAGAATGTTAGTGTACATGTTTTGTCTGAGTGGTGGAATTGTATTAGAAATAACTAGAATGTTAGTGTACATGTTTTGTCTGAATGGTGGAATTGTATTAGAAATAACTAGAATGTTAGTGTACATGTTTTATCTGAATGGTGGAATTGTATTAGAAATAACTAGAATGTTAGTGTACATGTTTTATCTGAGTGGTGGAATTGTATTAAAAATAACTAGAATGTTAGTGTACATGTTTTATCTGAGTGGTGGAATTGTATTAGAAATAACTAGAATGTTAGTGTACATGTTTTGTTTGAGTGGTGGAATTGTATTAGAAATAACTAGAATGTTAGTGTACATGTTTTGTCTGAGTGGTGGAATTGTATTAGAAATAACTAGAATGTTAGTGTACATGTTTTATCTGAATGGTGGAATTGTATTAGAAATAACTAGAATGTTAGTGTACATGTTTTATCTGAGTGGTGGAATTGTATTAGAAATAACTAGAATGTTAGTGTACATGTTTTGTTTGAGTGGTGGAATTGTATTAGAAATAACTAGAATGTTAGTGTACATGTTTTGTCTGAGTGGTGGAATTGTATTAGAAATAACTAGAATGTTAGTGTACATGTTTTATCTGAGTGGTGGAATTGTATTAGAAATAACTAGAATGTTAAAAATGTTATTGTTTTATTTATTTATTTAAAAGTACGTGTTTTGTGTATACAAATTTGACATTGATATGCACACGAGAAAGCAGAGTTTGGTCGGCTATTTCAAAGAAAACAATGTATATATTTATTTTGTTTATGCAGTTTTCATATCAAACTACTTAACAATGTCTTGGAGAAACTATATTTTAGAATGAATGTTTTGAATTATAAATACTTTTTAATTTAATGATTTTTGTATCGGGAAATATGGCAGATGAGTTGGATATGTTTGGTAAACACATGTATGTTTAATGATTAAAATTGTGTGTGCTTCTTTATTATATGAATCTTCTGTGCTTTAAACGTATAAATTATTTAATACTATTTATTTCTTTGAAGTTTTGCTATGATTTTCTTCATATGTTTATGGTTCGGAGTTAGTCATTACATAAAGTCTTCTAAAACATCATTGTTCTCCTCATGTCAGTTCCATCAAAAATATTAAGTCATCATTAATGCACTATTTAACTGAAATGTATATTTGTATGCATGCGTGCAAATGTTACGTCACAATGTTGCATAATTTTAAGTGTATGTATAAATGCATATGTGAAGTGAAATATATTGCACAGTTAAACATAAATGCATATATGTATGCATACGCGCAAAATTTAAGTCACAAAATAGTGCACTATTTAACTGATACGCATATTTGTATTCATAAATCCAGAAATCTGGTAAAAAATTAGTGCATTTTCAACTGTTATGCATACATGTATTTGCATATATAAATACACAAGCAATGTCACAAAATATTGTATATTTAACTGATATACACATGTACAAATGCAAAAGACATGCCATAATTTATTGCATTAATTAACTGATATGTACACACGAATATGTGTGTATACATGCAAAAAAAACGTCAACAGTATTGTACTATTTAACTGATATACTTGTATATATGTTGTATAATTGCAATGTAATCAAGTTGTGCATTATTTAACGGACATTACCGTGCAGATATTTATTATGATATCCAAGTTTGTGTGTATAGTAGCACAGTAACGTCAAACAAATATTGCATTATTAAACTGACATAAACGAGTGAGTGTATAAAGGCAAAGATTACTTCAAACACGGTGCATTATTTAACCAATATGAGTACTGGAATGTACAAGGTATCATCAACTATAGTGTACTGTTTAACTGTTATGCGTATTTATGTGTATACGTGCAAAATTGATGTCAACAATAGTGTAATATTTAACCGATATGCATATGTATTATTGTAAATCAACGTTTATTACAAGCGTGATCTAAATGTACGTGTATGAGTGTATTTAAAGGCCTAGTTTATGGACTGTCCGGCCTCTCAATCGGGTATTCCACTTTGTGTATTGGTCCACCATTAAATATGTTATCAGTATCTGCAATCATTTCTCTCAGCTGACTGAGCAATGGCTGAGTGCACTGTGTCAATTGCAGCAGTGTATTGATCTCAGCTGATAAGGGTCGCCCCACTGTGTCCACTCTGTGTCCACAGCAGGGTGTCAATCGCAGCAGTGTATTGATCTCAGCTGATAAGGGTCGCCCCACCGTGTCCACTCTGTGTCCACAGCAGGGTGTCAATCGCAGCAGTGTATTGATCTCAGCTGATAAGGGTCGCCACACTGTGTCCACTCTGTGTCCACAGCAGGTTTGCAATACACAGGAGTACAATACCCCAGATTGTTGTTGTTGATTTGTTTTTGTTGCTTTTTTAGGGAAGGGGGTCAAATAAATAAGGATTAAACTAGGCCTGTAAGCCTGTGATACCAATTTAAGTGCGGATGTGTTGTGTATTTTTAACGGATATATTAATTCCATTACATTAATACTGTATCGTATACATGTACGATGTAATATCTTCATCTCTTGACACGTGTACTAGTCTGTTAATGCGATGTTGAAAATTATGTTACAATTCTTGTTAGTGACGCGGATACAGGATTTTAGGTTAGAGGGGGTGGGATTTTGAATTAGAGTGGGCCGAAATATAATATTAAATCACTGCCAACAAACTGCTGTTGTCTCTTACATGTAAGGATACATATATTGAAACAATGGAATATAGTCAAAATGGAACAATTTAACGAAAATACCACAACACGGGTTTGATAATTGCACTAAATAATTGAAGAACATTTCATTGGTCACGAAATGCAAATGTCAGGTTAAAAAAATCTAATCTTGAGACAATTTAGAGGAGGCGTACGCCGCGTCTAAAGCCGCCAATGTACCTAGTCCAAATGAGAGAACGAGAACATTAAATGTTTCAACTTTAAAGGGACCCGTTCACCGATTGACGAATCGACAATTTTCGAACTTTTTGTCACAGATTCCAAAAATAAAGAATAGTGTATATACAAGAGCGAAATACCATTTTGTTTATGAGTCATCATAAGTTGAAACGGATAAAATTATTAAAAGCGTTTGTAACGCGAAACGATGGAATAATTTGTGTTTCTGTTGTTTTCGTTAAAATTGTTGAAAACACATGTATCACTTACATAAAGTAAAAAATAAACAACAATATATATAAAAAGGAATGGCTAAGGCGTTAGACTATTGATCCGGATGTCTGTGGTTCGAACCTTGAAAGAAACATTTTTCTTGAAAGAAACATTTTTCTTTCCTTTTTTATATTGCTTTTCGTGTTAAACTACTCGAGCTCTGTACTTCAGATGCTTAAATTTGTAAAGTTAAGACTTTAAATAGCATATTTAAAAAAAACTGTGAACAAGTCCCTTTGATTAAGGTGTACATTCTAATTAATCATTCTAAACATCATTAACAACTATTGAATAAGCCAAATGCATGTACATTTCAGATATACCAGCACTACTTTCATTCAAATTAAATGATAGAGATGTGTCAATCAGATTGCTGTATATCCAAGCTCAGTTTGACATCGGTTGTTAATGTTTTTCCTTTTAGTTGGTCACCTTCTTTTGGAATGTAAGACTTACGTTGCATACTCATGTGCGTATAGGTTTTTGCGATGTTACGCCCCTGCTGCTTTTTACATTAATTTATTAATGAAATTATTATACGTGTATTTTTTGCGCATGTCGTTCGCAAATTGTGTCATAATTATGGCACATCAAGACTACAAAGTCCTCAATCTTAAACTTAGTCTCAACATAAATGTTTTGAGGCAATGGAATTGAAAGCCGATACGTAACGAAGCATCTCATTGGTCGATATTTTAAGTTTAGGCTAAGTTTGGCAGTGATACTGTTTATAGGCATGAAGCCTGTGATGCTACATATGTGCAATTAAAACACGTGTATTATTTTAACATATGTCTACAATGTTATAACGCAAGCGTTTCAATTGCATTTTCAACTAAAACTTTCCATACAATCAAAACTTTGAAATAGGTATTTTCCCGATTTTGACTTTCAAAAAGCATATTGCATTGTTTTCTGCTCATTTATAATACACGGCATTTTAGTATATTGCAAGAACGATATGTATTCATAATGATATACAAGACAATGAAATCAAATTTAAAAGCAGCGCACCAACATACATGTGTATGTAAGCTCGGTTTCAAATCAGGAACTCTTTTTTTCATTTCTAAATGTTATCTATATTTGAAAATGAATATTAAATCATTGAGCATGTTTAATATTTTTATACATTTTATTTTCAATGTGTTTTATTGTTGTTTTCTTCGTTGACACCATATATTATTATATTACACGTTTCAATTGTTTGTTTCTGTTGTACTGCAACCTTAGACTCCATTAATGAACAAATGTTTTTACAAATTCGATTTTTCTGTAACCAAACAATGTTAACATAAAATGGATAACATATTATCATCACGAAGAGGGGATACCAACTCTCATGACAGAATGCATTCTTAATGAAAGAATCTATCAAACTGTATCAGCATTGGATGAACTCGCTATCAACAGGTACTCAGATTGCAATGTGTACATGTAGACACATTTAATATTATTTAATATATTAATATTTATTTAAATATATTTTACATTTGTGTTATTGATTGTAATAAATGTATTATTTGTTGTAATTTAATGTGGTTCTATTATTAAAACACGAGAAAGGTTTGGAAGACTTTGTATTTTATTTGTGTAATTCACACGAGTAAAAGTAATAATATTAGTTTCTTTATTAACAAAAATACCTTAACTGAAAATAGACTAACAATCTGTAAAAACGCATCAACTACATATAAATGTACATACGAGTTAAATTTTCGAGTGAAATATAAAATGTATTAAAAAAAATCAATAAATGCATTCATGCGATTCCGTTTCCATAAGAACTCCATGGCATAAACGTTTAATTGCAGTACGTATAACGTTTAACAGAAATTAAGGTACAAGAAATAAATATTCAGACATTATTGACATTCCTACATTTAGAAACAATGACCACACACTATTAGACTTAGTTCCGATTACTTTTTCTGTACAAAGTATAAACTATATTCTACAAAAAAAACAACAATGTTCAAGTGTATCTACAAGTAACATCCGCAACTTAAAACCTATAGAGAAGCACCAAAACGCGGTACTGAGCAGTACTGTCATAAAATCAGATTAATTGCAACATCATGTAATAAACCGATTAACACATGAACACAGTTTCACAGAGAGAGACATTTCAACATGGTAAAGACGACACTTCAGTCAAGTCGTCATCGCAGTCCGTGTACGTGTAAGTGTCAGTGAGATTATCGGTTGAAACGTCGTCGTATTCGGAATCAAAGTCGTCACACTCCAGAAAGTCGAACATACCAACCGAGCGCTCAGGCGGTAGCTTCGATTTTGTTGCAGCCTTTTCTTTTGGCGGGGGTTTATAGTTATCATTGTTAAAACCGAGTTTTATATTACCCGAGTTCTGAGTAGTGAAACTGTCACTGTTGTCATTACGACTTGTACCCGATGACCTTGTAATTGCGCTCGCTGACTTTGAACTCGTCGATCCAGACCCCTGGGATCCGAATCGCCTTCTTGGAGGTAAAAGATCCGTCTTGCGTTCTTGAACATCGTCGGACATTGGCGAATGCACCTGTTTATCCCCTTGTTGGGACTCTGGATGTGTTTTCAATGATGGGCTCGTCACTTTTTCATTAGCCTGAGTATCTATTCTAGTACCAGTATTTATGGCATTCAGCTGCTCAGTATTTTGCTTCACAGGTTGAGAAACTTTATTAGTTTTCAAGTCTTTATTCTCAGACAATAACTTTGGATTGCATGTCAACTCTTCCTCCTTCACTGAAGGCTTTTGGTCTGAATTAGATTTAACCGGCAAATTATCAAGTTTATTTTTATTGAATGTAAATAAACCTGTACCTTTCTGCCCTTTAGCCAACACTACAGCTCCGTTGCTTAAAGCATCTTTGAAGGCATTATTGGTTAAAATGTGTTTACCTTTTGACCCTGATCCATCAAATGCACTGACCTTTTCAGGTTTGCCTTCCTTAAGAGCATTAACTTTTGCAACATTAAAAGCATTTCTTTCCGTTTCGATGCCTTTTGACCTTGGTGAAATATTAGTTCGATGTGCATTGTCGTTCAGCACATGTTCTTTAGAAGGACTTGAGGCTTTAGTCATTTCACGCTCGTCTTTTCCTGGTTCATGTGAATTCGACAATTCTGATTTGGGTGTTTTAGGCCTTGGAGACTTAACTTTTCCCCGTTCTTGTTTGACATCCTTTTTCTTTCGAAGTTTAGTATGACATTCATCTACTTCTGCTTGATTTTCACTGACAGAAACGCTGGTCTGATTATCTTTCCTGTCACTTTTGCTCTTTAAAGCTTGCTTATCAGCAACGTCTTTATCACCTTTTCTTTTCCCTGGTGGTTTGTTTTCTTTCACTATTGTTTCAGTGATTGAATTATGACCACATGCAGACTTAGTGTCCTTATGATTTCCCACGTGTTTAGTCCTACATTCCAAGCCACTGAGATCATATTGCACACATTTTGTGGTATCTGCACTTAAAGCCATTTGCTCGGCAGTGATATCCAGAATGTCTACATTTCCAGAAGGATTTTTATTAGCACCGCAATGTATACAGTGTTCTGCCTCCACATTCAGTATATCAACTGTCTCATTATTTGATGAGGACCATCTATGCACTTCCGCTGTCACTTCAATACACGCTGGTTTGTTAGCATCAACATCAAATATATCAGAATCATCCAAAGACGGACCCCTGTGCCTTCTGTAGGGATTTGTATAAGGTCTCTGACAGAGCATCTCAACCCTTTGCTCTTGCTCAATATTTAACACATTTACCTCTGAAACACACCGATGTTCAGATGTTCCTTTAACACTGTCAATGCCATTCACCTCCAAACCAGGTTTGCTAGGCACATCTTCACAAACGGTAGGATCACCGTGTTTTCTGTAAGGATTAGTATATGGCCTACGAGTATAACACTTATCAGCACTAGAACTATTCACATAGGTCATTTCATATGGCACTTCGGGTTCATTTCCTAACACATCACCTTCAGTTGGATCTTGGTATTTTCTTTTTGCTTTTAAATTAGGTCTACGATCCACACATCGTTTACCATTAATAGTAGATTCCTCTAGGTTTCTCCTCCCTCGAATATCCTTTTCTTCACCAACTTCTCCAATCAGTTCTTCACGATTTCTATATGGGTTAGTGTAAGGTCTTGGTGAGTATTGTACTTGATCACCAAATGTTCCTTTATCGGCCACATTAAAGCCAGTACTGGCATTATCTCCATTGATAGTTGGTGTCTGTTGAGAAGGTAGGTAAATATGACTTTTCTCTGTTATCGGTAACTGACCAGGGAAGGTGCCTTGATTTGCTGAGTGAAAATCTAAAGGATTCAACTGATAATAATTGGCTGGGGAAGCGAAGAAACTATTGGGATGATTGTTTGCAAACGCATTAGGCTGGTTAATTAAGGGACCAAAAAACTCGCCGGCAGAATATCCTTTATTGTTTAGAAACCGTGACCAACTCTGGCCATCGTTAAAGTTCATTTTCCCATTAAACCCAACCTGTCGTTTACAGTTTGAGGTGGCAGAAGAAACTCTGCTATTTGGCTGAGATTGGGATTTACGTGTTTCCTGATCCCTCTTCCCAGTATTGCGTTTGGCTAAGATATAATCACCAGAAAATGGTCTCTTTCGTGAGATCTTTTCATGGTCATTTCTAGGCACCTCTGGAGGGAGGTTTACTTTTGTATTCGCATACTTGAAGTCCCTTGCATTATTCTGACTGCCCTTACTACCTCTACTAGATGCAGATCCCAGTCTACTGCTGCCCACCACGTCTCTCTGACCTGAGCTCCTCCCAGCTCCAGCGCTGGCTCTAGCTTGTTCAAATATTTCATTCACCAAGGGACCTAACTCCTGCAGATCAGTTACCTCCCCTGTTTCTTGGCAGTTCTCTTCAGCATGAATTACCTGATTACCTCCCATCTCAATCTTGTCCTCATCTTCCTGGTAAAAACTGGTTTCCGTCATTTCAAGCTTCACCTCTCTGCGGCGACCTCTTCGGAAACTTCCACTTGGAGAAGGGTTAGCTCCCTTGAAATTGGCAGTGTTCGAATTTATATTTGAATTATCGGCTTTTACTTGTTCTGCATTTGACTTTGTGTTTGCATTATTTCCCTTGCTTTCAGATGAAGGTATTGCACATTTGGCAGTGAAAATAGAAAAATCCGGCAGCTTAGGTTGTGCTTGAGGTAGCTCAAATTCTGAAATGCTGTTTGACTCGGAAATATTATTAGAGTTTAAGTTTCCGTTGCCCTGAACAACTTGGTGGTCTTTACTTGGCTCGTACGTAAAACCATTTAATGTCGAGTTCATACTTATGTCCAAGGAATCACTTTTACGCCTTCTTCTGTTCATAAAATTTTTCATTTGATATGAATTCATTTTCAGTATATTATTTGATATTGGCTCAAATATTGGTTGAACCCGTGAATTAAATCGCTTCCTCTTTTCCCCTTTCCGTTTTCTTCGTTTACGTCGCTCCTCCTCCCGAATTTCGCGCTCAATGTCACTGAGTTTCTGGCTCATGCTCGACTCGTATGACCTGCGATGTGATGATCTTGATGACCCTTTACGCGAGCCTTGTGACATCCCATCTAAAACAGTATTCAGGAATGTGTTATTCACATGCTGAACATATAGCAACAACCAGGGCAATATCCTTAGAGCTGCTGAAAAAAATCTGGCTTTAAGTGGTACTTAGTTTAGTTAAGTTTAAACCTATTTATTTAAGCTCGATTGCACCGAAAGCCTAAGAGTTATTGAGACACTCTCGAGTCCGTTTCCTGGGTAGAACCAGTACTTGGTGTCTTTGGGGGAGATCTTGAGAACGTGCCCAGAGTGGGGATCGAACCAGGGGCCTCCTTATCGCTAGGCGGACACCATATATAAAGTGATACTTTCATATCAATGTTTCAGGGCCATGTTAACAAAATTGTGTGCACAAAATGGAACATTATGACATTTTCTAAAATAAAACCTTTCGCTGTAAAATGAACATAAATTACATGAAAAGCAAACACCTTTATTTTTATAAGAAATTCACTTCGAACAATACACAAAGACACACACTTTTATTTGTTTAAGAATTTACTTTGACGGAAAAGCCACACAATTTATTTCAAAAAAATAACTCAAGTTCTTAAGGAGGAGCTTTGTTGATAAGGGCCCATGGCTGGGAATTATTATTAACCTCAAGTTCTTAAGGAGGAGCTTTGTTGATAAGGGCCCATGGCTGGGAATTATTATTAACCTTAAGTTCTTAAGGAGGAGCTTTGTTGATAAGGGCCCATGGCTGGGAATTATTATTAACCTCAAGTTATTAAGGAGGAGCTTTGTTGATAAGGGCCCAGGGCTGGGAATTATTATTAACCTTAAGTTCTTAAGGAGGAGCTTTGTTGATAAGGGCCCAGGGCTGGGAATTATTATTAGCCTCAAGTTATTAAGGAGGAGCTTTGTTGATAAGGGCCCAGGGCTGGGAATTATTATTGACCTCAAGTTATTAAGGAGGAGCTTTGTTGATAAGGGCCCATGGCTGGGAATTATTATTAACCTTAAGTTCTTAAGGAGGAGCTTTGTTGATAAGGGCCCAGGGCTGGGAATTATTATTAACCTTAAGTTATTAAGGAGGAGCTTTGTTGATAAGGGCCCAGGGCTGGGAATTATTATTAACCTCAAGTTCTTAAGGAGGAGCTTTGTTGATAAGGGCCCAGGGCTGGGAATTATTATTAACCTCAAGTTCTTAAGGAGGAGCTTTGTTGATAAGGGCCCAGGGCTGGGAATTATTATTAACCTTAAGTTCTTAAGGAGGAGCTTTGTTGATAAGGGCCCAGGGCTGGGAATTATTATTAACCTTAAGTTACTAATGACAAATAAAATCTTTGATAAACAGCACTTTTAAAATATAGAAAATAATATTTAAGATGTTTGTTTAATAAATGTTAATATAAAAATTTACCACATATACACAAACCAATATACCAGTACTTTTACACAATGAAAACCAGTTAGCCCCGTACTTTTACACAATGAAAACCAGTTAGCCCCGTACTTTTACACAATAAAAACCAGCAAAATTCAATACATAGATTACAATGAAAAGATAACTTCAAAGACTAGCATATACATGGTAGCACAACTCTTATTTTGTAGAAATCTGACTTTAATACGTATTCGACAGTCAAGAGCTAGATATTCCTGAATACGGGTAGTAATTAATTTTGATCCAGAGAGGGCTGACCAAAACTGTCTGTATACAAGAACACAGCTAACCAGAGTCTGATGTCCCCCTGCGTGATCTGTGGTGGTGCATGTTTTTGATGCCCCTCGTTCTGCCATGTTTTGGTATGGAGACTGCAAACCCTGATGACATGGAATGGGAACTGGCACTGCTCCGGTCAAACCTCATTCCTGAAATCGCCGTATCAAACAACAGTTGTGACTATTGCACCCTGCTGTATCAGGCTATGGGCATATAACTCATCTCACACACAAGATACAGGGCCAATATTCACAAAGCTTATTACAGAAAACTTTTAATTTCTAAAATCCATAAAATTCCTAAAGTCTGAAGTTGTTACATGTATTGGTCTTTAGAATGTTTAAAACTAGTAAATATTGCTAAGATATTTAGTATTTTACTCTTTCGTAAACAGATATCATTGGATTTCACTTTGAAAATTTTATCTGAAAATTTCACATTAGTACAACTTAAGTTAAAATTTCTCTTAGGAGCTATGTGAATACCTGCCCAGTACGACTCAAGAAGAACATATGCCTAATTACCATAATTTCGTGGGTTACCATAATTTAGTGGCCGTTTAAAACTAATAGAATTTTTGCTCGAGCATCCGAAAACGAATTACTATAACCGTTAAGTGAATTGCATATTTTTGCAGTATCTGAAAATGAAATCCTATCAAATGTCAACCAGTAAGTGACTTGGTCATATAAATTACCAATGAATAACATAAAATACACAAATTATTACTACCCTATAACTATTTTGCAATTAAATTCCTTAAATTTCGTTCTAAAAAATCGTATATTTAGAACAGTTTTCAAAGGATAATTGCACATGTATGATTATCTCCCTTGTGTTGATTTCTCACTTGAATTTGGCTATTTTCGGTAAATTTTTTATAAACAATTTGAGTTACATTTTCATACTGTTAATTTTAAGTTAGCATTCCTACCCACGAATCGCTGCGTGCAATTTAATCATTTATTTAATATTTATGAACAATAACTAACACAATAGAAATATTTATAGTATCATGAAGCCTTAAGTTAAACCTGCACACAGTCATTCCAGAATTAACGTACGGTATCTTGTCCCGGTAATTTATCTTACAAAATAAACAAGATATGTTTAATATTCCTATGTTTATTTATTGTCTTTCTTATAATCTCAAGCTCAGATAGATTTTTGTGCCAATACTTTCTTCAGTTATCAAAAAATGATGGATGGCGATACTGCAAATTGGCAATTATGCGATGTCCCGATCACAGATTTATGGAAAACGATAGGTGTATTTTTCTTCCAATTAAGTACCATTTATAAAGTTTTTCTGTTTATGATAGCTTAATACACATATATAATTTGAAACAGGCTATCAAAACTTGTTTGGATGTGTCTACAAGAATTTATCATGCTTGAATGGTCTGTCCCGATGTTCATCTGTCAACTCCATTACGACTCCATAAATCATGAAAGTAATGATTATGTCCCTTCTTACACAACAAGCGATGATGTCATATACACAAACGTTTTAAGCCCAAAAATTTAAATTAAGATGTTGATGCGGTTGGTATAAGGAAGAATGACAAAAATATGCCCGTTTGTCAGCAGTTGCATGCACATAAAAAAAACTTGGTCAACTCCGTTCATGTGTTTTCATAAAACTGTTGAATTTATTGTTGATAAAAAGCACAAGTTTATTAGCAGATTGACGTCCCAAACACATTAATGTCTGTTTGATTACAAAATGCTCAAAAACAAAATGGCTGTGTGCAAAAGTTTTAGAATGTCAACTCCGTTACGGTCAACTCCATTACAAAAATCGTAACGGAGTTGACATATTGGTAAAGAGTTGACAATAACAAGACATTGTGTTCAATATGTATTGATTTTACTTTAATAAAGTAATTCCGCATACTATTGGAAAAAAACAAACTACGGTATTCAATGGGATCATCTGGCAAAATGCAAGCTTTTTCTGATACAATGAAACTTCATAAGGTACGAAAACCACCTACAAGTAATTACATCATAATCAAAGCATATAAATTTATCAGAGTACATAAATATTAAGTCAACGGTTTTAATGCATTGATGTAATTAAGGAGTGTGATTATATGAAAGTGCCTTTAGATCATTGTCAATCACAAATTGAATGTAACAAATAAATAAGCTGTGCGTAGCCTTATTTGCACTGTAGCTTAGCTTAGTACATGAGACTCTACTCTGTTTGCTAAAGTTATGTCTTAGCAGTTGTGGAAAGATTAGACTTGAACTGTTGTTTCAAGAACCAAACGATGGGCACGCATTCCAAGTTAACATACTGCAATTCCCAAGTTGACATTTAGACTGCAAACTGTCGGTAAACTATGATTTTGCATGTCATACTTTGAAATAGGATACAGGTTACTATGTGGTATTTTTATAGCACAAAGTATGAATGTTTCTCTCATCGGTTCAAAGATTGTTATAACAAGTGAGATGCTGCTGCTGTTTTTGTTCTTAAGTTTTAGGCTTCGCTGAATATCAAATTAAACGTGATTTGTCACATTTTCAAGCACAAATAACTGATTTTGCAGTGGTGCAATTATCACAGAAATAGGGGGGGGGGGGCAAATTTAAGGCCTTTGTATGCTATTAAAGATTTACATATTAGTCTTCTATTTCTAGATTATCCAAGAAAATCATACTTTATCGAGAGATAGCAGTATGCCAACTTTGATATGCGCCTGCATCGATTACCATCCTTGTTGTAAAATATGGTGCTAATGAATCGAATTCCATACCACTTGTCATTATTGCAATTACATGCATTTTTTGTATTGTCAGTTTTGAGCTTTACAGTGTATAAATCTAAGACACATTAATGTTTATTTTTTTGGCACTGAAGATCCACAATGCCGTTTTTGGCTCAAGTGCACATTTTGGTGACGAGATTGCTTGGGGTTTAAGCGGAGTTCAACACTGTTCCATGAGAGCCGAATGCGTCAATCCGGACGGATCTGCTTACAGTGTCAATATATATGCCTGCATAAGTTGTCTTTCCTTGTTTGCAACATATGTTCCGTTAAAGCTATTTTTGTTCCATTCTCAAACTTTATTGTTTATTGAGCATTATTTTGCAAAACGATACATTCATAAAATAGTGTTGATGACATAGCTACATGACATTAATACAATTACTAATGTCAACTCTGTTACATAGTGTCAACACCGTTACGCTACATATCAACTCTGTTACATAGTGTCAACACCGTTACGTTACATGTCAACTCTGTTACATAGTGTCAACACCGTTATGCTACATGTCAACACCGTTACGCTACATGTCAACTCTGTTACATAGTGTTAACACCGTTACACTACATGTCAACTCTGTTACATAGTGTCAACACCGTTACACTACATGTCAACTCTGTTACATAGTGTCAACACCGTTACGCTACATGTCAACTCTGTTACATAGTGTCAACACCGTTACGCTACATGTCAACTCTGTTACATAGTGTCAACACCGTTACGCTACATGTCAACTCTGTTACATAGTGTCAACACCGTTACGCTACATTTCAACTCTGTTACATAGTGTCAACACCGTTACGCTACATGTCAACTCTGTTACATAGTGTCAACACCGTTACGCTACATGTCAACTCTGTTACATAGTGTCAACACCGTTACGTTACATGTCAACTCTGTTAAATAGTGTCAACACTGTTACGCTACATGTCAACACCGTTACGCTACATGTCAACTCTGTTACATAGTGTCAACACCGTTACGCTACATGTCAACTCTGTTACATAGTGTTAACACTGTTACACTACATGTCAACTCTGTTACATAGTGTCAACACCGTTATGCTACATGTCAACTCTGTTACATAGTGTCAACACCGTTATGCTACATGTCAACACCGTTACGCTACATGTCAACTCTGTTACATAGTGTCAACACCGTTACGTTACATGTCAACTCTGTTACATAGTGTCAACACCGTTACGCTACATGTCAACTCTGTTACATAGTGTTAACACTGTTACGCTACATGTCAACTCTGTTACATAGTGTCAACACCGTTATGCTACATGTCAACTCTGTTACATAGTGTCAACACCGTTACGCTACATGTCAACTCTGTTACATAGTGTCAACACCGTTACGCTACATGTCAACTCTGTTACATAGTGTCAACACCGTTACGCTACATGTCAACTCTGTTACATAGTGTCAACACCGTTACGCTACATGTCAACTCTGTTACATAGTGTCAACACTGTTACGCTACATGTCAACTCTGTTACATAGTGTCAACACCGTTACGCTACATGTCAACTCTGTTACATAGTGTTAACACTGTTACACTACATGTCAACTCTGTTACATAGTGTCAACACCGTTACGCTACATGTCAACTCTGTTACATAGTGTCAACACCATTACGCTACATGTCAACTCTGTTACATAGTGTCAACACCGTTACGTTACATGTCAACTCTGTTATATAGTGTCAACACCGTTACGCTACATGTCAACTCTGTTACATAGTGTCAACACCGTTACACTACATGTCAACTCTGTTACATAGTGTCAACACCGTTACGCTACATGCCAACTCTGTTACATAGTGTCACACCGTTACGCTACATGTCAACTCTGTTACATAGTGTCAACACCGTTATGCTACATGTCAACTCCGTTATGCTACATGTCAACTCTGTTACATAGTGTCAACACCGTTACGTTACATGTAAACTCTGTTACATAGTGTCATCACCATTACACTACATGTCAACTCCGTTACGCTATATGTAAACTCTGTTACATAGTGTCAACACCATTACGCTACATGTCAACTCTGTTACATAGTGTCAACACCGTTACGCTACATGTCAACTCTGTTGCATAGTGTCAACACCGTTACACTACATGTCAACTCTGTTACGTGACGTTAAATGACTAAAATATGAGTAAGTATTTATACATCAATAAGATAAACATTATTGTCATACAGTGGCAATCAATTTCACCATATTTACTCAAGAAATGAGTAGGCATGTGGAGAAATATATTTTTAATGCTAAATTAACCGCTATTGTTTTTGTACAATTTCTTTGTTTATATAAACTGTCTACTTTTTAGGGGGCAAACATGTTATAATGTATCTTTTTACACGAATATTCAGTAAAATGGCACTAATATTGATAACAGATGTTATTTGTTTGCATAAACAATCGGAAAAACTTAATTGTTTAATAGATTTTTGTTCTGTAACGGAGTTGACATTTTTGTGGTGTAATACATAAAAAATCTCAAATAGAGGCTTAGTACAAATATAACAATAAAGTATATGTCGTTCATGTAAGTCTACAATAACATTTCTAACTAATAAACATATTGGACAACCAATATCTGTGTTTTGGAATTGAGTAAACTTTATACTACAGAATGTACTATAATTCTGGAATGACTCCACAACGAAAATTGAACAAGTGTGTAGATTTCGTCATGCCTATAGTGTTACCTTTTAAAAAATGTGATAAGGACTGTGTATTTGTAAAAAAAAAAAATCAAAAACACCAGTTTTCACCAAGATTTTCGTTCTTTGGTCAGCACATGCTCTAGCACAAACAAAGTGAAAGTAAATTGCTGCTGTAAACACTATTTCCCAACTAAAGTAGGCCAGCCAATCAGAACCCTCGAAATTATGAGAAGCTTCCAGACGATACAGATCAGCAGGGTCAGGTACAATAACATAGCATATGCATGAAATAGCAAAAAAAATCTGTATTTTTTTAATTTCTTTGTTTGCAAACAGCACATTGCAAATTGTGTTTTATCCAACTTAGTGGTGATATCAGAATGTCTTAACGCGCATGCGCCGAAATCGTAAATAAGACCCACGAAATAAGGGCTACACGGAATATATATCACTCCCCTTCAGGAAGACAAAATTTTGTATTCCCCTAAGTGCCTGGCTTATCTATACGGAGTTACGCACAATGGTTGCGAATACCTGCCATAAAATTATGTGAGGTCACTCGTTCACTTGGATGCCCAGTGATGCCAAGAAATTGTGGCGATATTTTGTGCAGTACATCGGTCTACTCCAAGTCATCTTGAATTAACCAGCTGATACTTGTCAATCATGGACTGAGTTGGCCAATGATGGGTTTACATTTCAGTGGTAAATAGTATAGCACATGGTTGAATAATAAAATCTATTTACTTCAAATCCTTGGACAAACAACCTTAGACAAACAAAAAGGTGGTGCAATCTATGTTTTTCTACTGTACAATTAATCTCATAAACTACGTGAATTGAAAAATATGTCTGCTTCACTTGAGACATACTGTGTTTAATATACTGCATTACTATATTAAAATAGCTCATGCACATTAAAAATATAGCTGTATTTAACAACCATATATAAATATATAATCTGACAGGGTGAACATCCCAGGAACAAGAGCTGTCTCAAGACAGCGCGCTCGACTATTCACTCCGCTTTGATAGTATATATGGGCCGCGTCGCGACAAAAGCGGCCTTAATGACATTGATGACGTTTGTTGAAAAACCTGTTTAAAGTGACATCATTGTTTTGATTCACGAAGTATTCGAGTTTGTCTGGTGAAAATTAGTTAAATATACTTAATTGTGAATTTTGAAGTGGCAACATGGATGAAGAAATGGAGGTAAGCATTCGTTTGTTCAATTTATTTATTATAAGATTTTTTTTTTTGAATTTGATTAATTTCAAGACCATAAAATGAAAAGTAAAAACTGAAAGTAAACAGTCACTGAATTATTGATTCAGTTCTAGCGTTTTACTAATACAGTTCACACAGTCCGAATCGAAATGATTGATCAAAATGTTGGTAATATGTTGAGGTATAAAGTCCACTGTTTGCTACTGTTATACATTTTAATTCATGTTATTTTCTTTTAAAATATAGATTTCTAGATTGCATTTAAAAATACCATGACAGTTTCAGAAATCGTGCAGCTTTTTTTGTAGATTCAATAATTACAATCGCATTGATCTAGTTATATGTTATATTAAATACTTAGAAAATGAAATGTGCCTTTAATTTATGGTTCAGAACGGAGTGAACATATTTTTGACATGTCAAGTGTCGAGCATCAGGCTATCGATCGTCTTTTCGATTACTAATTTTAAATACGACGTTTGCAAACAAGAAAAGTACATGCGGACTCCGTGGTGTAGTGGATAGTTAGTTAGGCTTCGGATCAATCATTCCTAGTTCAAAACCAGCTACCGACATCTTCATTTTTTTTTCTTATCGATATTTGACAATAAGTACATGCCTACGCCCTGTTTCAATACTTGAACAACTTGAACGTTAACTGATTGAATCGAAATTATTAAGAACAATATGTCATTTCAAGGAAGATCTACATCATGTTAAATAATAAATAGCATCAGTATAGCTTCTCTATTTTTATACTTGTTTTAAAAAGCTATAAAATCCTACCCGTATTAACTATAAAATAATATTAAACTCACATGAAATGGGTCAGCATATTGTTCAGTTTAAAACGAAATGTAGTAAAAAAAATTTCATTACCCGATAGATTGGACGATCGATAGCCATGGTGGACATCCTGCGTCTTTTGCCATTCATGCTGATAACTGTCCATGTATTTATACGTATATGCTCTTAAATTCATAACCCATTAAACGTGGCCTGTCAACTTCACGTGTTGTTTAGATTTATACAATTTATATTTTCATGAAATATTATTAAAGATAATAACTTGTATGTAAAAGCTATGCTATAATATTGTTATTAAATTAAGCAACTAGTTAGCAAATAGCATCATTATCTGTCAGTATCTTTATCATGACTTGTCTATGAATTAATAATTTCTATTCTCTTATTCCAGGCCAAAACAATAACCGGTTCCTGTTGGGTTACTTCATGCGGCGAGTGATGACTGGACACCAACAAACAGTCGAATATCTTATGCAGATACGAGGTTGGTATAACAACACAAAATACTGATATGACTAATTATTTGCACTTAAAATCATGGGGATCGCACTGTAAAAATCATTTGTGTAAAACGTTTAAAAAATGATTAAAACGTTATTTGGTTAAAAATAATAAAACAATAGCATACTATAAATGGAATTTTACGACCAGGCATTAGTAATTGTAATTTTATTAATTACAAATCTTTTCAGTACATGCGAAATGCCACGTGGACGGAGGGTTTGGTAACATTAAGAATATACAGAGGACGGATTGTGAGAGTATGAAGCAATTAGAGTCCGTCGTAGATTAGTCATCGGCAACCAACACCACCGTTTGATGGCTGGCATGGTCCTGGATGAACTGGAAGGAGTTTCTATGAGTACTATGAATAATTTAACACTTTTTTGAGTACTATGAATAATTTAACACTTTTTTACATTAATAATTAAGTATGTATAACATTCAGTTTTGCAAATAAATGATATGTTGTTTCATAAGGCTGTTGTGGCATGAAGAAAAATGTGTTTTTTTTTATTGCAGAAAGTATCAGCACTTTAAGTTTTCTAACGGTGAGCCGGTGAGGCCGTCACGGAATGCCGCGCATTGACAGTATGCATTTTAAAAGCCTCGCGTTCTGGGTAAAAAATACTACTGGACCGGAAATTGCAAACGCGGCCGGCCTGAGAAAAACCAGACAGGACTACATCAGAACTTTCTCCGTCCATACGTTCGTCCTGCATAGCAGGAACACATATGCCCAGGACCAAACGCTGAATAGGTGTGGCTGTGCTGATTGAGTGTTTTGAATACCAGCATGAATGACGTTCATCATATCAATGAAGTTCTATGGTGACATAATAAATATACCATGAGTTTTTGATGACGCATATTGCGTTGTTTATTATTTCATGTCATTCCATTTAACATTCGCTAGAACCACATAAAACAGTGATCATAAAGTTGTATGATTGCTAAGCAACATTATCAAATATAAAATAAACCAAGGTGAAACTATTGTGTATCAAAACAAGAGATGTTTGTAAAACATGTATGCCCCCCCCGACTTGCAGCCAAGTTGTGAACATGTGCAATTGTTAGGATTTTTTTTAAATATGCAATTCCAATCGAGGTCTCGACATATGGTATCTACGTATGACGTTTCATTTAAATATCTCGATGCGTTCTCAAGTTATTAAGCGGAAACCGTTTTTCTATTTTTATTAATGGTGACCTTGACCTTGACCCCACCCACCCTATATGAAATCCCAAGAGAGGTCTCAATATAACGTATCTATGTATGAAGTTTCATTAAAATATCTGGATGCGTTCTCAAGTTATTGAGCGGAAATTGTTTTTCTATTTTTAGCAATGGTGACCTTGACCCCACCCAACCCATATGCAATCCTAAGGGAGGTCTCGATATAAGGTATCTATGCATGAAGTTTCATTTAAATATCTCAATGCTTGTAAAGTTATTGAGCGAAAAGCGTATTTCTATTTTTAGTAATGGTGACCTTGACCCCACCCACCACATACGCAATCCCAAGAGGTCTTAATATAAGATATCTACGTATGACGTTTCATTAAAATATCTTGATGCGTTCTCAAGTTATTAAGCAGAAACCATTTTCTATTTTTAGTAACTGTCACATTGACCTTGACCACACCCACCCCATATGCAATCCCAAGCGAGGTCTCAATATGAGGTATCTATGTATTAAGTTTCATTTAAATATCTCGATGAGTTCTCAAGTTATTGAGCGGAAACCGTTATTCTATTTTTAGCAACGTTGACCTTGACCTTTGACCTGTTGACCTCAAAATGTATAGGCGTCTTCCTGTCCTCCCAAGTAACCAGCATACCAACTTTCATGATCGTAGGTAAAAGCGTTCTCTAGATATTGTGTGGAAACGACATGGTCTACGGACAGACCAACTATCCGACCGACCGACCGACTGACCGACCGACATACCGACGGACAGGTGCAAAGCAAGATACCCCCACTTCTTCGAAGGGGGGCAAAATTACTTGTTTTTCCAATGACGTTAATTATAAGACGTTTTAACTAAGTAATGCCCGAGTTACGTTAATAACTTAGTTTGAATGAGATATTGTACAACTTCTTGTAATGGCAAAACTCGTGCACCGATGCATTTCCGCGATATATAGTACATCTACGTAAACCATTAATATATACTTGTTTATAAGCCAATTCTTCATTATAAAATCATTATATAATTTAATACATAATTTTCATATTTTTCATCACGGCAATAGTTGTTATTCCATCATGCCACACGTGGACCGGTCTGCTAGGCACACGTTAACGCTCTATCGTTGCTAGGCAACAAAACCTATTCTTTACACGTGCAGAACGGGTCAACAAGAAAACATAGATGACAGTTCTAACAGAAGGGATACATATCTGAATTGTATGCGTTAAAAATATACAGCGCGCAATCATTTTTCAACGCTTCACAACGCTCCATATGACGGAAGAAAAATATTTTCATTTATGATTAGTTGACGTCACAGAAATGCGTATAACCTTTTCGTTTTTAGTCTGATCCGTTATATTTTTTATATATTAATTCGGAATTCAATGTTTTATTGAAAATGTTCAACAGGCATGGTGTTTAAACATTATTTAGAATAAAAAACATTTTAATAGCTGTTATGCTGTCCATTTTTTACCTTCAGTAAACCGTGGCGTTCTATCGTTGCTAGACAACAATATAGTCTTAATTTAAGAATGCGTAATGGATTGAACTACTTTGCTAACAATTATTATGGACGAGATGATAAAATGCACATTTTATTTTGCTAGTAACGTGATGTCACAAAAACATGCATAACTTTGGCGTTTCTTGTCCGAATCAAAATATTTTTGTATCAATCATCTCTAAATTTAATTTAATTTTCAAAATGATTAAATACCAAAAATGTGAAATGTTGTCAATAAGGCCGTTTTCTCACGACGAGGCCGGTTTTCTCACGACGCGGCTCAATTATATTCTGTCAGTGACCTTACATAATAACCATGAAAACGTATGAGAAATTTCAATTGAATATATGTTGTAGTTACAAAGATATGTACTTGCACACAAACTGTAACCTGAATATTTCTAAGTACTAAAAGGGGCATAATTCTGCTAAAATGCTGGTCACAGTTATGGACATTGGCCAGTGACCTTATATTATGACCCTGAAGACATGTGTGAAGTTTCAGCTGAATATCTGTATTAGTTACAGAGACATTTACTGGCACACAAACCTTAACCTGAATTTTCTAAGTACAAACAGGGGCATAATTCTGTTAAATTGCAGGTAAGAGTTATAGGCCTTGGTCAGTGACCTTACATAATGACCCCTAAGACATGTGTGAAGTTTCAATTGAATATCTGTAGTAGATATAGAGATATGGATAAGTTGCACGCAAACTTTAACCTAAATTTCTAAGAACAAAAATGGACATAATTCTGCTAAATTGCAGATCAGAGTTATGTGAAGTTTCAATTGAATATCTGTAGCAGTTACAGAGATATGAACTTGTTGCATGCAAACCTTAACCAGAGCATGACGCCGACGAAATGAAGAGTAGTATAGCTCTATCTATTCCGTGAAAAGTCAAGCTAAAAATGTACTTCAAAGGAAACAAGTTCATGACTAATTGTGAAATTCTAATACTGAAGTATAAATGCTTCATATTGTGAGGGTTGAGCGAGAAACTGGTGTTGCTGCTTAACATTTCTTTATCAGATACAATAGTTTCACGCTCAACCCTCGCAATGTACACACAGTTTAAATGAAAGTGAACATACCAACTGGATCATCACGATCAGTCCCGTAACTTATTGAAAGTCGCTCGTTCTGTCTCTGTTTCTGTCGTTTAAAGCGCCTTGCAACTATCCGCCGTTTCCTCATTGTCTGAGACTCGTTGACAGGTTTATTGCACAGTCTGCAAAATAAAAATAGCAGAATATCAATTTATAAGTCAAAAACTACAGGTGTAGCTGTATGGCATAGGTCAACAGAGATAAGTCTAATTCCATTTGTAGATATATTACTCCATTCTACATAATACAGTATACATGTACTATTTA
Source organism: Congeria kusceri (assembly GCA_027627225.1). Classification (NCBI taxonomy): domain Eukaryota; kingdom Metazoa; phylum Mollusca; class Bivalvia; order Myida; family Dreissenidae; genus Congeria; species Congeria kusceri. Next base: position 11,922,478 of record CM051039.1, read on the forward strand.
AAACTAACAAAAACATTTCAAGCAAATGTAATAAAATAAGAAACTTCAACATCACATGTACTGATAAAATCTTAACTGCCTGGTATGAACTTAAGTGTATTATTATTTCTTATAGCACTATCTTCCAAAATCAGTTTACGCATAAGCGTGGGAAAGATCTAGAGCAAAATAGCAGGGTGCTGCACTCTGCCTCTTTTGGTTCCCCATGCTGCCCCTTTTGGGCTGATCAACAGAAAAATGTTAAAATCTATGGCAATTTAACACAAAATATATTTTTGCAAATATACAGTGACAACGTACGAACCATGTTTGAATGTCTAAAGTAGGTACATTCAAAAACCTCAATATTAACCAATTACATAAAAAATGTCAAATCATTTGTCAGACTTCCCCTCTGTTTTTTTGTGCAGCACCCTGAACATTTTTTGTTCAGCCATTGGGAGAATGGTAGCAGGACCCATTGGAATGGGAAAATCAATGTCATAGCACCCTATTTCGACCCACAATTGGCTTTTTAAAAAGTCACTCTAAATCGTTCCCTTTAACCGTAAATGCAGCAGTATACCCTCTGAAAGTTCTTCTCCACACGTCCATGGAAGCTTTGGTCCATGACCAAGAGCTGAATAGCAGACTGGCACCAAAAAATGCACCAAAATTACAGATGGCTGCCACTATGCTTGGCTTGGTCTGCATCTCACAGGAGCTTGCAGCTGCACCATCCATAATCTGGACCACAGAGACGTTTGCCTTGCAACTGGAAAAATACATCGATTGTTTTCTTGTGTTGTTTTGATGCGAGGGGCATATAGCGATAGTCCTTTCAACTTGTCAGTCCGTCAGTGATGTCGTGATTCTGTGATTCTGTTGGTACGAGGTTAACTAGATTTTACCGTTTTTTTCTAGCACCAACACGCTTACTACAACACTTGGATTCTAACACAGCTGTTCTTATCACCGAACCTCACTTTGTCCTTGACCTTGACCCTGACCTAACTTGGACTTGGAATAATTCAAATGGGCAATTTCTTGATTAAGTAGCTTTTACCGTTTCGTCCAGCACCAACACTGCTTACTACAAAACATGGATACTAACACAGTTGTTGTTAATGACCATTCCCATTCCCAATCCAACCTCAATTTGACCTTGATCTTGACCTAATTTGGACCTAGAATAATTCAAATGGACTGTCCTGCACTAACCGGGGGTATGTGTGATAATCAAACACAGCGTCTTTTTTTTTTTTCTTTCAAAAATAACGATAATTGAGAATACTTGGTTGGTGGTGAATAAAGAGAAGTTTATCTTGCTAGGCTTAGAAACCCTAAACTGTGACCCTTATATGTCATGGGTCAGTGATAGTATACAAAATATCAGCAAGAAACATGGAAATTCCACGAACACCAAATTTTTCGAACGAAATGCATAAAAGTCAGCACAATAATGAAAGAAAGTTATGGGTGCCATATGCAATCCCAAGCGAGGGCTCGTTATAAGGGATCTATGTATGAAGTTTCATTAAAATATCGCAATGCCTTCTCAAGTTATTGAGCAGAAACCGTTTTTCTATTTTTAGTAACATTGACCTCGACCTTGATCTCACCCAATCCATATGAAATCCCAAGTGTGGTATAGATATAAGGTATCTATGTATGAAGTGTCATTGAAATATCTTGATGCATTCTTAAGCTATTGAGCGAAAACCATTTTTCTGTTTTTAGTAATGGAGACCTTGACCCCACCCACCCCATATGCAATCCCAAGCGAGGCCTCGATATAAGGTATCTATGAATGAAGTTTCATTAAAATATCTCGATGCGTTGTCACGTTATTGAGTGAAAACCGTTTTTCTATTTTTAGTAACGGTGACCTTGAACTTGACCCCACCCACCACATATGCAATCCAAAGAGAAGTCTCGATAATTAACGTATCTATGTATGAAGTGCCATTAAAATATCTTGATGCATTCTTAAGTTATTAAGCGGAAACCGTTTTCTATTTTTAGTAACAGTGACCTTTACCTCACCGACCCCATAAGCAATCTCAAGCAAGGACTCGATATATGGTATATATGTATATAGTTTCATTAAAATATCTCAATGCATTTTCAAGTTATTGAGCGAAAACCGTTTTTCTATTTTAAGTAATGGTGACCTTGACCTTGACCCCACTCACCATATGCAATCTCAAGCAAGGACTCAATATAAGGTATATGTATGAAGATTCATTAAAATATCTTGATGCATTCTTAAGTTATTGGGCAAATACCATTTTTCTATTTTTAGTAACGGTGACCTTGACCTTGAACCCACCCATCCAATATGTAATCCCAAGCGAGGTCTCGATATAAGATATCTATGTATGAAGTTTTATTAAAAGATCTTGATGGGTTCTCAAGTTATTTAGCGGAAACCATTTGTCTATTTTTTGTAATGGTGACCTTTACCCCACCTACCCCATATGCAATCCCAAGCAGGGTCTCGATATAAGGTATATATGTATGAAGTTTTATAAAAATATCTCGATGCTTTCTCAAGTTATTGAGCGGAAACCGTTTTTCTATATTTTAGTAACGGTGACCTTGACCTTGACCCCACCCACCCCGTATGTAATCCCAAGAAAGGGTTGATATAAGCTATCTATGCATGGCGTTTCATTAAAATATCTCTATGTGTTCTAAAGTTATTGAGCAGAAACAGTTTTTCTATTTTTAGCAACAGTGACCTTGACCCAGCCATATGCAATCCCAAGCGAGGTCTTGATATAAGTTATCTATGTATGATGTTTCATTAAAATATCTCGATGCGTTAACAAGTTATTGAGCGGAAACCGTTTTCTATTTTTAGCAATGGTGACCTTGACCTTGCCCCCACCCACCCCATATGCAATCCCAAGCAAGGTCTCGATATAAGGTATTATTGTATAACGTTTCATTAAAATATCTCGATGCGTTCTCAAGTTATTGAGAAGAAACAGTTTTTCTATTTTTAGCAACTGTGACCTAGACCTTGACCCCACCCACCCTATATGCAATCCAGGGTTCGACGTTAACTTTTTTTACCACTAGACCATTGGACTAGTAACTAGTAAAATAAACTAGACCTGACCAAAGATCAACTAGACCAATAGTATTAAATAATAAAACAGAACAAACTATAAAAATGTAGTATTTCTCTTACTTTTTACACAAAGTATAAGCCATAGATGTAGATTACTCAATCCAGATTAATTTCAAGAACCTTAAATTTTATGAAGTTGCATGGAAAGCATATAAACTACTTAACAAACACCCACCGATCTAATATATATCAACTACTTACTAACACCCAACAGGAAGATGTATCGTCAAAACAATTCAGACAGTAAATATCAAAACATTGCAAATGTTAACCGATCTGCCTTTGACTCTTCCTTGCATTTACGTTTTTTCGTTTCATCTGGTGACCTTTTGTCTGTTGTAAACCCAAACTTCATAAGATTGACGTTCGACATATTCGTCTGCTACGATTTTGCATTTAAAGTTAAAACAACCAAAAATGGCTCACTACAAGTTGCGATTGTCGTAAAATTTTGGAAATCCAGACAGACACGCGGAAAAAAATAGTAATCAATAAATAAATATGTCAGTGTTATGACTTAATATTTTAAAAGCAATTGTTTATAGTTTCATACGTTAAATGTGTGCTAAAATCAATTTAACATTGACCGTTTGCTATTGCTTTATTTTACGACAATACGCACACCTGGAAAAATGTCCGTAACCAATCTTGCAGAACAATCACGTCCAATCGTCATGTCAATGCTTGTAGCAAAAACAGATTTTGGATTTTCCAGTGAAACCATTGCGGCGATTTTATTATTTTCAATAACTCAGTCTTATTTGAGTATGTTTTACCTGAATAACTCGAGATTTTTTCACTAGACCGTTCGGGCTAGACAGAAATTAGCTTTACTAGCCTGGACCAAGCTTTTACTAGTCATTGTCGTTCGGACGTGCCTTAGTGTCGAACCCTGCAATCCCAAGCCAGCTCTCAAAATAAGGTATCTATGTATAAAGTTTCATTAAAATATCTCAATGCGTTCTAACGTCATTGAGCGAAAAACGTTCATCTATTTTTAGAAATGGTGACCTTGACCCCACCCCATGTGCAATCCCAAGCGAGGTCTCGTTATAAGGTATCTATGTATGAAGTTTAATTTAAATATCTCAATCCGTTCTCGAGCTTAAGAGCAAAAACGAAAAGTTGACGCCGCCACCCTGCCCACCCGAACACCCTGCCCACCCGCCCAATGACGTACCCCAATCTAATAACTGATATTTTTCTTCCAAAAATTTGGTTAACAAACAAATGATAAACGGGCAACCCTACTTTTGATATTTTGCATAAATTTGATACAAATAAACTGAAATGATGGTTTTGTGCTCTTCTGACTTCACATACTCATTCAGAATAGTTTATTACATAGTATAGTATATATAAATGTACTTATTGTTCGCTTAATTCGCAATTTAATGAAGTTTTTAAAGAGAAATGTTATTTTAACAAATACGCATACTAGGTGAACTGCAGCAGGCTGTCTCCCCACGTCCGAGTGTTCACGAACGTGTACACGTGCACACTCACTGTAACCACCGCCAGCACGAACGTCAGAGCAATGAACACACCTAGAACAGAAAACAGATCAAATACGCTGCTATTAGAAAATTATGCAAGGTGCAATGACTTACAAATACACACAGAAATACCTAGCAAAGAAATAAAGGCAAAATACTTGACTCTAACTCCGGAAGTCGGATGTGTCGTCTGACGGAACATATCTCAAGAACGATAAAAGCACTGATACCGAAAACCAAATTTAACCTTCCCTTTTATTCCTACTAACACTTCCCTAAAGTTTCATAATGATTGCACAAAAACTTCTCAAATTATTGTCCGCACAAACTAAAGGGAACACAGATGCCGCCACCGACGCCACCAAAGTAACCCCCATGTTGCCTTTTCAGGCAACACAAAAATCATGGCAAAACAGCAATCGCAGGGCGCAGTGAATTAACAAGAGGGCCATGATGGTCCAAAGCGCTCACCTGAGAACTGGTACAGATGAAGACCATATTGTTGTGACAGGTTTGAAAATAGTGCAGGTTAATGATGTATTGTTCTTTGATTGAGCTTGTTTTCTCTATGTCATGTGTAATGACCGTTTTAATATGTAAAATGAAATATAAATAAATAACCTTGTAACAAACAGTGAAACCATTTTCCATTAGAATTCCATCATGTCGGACTAATTCGTCTGTAACTAACTCACTCGTCCAAAATTCTTCTGACTCAAACTCGTGATTATACGGTAGTTTCAAGTTGTTATCATCACACTTTTTTAATAACGATCTAAGGTCGACGATATCGTTCCCTAAACAATATTTTCCTAAAGCGAATTCCACTTCATTAATGGACTGTGTAGCCTCTTCGCTTAAAACGTTAAAATATCCTGCCTTTTCCCACTTTTCATGAAATTGTATTTCTATTTGCACATCCAAATTCTCCACTGTTGACCTACTTCTACGCGGCCAGTAATGACATATAGCAAATACACGTCGGGCCATCATCCGTGAAAAGGATTTTCCTCGCATTTTGTACAAAGCATCGTACTGAAATTCAACAGTTGTTGACAATCAAGAGGTGTACATTCTTCTCTTGTCATTGCAAATCTATTACTGTAAGCGAGTACTTTGAAAACCACGTAAACAAATCGATCACGAAAATTTGTTTTATTTAGTTCTTCATTATTTTCAAGAAGTTTGCAGTATTTTTCAAGTTGTTTTCTTCCCGATTCCATTTCATGCTTCAAAAATTGTATATTACGACTGTGATTAAAGTAAAAGCTACTAAAATTCGTGTTCCTGTCCCCAAACAATCTGTCAAAACGTTGTTCGAATGAAAGCAGCAAATAGTCTTCGTCGTTCTTTTGAACAGCGTGTAGTCGTCTTTGTAAACTGTGATCGATTTTGCTTAATGTATTTATAGATTTTTTTTTTAAACTTCCCAAATTTCGTTCTCAGTCTTGAAAGTTCGTCGATCAAATTGCATTTATCCGTACTTAACAATTCAAACATTGAAAGTCCTGCATTTAATTTCATTGCACGAACTCTCGGTTCAATATAATATCCAATTCTTGTAGACAAAACATTCTCTTTTTTGTATGTAATCAATGCATTTGAAACATTTTCTTTTGTCTTGCTGTGTTTTTTGTTATCCTTTCCTCGGATAGCACTTTTTAATTTCTCTATATACAATTGGTAATAAGTGTCATAAAGCGATCCATTGTCAGCATCTATCTTTAATGATTGTCTTATAACTTCGAACGCTTTAGGGATTTTTTCACAGCGTAGTAAACACAAGGCTAGTTGCTGACCTATCAATGCATCGTTAGATATCTTAAAACATTCTCTCAGAACATTCACAACGTCTTCTATCCCTAATAGTTTTTCGTAATAATCAACTAAGTCAGAAACTACATTTTTACTTGCCTTTGTATTTTCTGTGAACATCCTGCATATACTGTCAAACAATGTCTGTTCATTTGGTCCTTTGCTCATAGCACATTTATTCAATACGTTTAGGAGTTCATCTATGACGACCATGACGGAGCAACCCCTTCTCAGTATAATATCGTTTAAAATTTGTTTTGCTAGGTCTTTTGATATTATGTAAATTTCAGATTCCTTTGTTTTACACAATAACTTCATAGCTTGTGCAAAAGGAGTCGATGTTGGTAACTTTGGTAACTGAGTTGCATTTCTTACAAGAGCTCGTGTTGGAAGAAGTTTGTCAATATATGATGCAACGGATGCTAAACACTGCAAAACGTCCCTTTCCCAGTCCTGTAATAATTCATTATTTCAGAAACGATTTCTTGAAGTTTATCTTTATTTCTTACAGTTTGTACAGTATAGTATTCTAGAAGTGTGCTTGCTTGTTTAACTCTTTATTGGTCGTCTTGGTACATGCGTACAATTAATGAGCTGAAATGATATGTTTCTTCTGGTGTCAGCTCATAAGTAATTATTCTAGAATTAGGTGTTTTGCAAATTTCTCCAATGTGTATTCTTTTTATAATGACGATAACACACACAACATTACCTTAAGTGCCTGTAATCCAGACATTAGACTTTTTAAACTGTTGTCAATTCGTGGTCTCCATTCGTTTGAAAACGGTGACCACTCTTGTTCGTTCCATGCGTCGAAGATGCACTGCGGTATTGAAAGCAAAAGGGGGCATACCCGTTATTGACGTGTGTGTGTGTGTGTGTGTTTTATTATGTCCCTTGAGCGTGTTATTGAGCCATACCTCATTGTGTACACTGTTGTGGTGCAATTTTACTATTTGGAACATGTTTGCATATCACCTTATCGTCTTTTGATTATCTGATTACCTGTATCTGTATGTTACTATCTTTATTATGTGTTAAAACTTTAAAAGCAGCTTTGAATATGTGATTCGTTAGGAGTTTTGATTAGTAAATATTAACACATTTAAATTGCTGTTTTTGTAAGCCTTGTTAATATGTATTATTATACCTCTCTTTTGTGTACAATTGTAAATTCCCAGTACTCGAGAAAGAGATATTTTCACTGTCAGAAACAGTTCAACCTTTTTGACACGTTACGAAGCGAAAGTGACTGTCAGGTCATGCGACTACGCTGACATTTTGAATGTCATATAAGTGCAAGTAACTGTGTCAGTTTTTAGCCATATGAAAAGAATGCCTTCCTTGTGACGTCACTATTCAATTTGAAAACAAGCATTCTCTTCAAAGTAAACCGTCAGAAAAATAGTTTGCAAGTATTTCTGAAGATAAAAAAAGATTTGGGACTTCTTGATGGTCAGAATGTTTACATTTTCTACATAAAATAAATATCAAATGGCTGCGTGTGTGACATTGGCAACCCTAAATCAGAATGGCACCACTAGGCATTCGCCTCGGGTGACATTCTGCCCTCGGGTTGACAATATCAATGTCACACACGCTGCCATTGGATATTTATATAATATAGCCATTTTCATTTTATTAAAATGTTTGTTATAATATGTGCGATATCTCGAAAATTCTGTCAAACGATTCAACGTAAACAGGACAATGGGAATTTATTTGTTAACCGCATGTGTGGGTTAGGTTATTACTTTAAACATTATAATGTATTATTTTATTTTACTTTGATTAAAAATTGCGATTATAAGAAAAAGCAATAGTGCATTACTTTAATGAACACTATTAGGGAGAGTGAAATCATCGTTCATGTTTTGCAAGATACGCTTACGAACACGGATACGTCCTATATATGTTGCTACCCCGTTTGATAACTGGAGCTGGAGATCACTGCGAAAGATCATTTCACCACCGGTACATGTTATTAACGAAATGTAACTTTACCTTCTATACGTACAAACACAGAAAAAAACCTAGCTTAACTTAGGGAAGCACTTAACTGCAGGCTATATAGGTCGCTATATTGCCTGCCAAACTGGATGAATTTAATCTTTGCGCAGTTCTGCATCATTCATATAAAAACATAGGTACATGTTAATTACAATTAATGTATAAAAGAAATGAATAAGTTATGGATATTGTATGTCTGTAGCAGAAAATATATTGAAATAATTGTACTGGCTATATAGAGATAGCTGGAGACACCACTTAAATCTGGTTTTATCGGACACAAAACACGTTGTTACAGCATAAAAAATATAAGTGCATTTCATTTAGTCACAGTTACCACAAAACACAAACTGAACATTTACAAAAGCACTGAGTCAGGACCAACAACGTTCAACCCGTTTAGCCTGTTGTCGTTATGGGCACACTGGCCCGCATTTAAATATGTCCGCTTAACTTATCTGTGAGCTACGATATCCCGTTAGGCCATCGCGTATGAATGGGTTGGTCTTGAACGCGATACTTGCTAGTACGATGATGAAAACGCGAAATCACGATACTACGATAACGAAAAGGCGACAACACGATGATGATAACGCGACATTACGATAACGATAACGCGATACTACGACAGTATGATGACGATAATGCGATATAATTTCGTGTTATCGCCATCGTACTGTCGCATTTTCACCATCGTAATATCGTACTGTCGTGTTGTCGCGTTTTCATTATCGTACTGTCGCGTTATCATCATCGTACCGTCGCGTTATAATCATCATACTGTCGCGTTATCACCATCGTACTGTCGCGTTATCTTCATCGTACTGTCGCGTTATCATCGTCGTACTGTCGCGTTATCATCATCGTAGTGTCGCGTTATCATCATTGTACTATCGCGTTATCAATGAGGTTTGCAATTGTGGTTATTCGACCCAGAATAATGTTTTGAGTGACAAAATGACCTACATAAGACAAAAAATCTCTCAATTCGATTGCAAGGTCTTAACTGGAAACCTTTTTCTTTTTTATCGTAGTAACAGTTCCTTGATCCCACACACCCGGTTTGCAATCCCAAGCAAGGCATCAATATAAGGTATCTAGATATGAAGTTTAATTGCAATATCCCAATTCGTTCTCAAGTTATTGAGCTGGGACGGTTTTGTTTATTTTGTTGTTTGTTTTTTTTAGAATTCTGACCTCGACCCCACCCACCCGTGCAAGGTCTTGCTATCAGGTATCTCAATATGTAGTTTCATTACAATAGCTCTGTTTGTTTTGTATCTATTAAGCCGAAACAATTTTTAATTACTGTGAAATTGTCCTTCACCCCACCTACCCCATATGCAATCCCAAGTGAGGTCTCAATATAAGGTATATACATGTGAAGTTTCATTACACACGCTAAATTTGGTCTCGAGTATTGAACGGAAACCATTTATCTATTCTTAGTGAACTGATCTTGACCCATACACTCCATATGCAGTTTCAAACGAAGTCTTGGTATTAGGTATCTGTATATGAAGTTGCATTTAAATATCTCAATTTATTCTTAATTAACATGTTAAGTTAATGAACAAAAACCATTTTTCTATTTTTAGTAGCAGTGACCTTGACCCCACCTACCCACAGGCAATCCTAAGAAATTCTATGTGCGTGGGCACAGGACGGCGATAGTACGATGGTGATAATGCGACAGTACGATGACGATAACGATAGTACGATGACGATAACGCGACAGTACGATGACGATAAAGCGACAGTTCGATTACGATAACGCGACAGTACGATGACGATAACGATAGTACGATGACGATAATGCGACAGTACGATGACGATAATGCGACAGTACGATGATCATTACGCGACAGTACGATAATGAAAACGCGATAACACGATAGTACGATGATGATAACGCGACAGTACGATGATGATAACGCGACAGTACGATAATGAAAACGCGATAGCACGACAGTACGATATGGTGAAAATGCGACAGTACGATGGTGATAACACGAAATTATATCGCATTATCATCATTGTACTGTCGTAGTATCGCGTTATCGTTATCGTAATGTCGCGTTATCATCATCGTACTGTCGCGTTATTATCATCGTACTATCGTGTTATCGCGTTTTCATTATCGTACTATCGAGTATCGCGTTTAAGATCAACCCATTCATACGCGAAGGCCCTAACGGGATTCCGTAATACGGTGAGCTCGTGTAGACAAACTATAGCTGTGTATGACTAAGCCCTAGCACGCGAGTTTCATTAATTAACATGTTAAGTTAATGAACAAAAACCATTTTTCTATTTTTAGTAGCAGTGACCTTGATCCCACCTACCCACAGGCATTCCTAAGAAATTCTATGTGCGTGGGCACAGGACGGCGATAGCACGATGGTGATAATGCGACAGTACGATGACGATAACGATAGTACGATGACGATAACGCGACAGTACGATGACGATAAAGCGACAGTTCGATTACGATAACGCGACAGTACGATGGTGATAACGCGACAGTACGATGACGATAATGCGACAGTACGATGACGATAATGCGACAGTACGATGATCATTACGCGACAGTACGATAATGAAAACGCGATAACACGATAGTACGATGACGATAACGCGACAGTACGATGATGATAACGCGACAGTACGATAATGAAAACGCGATAGCACGACAGTACGATATGGTGAAAATGCGACAGTACGATGGTGATAACACGAAATTATATCGCATTATCATCATTGTACTGTCGTAGTATCGCGTTATCGTTATCGTAATGTCGCGTTATCATCATCGTACTGTCGCGTTATTATCATCGTACTATCGTGTTATCGCGTTTTCATTATCGTACTATCGAGTATCGCGTTTAAGATCAACCCATTCATACGCGAAGGCACTAACGGGATTCCGTAATACGGTGAGCTCGTGTAGACAAACTATAGCTGTGTATGACTAAGCCCTAGCACGCGAGTTTCTATTTCTGGTAGCAACTGCAGATATGCTAAAAATAGAAAGATCAGGAATTTCCGCTGGAATTTCTTCTGAATTTCCGGAAGCGCACTTTAAATTTGAGACTGTACTCATAGGTAGGAACATGGCTATGCCTTTATAACAAATTATATTGTTTTATTCATTCATGATATTAGAACTGATTCGGACATCAACCAAAGGGTTGTAAAACCAATCGAAAACCGAATAGGTGCTCTAGTTAGTTTGTGACATAGACAGAATCGAAAATACATTGAAAGAATCGAAAATACATTGAATGGATTGAAAATACATTGAATGGATTGAAAATACATTGAATGGATCGAAAATACATTGAATGGATCGAAAATACATTGAATGGATTGAAAATTCTGAATTTCTGGATGACAAAAGGTAAGTAAATAAAACACATTCGCGTTTCAATTGCTTCTAGAAAATAATGTGTAATGTGTCATTTTTAGATTTTTAGATGATGCTAAGAATATAAAAATTACAGCAAAAAATGTGAAAGGAAATAATAACAGTCAATTATTACATAAACGATCAAAATAAACATTCCCTATAGGTTATTGTCAATTTATATAGATTTGTAGATCTAAAATCTTGTAATGAATTTAAATACAATGTATAAAAATTATGTGTACGTGTACAATTTCAAAAACATTGTATCTTGGGACGAACATGATCATACGAATATGAATACTTTTAAGATCATAAGCAAACCATAAATCATCCACAATACGTAAAATAAAGATGTGCGCGTAAACTAATGTACACCACGTTAGTCTGTTATTTATAATGCATTTGAAAAATTAAATGACGGTACGCTATGGCACTCATAACCACGCCTACTTAGGTGAAACTCCGACCGACAAACGCCGTTAACAGAATACGAATGTTTTTCCAAGATATATATCCGTTAAACAATTATAAGTCCTAGCTTTCTGGATGGCAAAACACATTGTCAATCAAATCTCGTCGTACGGTCGGTTATAAATACGATGCAGTGATTCATTTATTGAACGTCAGATGCCGGACCATACATTTCGTCACCTTAGTTAAAGAACTCAGTAAGTGCTTACATTTTGCATTGCAGATATTGAGTTATTAAACTACGGTGACTCATTATCTTGTTAACGCTTATACCTAGCGTTTAAAGTATGGGGCTTTAATTGTATAAGGTTAATACATGCATTACTCTCCAGTTGTGTTATGAAATATAGTATATTATCACATGCTATACCTTGTCTCCCGTGTAATACAACCATTACGAATATTTCTATTTTACACATGTGTAAGATAACATTTTGAGCGTTTTCATTGGCCACATATTCTTTGACTGACCAATCGCATGGCTTTATTTTTTGTGAAATGACGTAGTCAACATGAAATGACGTTATGTCAATACACAACTTTTAGGATTTATCAACATGTTTTGGTAAAATTATACGGTTTTTTTCGGTCAAAAGCATGTGATAAAAGAGATCTGACACTCTAATTCATTTTATACCATATTTTATTAAACACGTCCAGGAAAGTCGTTAATAAGCTCGCTTACTAGCAAAATTCCTGAACTCGTTTAATAAAATATGGTATGAAATGACAACTCGTGTCAGATCCTATATATCTTACTTTCATCTTTATTTCATTTTTATATATTTTAATTATATTAGTCTTTATGACATTCGCAATAACACTAAAAAGGCGTGAAAAACGTTTATTTCAGGTTACCCGACCTACCGTGAAAAACTGCCCCGACCCTAAACATTTTATTGAGTTTGTCAGATATTTTTTTGTTTTATTTACTTCATCCCAATAATTGAATGTATTTTGGATAAATACATGTTTTATTTTTGATGTCATCCACTTCAAAACAATGTTTAATGATATTTCCAACATGTTTTGAATATTCATTCAGTTGTAGAATCTTCAAGTTGTCCAGTTACCAAATGAAACAAAATAATAATAATAAAAATATCCTTACTACTTACTTATCCTAATTTTTGGGGCATGTAACCTGAAATAAACATATTTTTACGCCTAACTAATAATCAGTGTTTGCCATAACCTAGCTGTTTCAAGTAGAATGTAAACATGCACATGTAGATTACTTGAATCTAACGACATAAATTGGTTATGGTAACCTAGTATAATCAAAACGCTCACGCGTAGAAAGACTGTTGGCGACAAAAGAAACTAAAAACATGTGAATTATTAGTGCATTTTTGCCAAAAAGGACACATTTGTTTGAATAATGTTCAGTTTCCCACCTTTAAAATTGATAATATGGCTTCTTAGTCTATAGTATTCGACATCATAATATAAAAAATTTGATAATAACGGACACATATTTTTCGAGCTAATTATCTAATGCAAACGGAATTAAATATATGCCAGTTAACAAGTCAATCTGCAACGAGCCATGCATATTAACCGATAAAACGTGTTAGTAAGGAACATCGATTGTTAGTGATTCGTAGTATATTGAGTCAAAAGTAGGTCCTACGATGCGTGCTCTCGATTTATCGTACTACAGGTTAACATTAATACATTGTAGTAAATCGTTGTCAAAATATTCAGAAAAAGAATCGGTAACAAGAAATGACACTTTCACAACGAGTCCAAAATAACCGATGTAGCGCATTAATTTAGTAGTCTTTTTCCACAACACCCAGGTGAATATTTCGGTTATATTCAAATTAATAGCGAAACTAGGAGTGTCAATAATTTGATGTAACATTTTTTACAAATTGACTTTTTTTAGAAACTGTAATTTTAATAAATCACATGATATACACATTATAATACACATGACATACATATTCTTAAATAATTAAAAGGTAAGAAAACATTCTTGAATTTTTGCTGTTTTGAAGAAGGACCCTTTCAGGTTTCGATTTACTGACTCATAGCCTGCAAAGAAAAGAAGTAGTTTTCCGCTATACATTTTTTCGAAATTACCCTCTCAAAAGACCGTTGGCTTCCGCCAACAGTCTAAAAATGATTTCCTGACATAAAAGTACAAATCGATTACAAAAAGCATCTAGCAATATGATATAACCGGTAACAAACATTTTCATAATATGATCAAGTCATTTTACATAGATTTCGCGGTAAAACATTTAACGTAGTTCAAGTTGCACCATTAATCTCTGATGTTCTATTTAAATATACAGGCCTATGCGCAAGTTTCTTGAATGTATTTCAATCTGCAAAACCTTCTAAAGACACGTGTCAGTCTATTCTTAAAACACAGTAGTAATTTGCACAAGCTTTTCATGAATCACTGTACTTCTAACAGTAATATCAATTGACAATACGCTATGGGATTTATAAACACGCCTACCTAGGATAAAGTCCGTCAAACACCGTTGAGAGTAAACGAATGTTATTACTAGCCTAGTACCCGGATCGTACGTGATGGTTTGTGTGCTGTAATGCAATTTTGACAAAAATAAGTCCATCTAGAAACCACACGGCCTTTCTAAAGCAAAGTTATGTTAGATTACAAAAAATAAAGCCATTTTATAGTGCGCGACATATTTATGCTGAAACAGTGGAGACCGCCAGTGGATAGCATTTCGGACATAGCAGTCTAGATGGGATTTCGGTTAAATTATTTGTTTTAATACTGTTTGTGTCTGTAATATATAGATATTGACCACAGTGGGAAAACAATATTATGTAAAAAGCTTGAAACACTGGGACAAGAATCCTAGTTGAATAATCCTATGTTAAATTGACACAAATCAAAGCAAATGCTGTTAAAATAACATTATTTATGAAAATTAATCAATCAGTCTCAATAATTACTTCCTCTCTTTAATACACATTTTGGTATAACCGAGAAAATATAATCAATCGACTTTTTTGGGAACAAAATTAATGTTTTAAATAGTTACTATAAAAATTATTTGAATGATATCTTTTTGCACTTTCATGCATTTTTTTAAAGTTATATGTTATATGTATTTTTAATTAAAACAGATATGCATATAGAGATATTCAGTACCAGTCACTTACTTTTACATGTTTAGATTTTTAGTAAACAATGACCTAATTTTACATTTGACAAAACTATTTTATACTAACAGAATAAACAACTTTGATTTAAACATATTTATAACTTGTATTATAACTATGCACTTCTAATGGAACTATATGTATTGATTTATTTTTACTGAAATATTTAAATAGGTCATTGAGCAGATTTCATTTTCAAGCATGTTATACTAAACTAGTCCCATATATGAAAATTGTAATTGAGAAGTGTATCCTGAACATATGCCGTGATGACTTTAGTTACGGCTCATTTTTAAAATATGACAAACATACTGTTTGTTGTGAGACATGGAATAACTTTGTTGTACTTGAAAACTCATGAAATATCATAAAATTTGACAAACAGTAAAGACAGACACAATACAACATTTGTTTTATTTTCATCCGCAATACATATAACAGTATGATTGTACAATACTTGATATTCTGTATATACATATAAATAAAATGTCTTCAAATAACTAAATTAAGGTAACAATTATTCTTATGAAGTACAAAACAAACACTTTAGTATTGTAAACCATTCGTATTGTCCATTTACTATTTTCAGTTTTGTAACTAGATTTTAGGGTAATTGCCTATGCTCCAGTAATGTAACACTGCTGTATATCGGCTGACTGAGATCGATTATCATTTGCTTTATGAAACTTTATGGCCAAGTAGTGTTTTATTACGAATCATGCTACTTTGCGCTATATAACTCTTGAATAATAACACATATTATTTTGCTGCACAGAACATTAGAAGTGTCTGTGTCTGATCACTCCACATCTGTTTTGGGAATAAAAGCTGGACAGTCATATCGGATCTGAAAATAAACGATGCTGTAAAATAATTGTATATGTATGAAGAATATCTACATCTGTATATAGACAGTTAACACTCATAACAGTCTTTGATCTAAAAACAGGTTTTATTATCCAAGATATATATGTGTATAATGATATTACACTATTCCTCATTTGTGCACAACATACTGAACATAACAATAATGACCAAGGACAAACATTTTTACATAATACATATGTATTGTAATCTGGAAATAAATAACAGGCTGTCTGACTAAAAGATCCAATTTAAACAAGTTATGTCCGAAATTTCCCTTTATTGCTGATTGTCCGAATTACTGTATAAGTACTAAAATTGTTCTGTATATAGGCTTCTGTTTAATCATTGCTCTTTAAAATCAATATACCATCATGCACTCACCGTCATATGTGAACTTCAAATAGACGCTCAATTAATACACTTCCGCTCAGAATCTTTTGTCTCACGGTGTAAATGGTCACCGTATACTGATGTAATACAACTACGTTACTTTTATAATGAATGGATGGGCACCGCATACTTATGGACAAAAAAAGCAGAGTGCAGTGCAAGAAAATGTTAATTTCTCTGGGTTTTCATCATTACATTACAATAATTTTAGTTCTACGGAACACAGTGGATATCGCTACTAAATATTCTTACAAAATATTTTCCTGAAATTCGTCCCTCGTCATAGACGAAGTGAAAAAGTGTCCATGTCTTTTATTCATGAAGTGAATTTTCAGATATATATTCAGATTTCTCAGATACCGTATTGGTTTATGTATCGTGAAGCGCGAATGGTGTAATGGAGACGATGCCGCACATGCGATGCGTCGACATTTTATAAACAAGAGCATTTTACACATTATAATAATAATAATAACAATAATAATAATAATAATAATATTATTATTATTATTATTATTATTATTATTATTATTATTATTACTAATTATTATTATTATTATTATTATTATTATTAAACACATTTTGATAATTTACATGTATCATGACCCGTATGAATAATAAGAAAAATATTAATTAGATCCAATAAAAATATATATTTTTAAATGATAGTACCACAATAAAACACAATGAAATATACTAAATTTTAATTAATATCTCAAGATTTGCATACTTAAAAAATAACTCATAACCTTTACAAAAGGTAAGTCGGAATTGAACTCTGTTCATGACGTGGGTTGCATGCACTTTAACACACGACCATCATATACCACGCTCGTTACCCCGTATTTAAATCTATATCGACATACGTTCCAATAATAGCAACTGTCATACATACATTTATTGTGCGACTTTATTGACCTGGCTCTCATGAATAGTCCGTTTAATTTCGTAAATCTATTTTAAGCTACTGACTCAGATTGGAGACTTAGAGGCGAATATGTATTGATTAAATCGTTAATCCGTTACAGTTGAATCTGTAGTGCAGTGGTAAGCACGCAAAGTTTGTAGGTGTAATGTCTTGGGTTCGAATCCCAGAACAGGCACTTTTAATTTATTTAACTGATCATTTTGCTGACGTCATGCCACTGATTCTCATCATCAACCTCGGTTCTGAAACAGAAGAGAGCTGCACCGATACTGTGAGCGAAACAGAGTCGTAATGAATGCATTTGTATGTATATAAAATGAATTAACTAATAAAAAATAAAGCAAATAAAAAACGAAAAAAAAAGTCAAAATAAAGAAAAAATGTCATGAGAATAAGCGATGTTAAAGTAAAAGAAAATAATTTAAAAAAAAGGACTCGAACCACAGTCATTGTGATTCAAAATCTAAAACACTATCCACCGCGCTATTCTTCCCGACGCTTGGTGATGGATGTTTTTGTTATATGATTATAAAATCCGCTCTTTACACTGTCTGGGATCTCGGTAACACTAGAAATGGACACGGGACGATCTTCGGTCACGGACGATGTCGGTAACAGTTACGGGACGAACGATATGTCACTTTGATGTGTGGGTGGTAAAAACGTTTTTAAAATGGTATATGGTATTTATTATGTTCATTTGGTAAGCATCCTGTGTATTTTACTCTTAGGACTGTGTACTGAAATATAAGTCTACATGTATAATGACTAATAGTATACATTTCTCTTAATTAAATGACTATACTTAATGCTCCAAAGATGGTTGAGTAGATATAATATTCATAATAATGAAAACATGTGTTCAAAATATTTGCATACGTTATTAAAGTCTTAGAAAGATGTATGCCTATACCTTTTAAGCTCAGTGGCGATTTTCTTACTTGCTTTAGATAACTATTATAACTTATTTTGAAAGCCAAAATGTCACGGTCGCGAGACGACGCTGTTACGGCTATAATGACGATCTAATATTTAATGTAACTGACATGTGACGACTTTTTTATAATACAGACCAAATGGTGAAGCATTTAATCGCCGCTTTGTCCATACATCCGATTTCTAATTCCACTGCCATTCAGTTTGTCAGGCTGTCAAATTAATTTGTCCGACAATTTTATCCGCCATACTCCATATACTTTCCGTCCTTCCGTTCGGTACTTCGTTTCCGCACGAGATCTCAGGATGTATGCCTCGAATTCAATTACACTTTATATGCAGCAGGGTTGACATGCGTATATTTTCAGGGCGTTCCATTCTGATGAATTTCAATGAAGTTATTGCTTTTTATTATAAATTTGACATTTTAAAGGGGCATATCGATAATAAAAAAGTTGTTACAATGACACTTTTCGCGGGCGCGGAAAAATCAGCGGAAAATTAATAAAATATACATTTGGTATAGGCCGGTCCCAAAACTGGGTTACTTCCCTTGCGTAATCACGAGCGATGTCCCCTGTTCACTTCCGGCGACGTTTATTAATTATAAGGCGGGATATGGTCAAATTACATCAAAACGGAAATCTAATCCCCAGGGTTAGATAATAAGCACACGTGGCTGAGTGCAGGATGCATATAATTTGTAAAATACAGTTTAAATGATATGTTTTGGTATCATTTTAAAGGTATATATGTAAGCAATAAGAAAAAAGGGTGTTTTGTGCACTACTTTTGTGTCTAGTGGTTCCCATCTTCATAATTTTTGGTCCGTGTATTCATGCACAAAATGGCAGCCCCCATGCCTGTCAAAACCGGTGTGTTTATTCTAAGGTAAATATTTTGAGTTACAACGTATAGAAATTTTTGACATGCTGTTTTTTCAAAAGGTTATGGCCTTATCTTTCCAACAATGTATGGTGATATATTGGGAAGTCGCTTGGTCATGGTGAAAAGTGAGATCAAATTTTGAATATTTTATATGTAACAAAGAAGGAATTTATTTGCGCATGCGTAACCTTTAAGAACTTCAACGAATATTAGCCTTCTGCTATGATTTTGAAAATGGACTTTTACAAACACACTGTACTGGAAAAAATAACTGCCAGATGCCACCTTGACCCCATTTAGGGCTGTATTTTATGGGATGGTTGCTCTAGGGGGCATTAGGGGGGTAAATATGGGAAGATTAAAGCAAAATGTCCCCCGGAGTGGCAATCCGAGACCCATTATGTTCGTCGTGTTGTTTTTCAGTTTCATTTTGATATTAATTTGCATTAGTTCCAACAATTATCTCATTAATGTCATGATGCCTTGCGTTGTAATCCTGAATATTTAGTTTAAGAACCTGTAACTGACAATAATGCGCCGCAAATGGCCAATGCTTTGGCCATGATGACCATCGGACCTGCCTACTTTGAATAATACCAAGTTTCCTAATTTGCAAAGTTAACAGATCCTATTTAGTTCATACGTAATTTTGTAATTGTAGTTCAGTAAGGCTTTCAGCTGAAAAATAAATGAAATGCATGCATAAAACACTTTAGCCGCTCACGCCAACCTAGACCCACCAGATGGAGATAGCGGCATCAAATTTAAATCACCATCACAGTTTGGTTTCATTTGAGTATGTTTTTTAAATGCAGTGTTGAAAAGAACCAGGACCTCAGCCGGAACCATCAACTCATTGGTATACAAGTCTGGGTGACGTGACGAGTCATCAAAACTACTTTACTTGTCAACTACACTGGAGCGTTGGGGCGGGGCCGTAAAGCTGACACAGTCGTGCCCGTACCATCGGTATTTTTTAAGGTTTGTACATGATTATTGTCATGTATTCAACTATGTAATGTTTTCTTTTCCCGCCTGGCATTCTTCTTATCAACACCAGTAGGAAAAGCAAGAGTTTAACCCTTGTTGGGACTCTCGAACCCGTTGTAGAACTGAACTGTTCGCACATGAGCTCGACAATCTGAAGCCGGCATAGCAACTAGCCTTATCGCATTAAATAAAACTTAGTAAACTAGTGTATATGTACACTTATTGTATCTAAGTTACACTAGCAATCACAATATTGAGTAAACATGAACCGAAAACCTTTTTATTTTCACAGATTACTCAGCAGAGAGTACCTGGAACAGATTGAAGATTGCAGGCGGCTGACCCCACCCACAGGTTCAGGTGTGACAGAAGACTGTCTGTTGATTGTTATGTAAACAAACCCTTTTCTGGGTCCAATGGCATCTGAAATGCTACATTTATATGGATTTTACCCCCAAAAATGCAGAAACTTTAAAAAAAAATTGTTCAAAACTGACTAAAAACCTATTCTGTAACATTTGGAATGCCAATGAAGATTGTTTTCACTTCGGACTTTATATATTGTATCTGCTATGCCTATTAAAACTCAAACTTATGCTTAATTCTGAGTTAACATCATGTTTTCCAGACGTACCCAAGTACATTTTTTTCTGTCTTAATTCTTGCCTCAAAACGCCATTATATGTGACATTTTCAATTATTATTTTTTTCAATAAATCGTTAAACCAGTGTAATAGGACTTCATGTTCTTTCTCGTAACAGATCAGATTGATGAAAAATGTGGTTTTTATTCAAATTTGAAAGGGTTGGGTTCTCTTAAATAAGCGTATTGATATTTACCGAAAAACATGCAATAGATTTGATTTTCAATCTTAAAATTGTGTTGATGTCGTAAAAATAAATTTACAAATATCAACATTCGTACATAATATACATCATGTCCTTTATTTATCAATTTAATTAATTAACTATTTTGATTTTTAACAATATTGTCTACTCTTTGCAGATTGACAAACAAACTGTACACAGTACGTTTAACGGTTATTATGCAACAAAACACAAAATTAGCGATTTCAGTATCTAAACAACCTATGCCTTCATCATGTATTAAATTTGCATTATTAAATAAAATAAATAAAAAGCTGTTTTTAGTAAAATGATTTTGCTAAGTAACTCTAAGCTAACATTCTTCTGGCGACTAAAATTACGAAAGGTATCATCACAGAAAGTTTGAATTTCGATGTTTTTGGTAGCAACTTCTTATTTGAATTCTATACACTTTTGTGTTTGACTTTAAAGTTTTTTTCGTTGCAGATATTCTTGTTGTGTGCTAAATATTATATGGTGCTTGGACAGGCTCCGCTTTAATCTTGAAATATAATGCAACAAAACAGCTATCTTTTTAATTACTGTTAACACAATATTACAATAACTAACGATGATGTCACTCCTCATTAAATGTTATAACTGATGTTGTATTAAAGAGATTAAGTAAGTAATTTGTTTATTATTGTGTCATGTGTTTAAACATTGTTCGTGATAACTTCATATAATCAACGAAACAAACAACACCCGACCCAATGGGTCTATATGTCACCAGGAAATAGATATGTCGTGATAATTATGTACAATTTCCTTCATGTATATAACTCTAACTGAGATTATTTCTTCATTTCTGTCGGAATCGTGGTAAAAAAAAACATTTTATTCTCGCAGCAGCTACGGTAATTCCCGTATGTTTTAGAAAAACAAAACACGATGAGCTCTTAAATGTTCACCACCTTTCAATTCTTCAGAATTGAAAATTAAATGCTGTGCTATATTATTTCAATTTAAATCAATTTATTAATTCGAAAAAGTGTTTAATGCTTTTAATTATGTTCTGTTCTGTTCTGTTCAATAAGGTGGCGAAATTTCATAGGGTGATAGGCAAAGAACAACAACGGAGATCACAACATTTTAAAATATGAGATAAACTTTAATTTGAGACGCAAACAATGGAGACAAAGTGTGACATGTTAGTTGTCTCTGCATGTAGATCTTTATCAGCAATGTATTACGCAATTGCACGGATTAGCGGTATTGTTCTAAGGGCAATTTGATAAGATCCCAGCGGTTTGTGGCTTTGGTATTTTTATGACCCCCCTCTTCAGTCAGATAACGAAGTATACATTGAGATAACATGTGGTGGTATTTATGTATGGAACGCAACCGTTTAAGACGAGACAATGAGACTACTTCTTTTTTTATCTGGATACCTGTCATACGGACATGTGGCCTTAGTAATGAGTTTAAAACGATACTACATTTAGATCTCATAATTTAAGATATATCCTCTATGATTTTTTTTTAAATAATATTTATTCAAAAACAAATGGTTTTAAAAATTTCCATTCCAAGTTTTGAAAGCCGCTTGGTCTTAGATCTATAATACTATATATGGCAAGCTAGGGAAAACGTCGCCGGAGATCGGGTTTCAAATATGGCGGATGTGAATTCGCAATAACGGGAGGTAATTTCCAAGGGAGATCACCTAGTTTTGGGAAAGGCCTGTTGACACGATCATGCGCACTATGGATCAATGTAGTCTAGCGTAGGAGTGCGCAATTATGTACCGGGTAAGCGTGAGTTCAAATCCTGCTGGAACATTGACTCGAAAAATATTTGTTTGCGTAGTGTTTTTTTTTCTTATTAATTCCATCAATACATTTAGCTGACAGAAATATTGTCGTGACAAATGGGAATATTTTACTGTTTTAATACGTGTTTATATTTATGATAAATACCGTCGATATGCCCCCTTAATAGGAAATCGGCGTTTCCGAGATCTCATGACTGCGGGTGTAGTACATTTTTATCGAGTGCACCGGTATTCTCTCCCATATGGATATCGCCCCCAAAATACTTGTTGGGTTACGGGTGATAGTGCAAGATACAGGAGACGCCTCATTCCAGAGGGGACCCTGTGTCTTTTAAGTGCCCGATGTGAAGCACCTAGTAAACTACACATAGCTTTAACGGTTAGCAAGTAAGGGTGTGGCGGGGGCTCGAGCCTGCGATCGCTGGGTTGTGAAGCCAGTGCTAGATCACGGATCCGCCTGAAGTAATAACTCGAATTCAATGAAAGTTTATAGGCAGCATCCCTACCAAGAGGACATGCATATATATCTGGTCGTTCGATCTGATTATATTTCATTTATCATCCTTTGTATATTAGAAATTACGATTAAGTAGTTGTGACCGTGGTAAATAACTTTATGGTAGAAAGAATGTTCACAGTATTTGCATTGATATTTGACTCTAAGAGAATGTTCAACAATCCGATGATAGCCATACTGATACACAGCAACATTCATGGAGACGTCGGTTTCGTCTAAGTCCACATTATTTTCCTCAAAACTAATCTCATTAAAGTTGAAAAATCGTCCCGCTACTGTAATAGGGTCGACATGCAGCCGTTACTCAATAAAAGACGTCGTCCTTATGTCCGTTACATTTCTACAGGTGTTAATTTTTTTTTAGAAAATCAGTGATGTAGTTATATTTTGCGTACTGTAATGCATATTGACACGGAAGTAAGATTCAATTATGTTATATAAAACAAAAATGTCGATTTAAATAAATAACCTAACTATTAATATACTTTTTTAAACAAAAAAAGCAAAACTTCTCGTATCACGTTACAGTAACAAATACTAAAATTGTTCAGTTAACAGATGATTTTTCACAATCCGATTCAGGTGCTTCCTTTGCTTGTTCTAACTCTTATTACAAAATACAACCTACTGCTAAATCGTCCGACAACCGTGACTGAAGATCGTCCCGTGTCCATTTCTCGTGTTACCGAGATCCCAGACAGTGCTTTAGACGCAAGATAGATATTAAACCGATATAAATAGAACAGTCGAGCGCTACCGGAGATTAATGAGGCGTAAAAAAAATATGTTTGTTTCAGGTAACCCGACCTACCCTGAAACAAGAAATGTCTTTAAAAAAACAATCGCCGTTGAAATTAATATTGAGATGTAATTTTTTTGCCCTTAATCTAATACAAGAGGACCAAGATGATCGGTTACGTGACTTCTCGGACCCCATATTTTTCGGTCCCTACTAAGGAGACTCTCGGACACTAGATTTTTCGGACACCGTAAGAAAACTTATCGGCCCCAAAATTAATTTGAGATAAACTCAATCAGTGTTAATATCTGTACCGTGAATAAACCGATAAGATACCGCCCCATGTTTCCACCAGTGATACATAAATAAGCTAAATACTAGTAATTTACGTAAACATAATTGATACATGAATTTCTAAGGCTCAGTATTGCTCATAGTGTATTCATGCTACGCAAATGAAGTTAAAGTAACATGAATAACATTTCGACGTATTACGAGACTTATTTCACCACATTTTACTGATAGAAAGATGTTTAACATGTTTATAGATAGAATAAGAAGCTGATAGAAAGGTGCAATTATAAATAATTCTTAATTAAACACAACCACAATTTAAATATAAATTAACATGCGCAGTAAGTTTATAAATTCTCCATTTATTGAAATTCTTGGGTTTAGGATTCTCCGGACGCTAATTGATGCGTTTGTATTAACACAGCTTTACCGCGCGCTATTTTTAGAAAGATTCTTCACCTACGAATTCACGGGGACGACAGTCGGTTGCAGCATACAATGATATTTTTACACAATGATAAAAGTATAGGAAATATAAGCTCAATCAAATTTGCTAATAATTTGTTTGCTTATTTATCAGAAAATAGCAGAAATTTACTATTTTATATTGTGTGCTTGCGAGTTGTGACCGACTGTCGTCCCATTGAATTGTAGCATTGTAATTGCTATTTATAGAGCGCGCCGATTATGTAGGCTAAACAATATAGTTATTTCATTACGTGAATGAATATAACATTCTGATCATAACATACTATGAGTAAAATTGTTCATAATTATGTTCATTTCTAGAGTGTATATCGAAGATATGTTTATAACTTTATTTTAACCGCTTTTGTAAACAATTATGTAAATTTTAATGCCGAAAAGTATACAACAGTTACTGGTATTCGTTAAACGATTGTTTTCAGTTTGCATTCCCTAAAATAAGAAAATTTGCCCGATTCTATTGGCATTCAACTTTCCCGCTGCATAATTATCACAGGAAATCTAGGACAAAAGTGATCTTAGACAGCTACGCCGAAAAATGCCCCGACCCTAGAGCATTTTATTGAGTTCGTCGGATTATTTTGTTTTCGGTAATTTTTTCTCTCGAAATATATTTTTTGTGGTAATGAGCGATTTCAAGCGGTTCATTTCGTCAGCCGAATCGTCTGAACGACTTTTCTGTTAATTTGTTAAAAGCGTTTCAAATACATTGAGTAAAATGATGGCTTCCTTTGGCGGCACTATACAGTTTTAGCCAAAAATTCGAATTAGCAGGGGAGAACATTCTAATAAATAGGGATACAGTGAAACTGAGCAGCATTTTGAGTGGTTTAGAAATTGTAAGTATCAGATTTAAGGGCTGGAGTTTTTAATTGCATGCTTAGTGAATTCGAAAATATGACCTATGTAAAGCCAGTGTATGTGCTGAGCCACCTTGCACATAAAATTCGTATAGGAGGATTCCTACCTCTGACCGCCATTTTGGCAGGATATTTAAAAGGGCGTACATACATTGGAATTTATTGGAAAATCTGACTGGTTGACCCCCAGTTTGATCAGCTGCAATCAAGTACCTGGTAAGTTACGCAGACAGGCATGCAGTGTTTGAGGTGCTCGCATTCTCAGCAAAGTTGCAAATTGATGTTGAAAATCACCGAAATGGTCGCGAAAACTGGTGACATTTGAACCCCAATAATGGCTGATCATGCATGTTAAAATTATAGTGGAACTGTGTGCATAATTATCTTCCCTACATTTTTGTGAAGCCACAGCCACAACAATATTGAAATGATGTATGGTTTGTTTTCAGGTGTTGACATTATCAGTGTGTGCAAGACGGCTCGAACCCAGACCCCACCAGGCCGAGTCCGAAGCCCGAGAAACTGTATAGTGCCCCCTTACGGTAACATGGCATTTTCTGAAAGTCAGCATATTCTCGTAATATGGTATTTCTTAGATTGTTCTGCACCTCAGCACACTGGATTGGATAGTTTTGTCAATGTCCGGGCCATAATTTGATAATTATTGAGTCCCAATTAAGGTAGGTAACTCAGTAGCTTAATTTGTTGACATTTTACAAAAAGCACTATAAGGTGTTAAAACAAGCTTCATTTAAAGAATATATTTATACCGATATAAAAGAAAATGCATTTTGCTTTGTTACAGCTTAAAAAACTACTTAACACACATTTGAATGGTATATTTATGTATTGTGTGCATTGAATTTGTGTCTTTTATGCTCATGGAGTGGATAAAATGGCCCTTGCGCTCCACACGGGCACACACTAGTGAACGAACAGTTACGGATGGTTCAAATACATCAAATTTCAGCTGAAAAGATATCGCAAACTTATTTTGCATAGATTTGAAAGGTTTTTGAACAGAAATGACACGTGTTTGTTGAATGGATGTGGTGGCTTCAGGCCAGTGCAGTTGCTGCCTATTTTATTCAAAGATGTAGTTTCTCGGCTCTTTGTAAATAGCTATACGGACAAACACATGTAATATTCCTTGTCCATATAAGAATAATAATTGCCAAATTGAGTGGAGAATTTCGTTAGTGGCACAGAAAATGCAGGAAAACAAGTGATTTTGAACCAGTTGGTACATCGGTTAACATGGTCCGCATAAACGCATACGTTCATTGTCGCTTCCTATCCGGTCCAAACATTATTCAAGTTGTATGCGTGTGACTTCGCATGTGTTTCCAGCTTGCACGCATAAATGAATGTTTGCTTGTTCTTCAATCTGAGGTTTTTTGTCACTCTTGCAGCAGGTGAACTGCCTTAAGAAGATCAGCTGTCATCTGTTGTGGACATCCGCGACCACAATCTGTGCCCTGCAGCTCCGGACCCATCCGACAGGGCCTTGTGGTGCTAGTGGTCTGATTGGTATGCCCCATATTGTTCACCATTATATGACTACAGTTATGAATCATGCAAGTTTATACTTCTTGTGTGCTGGGTTCATTAGTAACATTCGTGGGCCTGTTTGGGATGAAAATTATCATCCTGTCAGTTAGAATACCACAAATCACTGTGTAACTAGAGTTTTCTGAGCTTTGGTGATGCTTTGTTCATTCATGGGAATCTGTTATAATGTGGAACGTGCTCTTGGTGTGCAAATTGAATTAGGTGCTTCTGCACTGTGCTTAAACCATCAAATCAAGACTGCGGTTGTTACAAAGTGTAAATTTTAGCAATGTTTCCATTCTCATAGTGCGGCTTCTTTGCACTTGTAAATTCTGGCCAAAAGCCGCAATGTCACATGGGTGCTAAAAAAAAAAACATGAATAAAATGAAAAGAAGTCATTATATTCATCCAAATTTCATTATGGAAGCTAGGTATTGTTTGCACTTCAAGGTAATGATTTCAGTTTGCCTCTATGGAACAGTGTGATGCACCCTTAAGGCGGCACTATACAGTTTAAGCCAAAAATTCGAATTAGCAGGGTAGAAAATTCTAATAAATACGGATACAGTGAAACTGAGCAGAATTTTGAGTGTTTTAGAAGTTGTAAGTATCAGATTTAAGGGCTGGAGTTTTTAATTGCATGCTTAGTGAATTCGAAAATGTGACATATGTAAAGCCAGTGTATGTGTATGTGCACATAAAATTCGTAAATGAGGATTCCTAGCTCTGAACGCCATTTTGGCAAGATATTTAAAAGGGCGTACATACATTGGAAATTATTGGAAAATCTGACTGGTTGACCCCCAGATTGCTCAGTTGCAATCAAGTACCTGGTAAGTTACGCAGACAGGCATGCAGTGTTTGAGGTGCTCGCATTCTCAGGAAAGTTGCAAATTGATGTTGAAAATCACCGAAATGGTCGCGAAAACTGGTGACATTTAAACCCCAATATTGGCTGATCATGCATGTTAAAATTATAGTGGAACTGTGTGCATAATTATTTTTCCTACATTTTTGTGAAGCCACAGCCACAACAATATTGAAATGATGTATGGTTTGTTTTCAGGTGTTGACATTATCAGTGTGTGCAAGACGGCTCGAACCCAGACCCCACCAGGCCGAGTCCGAAGCCCGAGAAACTGTATAGTGCCCCCTTACGGTAACATGGCATTTTCTGAAAGTCAGCATATTCTCCTAATATGGTATTTTTTAGTTTGTTCTGCACCTCAGCACACTGGATTGGATAGTTTTGTCAATGTCCGGGCCATAATTTGATAATTATTGAGTCCCAATTAAGGGAGGTAACTCAGTAGCTGGATTTGTTGACATTTCACAAAAAGGACTATAAGGTGTTAAAACAAGCTTCATTTAAAGAATATTTTAGTTATACCGATATAAAAGAAAATGCATTTTGCTTTGTTACAGCTTAAAAAAACTACTTAACACACATTTGAATGGTATATTTATGTATTTTGTGCATTGAATTTGTGTCTTTTATGCTCTTGGAGTGGACTAAATGGCCCGTGCGCTCCACACTGGCACACACTAGTGAACGGACAGCTACGGATGGTTCAAATACATCAAATTTCAGCTCAAAAGATATCGCAAACTTATTTTACATAGATTTGAAAGGTTTCCGGACAGAAATGACACGTGTTTGTTGAATGGATGTGGTGGCTTCAGACCAATGCAGTTGCTGCCTATTTTATTCAAGATGTAGTTTCTCGGCTATTTGTAAATAGCTATACGGGCAAACACATGTAATATTCCTTGTCCAGATAAGAATAAAAATTGCCAAATTGAGTGGAGAATTTCGTTAGTGGCACAGAAAATGCAGGAAAACAAGTGATTTTGAACCAGTTGGTACATCGGTTAACATGGTCCGCATAAACGCATACGTTCATTGCCGCGTCCTGTCCGGTGCAAACATTATTCAACTTGTATGCGTGTGACTTCGCATGTGTTTCCAGCTTGCACGCATTAAACGATGTTTACTTGTTCTTCAATCTGAGGTTTTTTGTCACTCTTGCAGCAGGTGATCTGCCTTAAGAAGATCAGCTGTCATCTGTTGTGGACATCCGCGACCACAATCTGTGCCCTGCAGCTCCGGACCCATCCGGCAGGCAGGGCCTTGTGGTGCTAGCGGTCTGATTTGTATGCCCCATATTGTTCACCAATATATGACCACAGTTATGAATCATGCAAGTTTATACTTCTTGTGTGCTGGGTTCATTAGTAACATTCTTGGGCCTGTTTGGGTTAAAAAATATCATACTGTTAGTTAGAATACCACAAATTACTGTGTAACTAGCAGTTTTCTGAGCTTTGGTGATGCTTTCTTCATTCATGGGGTTCTGTTATAATGTGGAAAGTGCTCTTGGTGTGCAAATTGAATTAGGTGTTTCTGCATTGTGCTTAAACCATCAAATCAATACTGCGGTTGTTACAAAGTGTAAATTTTAGCAATGTTTCCATTCTCATAGTGCGGCTTCTTTGCACTTGTAAATTCTGGCCAAAAGCCGCAATGTCACATGGGTGCTAAAACATGAATAAAATGAAAAGAAGTCATTATATTCATCCAAATTTTATTATGAAAGCTAGGTGTTGGTTGCACTTCAAGGTAATGATTTCAGTTTGCCACTATGGAACAGTGTGATGCACCCTTAAGGCGGCACTATACAGTTTTAGCCAAATATTCGAATTGGCTGGGGAGAAAATTCTAATAAATACGGATACAGTGAAACTGAGCAGCATTTTGAATGTTTTAAAAGTTGTAAGTATCAAATTTAAGGGCTGGAGTTTTTAATTGCATGCTTAGTGAATTCGAAAATACGACCTATGTAAAGCCAGTGTATGTGTTGGGCCAAATGCACATTAAATTCGTAAATTAGCATTCCTAGCTCTGAACGCCATTTTGGCAGGATATTTAAAAGGGCGTACATACATTGGAATTTATTGGAAAATCTGACTGGTTGACGCCCAGTTTACTCAGTAGTAATCTAGTACCTGGTAAGTTACGCAGACAGGCATGCTGTGTTTGAGGTGCTCGCATTCGCAGGAAAGTTGCAAATTGATGTTGAAAATCACCGAAATGGTCGCGAAAACTGGTAACATTTGAACCCCAAAATTGGCTGATCATGCATGTTAAAATTATAGAGCAACTGTGTGCATAATTATTTTCCCTTCATTTTTGGGAAGTCACAGCCACAACAATATTGAAATGATGTTTGGTTTGTTTTCAGGTGTTGACATTATCGGTGTGTGCAAAACGGCTCGAACCCAGACCTCACCAGGCAAAGTCCGAAGCCCGAGAAACTGTATAGTGCCCCCTTTAGTCTGACGTCAGCCAATCCATGGCCGAATACTTATGGACAATACAATATGGCGGAATAACGGTATGTCATACATAAAAACATAGTTTTCTAAATTGTTTGCGTTCGTTTTGCCTGTCATTGTAACCACACATTATATTTGATTTTAGTATATCGCGATCTTTTAGTGATTTTAATCTCGTTGAATACATATCGATTAAATATTCTGAATAACCTGTCTGAACATCTATACATATATTTCGGATATTCGGACGAGTTGTTTACTATTGAATAAAATACACCAGAAATTTAGTAATGCTTATTTATAGATCTTTTAATACAATGTTTTTTTATTTTAAATAATTAACAACAAATAATATATTTGAATTTTTTGTTAATAAAAACCATTATCTTTATTAAAATAATATGAATTGGTCAAACAAACTAAAAATAACTAAAAACAAATAAAAAAAAGATTAATTTATTGATATTAACAATTTATTTAAACTGTTGTATTTTTTCAGCATACAGTTTCCACTCCAAGGCATCAGTACAACAGGAAGAAGATAGAAATAACAGAAAAAAAGCCACAACATGTGTGATACTGTTCTCTTCCAATTTCACAAGACAAGAAATTTCATAAACAGAAATTTCGCTGTTCATCTGTGTGATTACAATTGTATCTAGTGGATTTATCATGAGCTTATAAAATGTCAAATGTAAAAAACAACTTTCTACAATATGAATTTTATATGAATAAGTTATAAAATGTGAATATTAACAGTGTGTAGCAAACAAAGAAATAATGAGGACATCTTACAAACTTTGCAACATACCCCAAGCATGTGTCGTCCTTTTGAAAGGTGAAAGAAAACTTATTTTATGTTTAATGATAAATTAATAACTTTTATCTGTAGGTTTAGAGAACATTGAGCAATTAAATTTAAATATGTTCAATTATGTATTACTATTTTTGCTTGATGGTGTGCACTGCCTGAGCCGATACTGCATCACATTATTTCAGTGAAGATTTTAATGTAGATATTTTACCTCTAATAATGTGCCCACTATTTGTATACAGTTGAAATGGTTGATTTGCAAATATATATAAATAATACTGCACATGTATACATTTATTGTGAAAGTAAACATGTTCAGTTATTAAAATATATTGTATGCAATTAATTGACAATTGTATTTCACCGAAGAACATGTATTGCACTTATGTACATTATTAACCAGAAATATGTATCTAGATGTTTTGGTTTAGAAAAGACATAAGAATCTATGTGTGAAATAACTGTGTTATTATTTGTTTGATTTGAAATTATAAATCAAATAAAGGTTTAAACAGTGTAATTAAAATTTGTTAGTTATATGTATGCCCAAATAATATCACTTATAAGCTGGCATAAATCTTATACATAAAATGATTTATTCAATATTTCCAGCCATATCACTGCAATAAGAGTGACATGTACAGTGTTTCAGCTATAAGTTTCAAGGCATTTTCATTAATTGTATAAATTAATTGCAATTTCCTTTCTCTGTAAGGCATGCGTACTTTTCCTAACGTGTATTTGATTTGTTAATTAATACTGGTACTAATGAAACATAAATACAAATAAAAAACACTTCTGCATAAGAACTTTTTTTTCTAAATATATAACAGTCAATTTCAAGATCCGTTGAATTGCCAGTACAGATGGCCAGCCATACACACAAAATGAATCCAGCAATTTCTAAATGAATCATCAACCTGAAAATAAATACAAAAACAAGAATTATATGTTAAGTTCTACTAGCATCAACTACTACTAACTAGATCTACATTGTAAATGTATTTCCAAATGTAATAATTCTAAAATGGTGATGCAATACACATTTACTTTTGCCGTAATACGTTTTACTTTAACAAAAACTTAATATACAGTAACGTGATTGGTCTTTTGAGCATTATTAGAAATCAAATTAACTACCAAGACGCATTAACTGCTTACACTCAATTAGTTCCTGAGCACTTATCCGAATATCCGAAATAGACATCAAGTTAATTTGGATTAAGTTTTTAACAAAACTACAATTTATACTGCAATGGCAATCATGCATATAAACAGACAAGACAAAGGTCGAATGAAGGCGGAACATATCGTTGTAATATCTACAATGACAGGTAAAGAAGTACTTAATTTGCAAGCTCGTTTAAAATTGCCTATAGAAAGTAATGTACCTAAGCCATCTTGATTTAACCGGCGTTACCATGGGAGATTTGGGTGATGGACCTTTTCTACGAAATAAGTAAAGATCGGGTACCAGAATAGGCTTCCTTCTGTAGTGTTATGACCGTAATGACATAGACCGTTTTGCCTTGACCGTTGCTCTATGTGTGTGGCCGGTGCGCTCTGTACGTCTTTCCTTGACTTCATTTCGGGTAACACTCATTTCCATAGATGAGACGGCAATAGTGGAGCTGTTTACTGTGGCCATAAATAGCGTATGAATTGGCCATGGTTAGCGTCTGCATTCCGATCTCCAACCACTAAATTACACAATGACCTGGAATAAGAATATGTTATATTAAATGCATGAATAAATTCAATTCTAACAATAAGCAAAGGCGCATTAACATTATTTATTTATTTATTAACAGCCAGTGACCTATGGCCACAGTAAAAAGCGATTTTTATGTAAAATTGTGAACATCCAGTGACCAATGGCCGCAGACAATATCGATTTCTATAACAATAGACGCATTTCAAGTGACATATGCCCACAGGTAATCGGGATTTATATGAGAATATACGCATGTCAAGTCACCTACAGCCACAGTAAAGGACGATTTCTATCAAAATAAAGTGGCCTATGGCCACAGCGAATGGCGATTTCTATTAGAATGTACGCATATGAAGTACCTATGGCCACAGCATATGGCGATTTCTATCAATATATACGTAAATAAAGTGGCCCATGACCAGAGCAAATGGCGATGTGAATATACGCATCCCAAGTCACCTTTGCCCACAGTAAAGGACGATTTCTACGTGAATATAGGCACACACAGTGACCTATGGCCACAGTAAAGGACGATTTCTATGTGAATATACGCATCTCAAGTCAGCTATGGCCTCAGTAAAGGACGATTTCTATGTGAATATACGCATATAAAGTAACATATGGCCACAGTAAATGGCCATTTTTATGACAATATACGCACATCCAGTGGCCTTCGGCCACAGTAAATGGCCATTTCTATGCAAATATACGCACATCCAGTGGCCTATGGCCACAGTAAATGGCAATTTCTATGATAATATACGCACATCCAGTGGCCTATGGCCACAGTAAAAGGCCATTTCTATAAAACTATACGCACATCCAGTGGCCTATGGCCACAGTAAATGGCCATTTCTATGTGAATATTCGCACATCCAGTGACCTATGGCCACAGGAAATGGCCATTTCTATAGTAATATACATACACGTATTAGACACACATCCAGTGACCTATCGCCACTGGCAATGGCCATTTCGATAACAATAGACGCATTTCAAGTGACATATGCCCACAGCTAATCGGGATTTATATGAGAATAAACGCATATCAAGTCACCTACGGCCACAGTGAAGGACGATTTCTATGGGAATAAAGTGGGCTATGGCCACAGCAAATGGCGATTTCTATTAGAATGTACGCATATGAAGTGACCTATGGCCACAGCAAATGGCGATTTCTATCAGAATATACGTAAATAAAGTGGCCCATGACCAGAGCAAATGGCGATTTCTATGTGAATATACGCATCTCAAGTCTCATACGGACACAGTAATGGACGATTTCTATGAGAATATACGCATATAAAGTGACCTATGGCCACAGTAAAGGACGATTTCTACGTGAATACACGCATCTCAAGCCACCTGTGGCCACAGTAAAGGACGATTCTATGTGAATATACGCATATAAAGTGACCTATGGCCACAGTAAATGGCCATTTTTAATATAAAATACGCACATACAGTGACTTATGGCTACAGTAAATGGCCATTTCTATGACAATATAGGCACATCCAGTGGCCTGTTGCCACAGAAAATGGCCATATCTGTGTGAATATACGCACATCCAGTGGCCTATGGCCACAGTAAATAGCCATGTATATAATAATATACGCACATCCAGTGGCCTATGGCCACAGTAAATGGTCATTTCTATGACCATATACGGACATCCAGTGGCCTGTGGCCACAGTAAATTGCCATTTCTATGACAATATACGCACATCCAGTGGCCTATGGCCACAATAAATGGCCATTTCTATTTGAACATACGCACATGCAGTGACCTACGGCCACAGTAAATGGCCATTTCTATAATAATATACATAATATACACACATCCAGTGACCTATGACCACAGACAATGGCCATTTCTATAACAATAGACGCATTTCAAGTGTCATATGCCCACAGGTAATCGGGATTTATTTGAGAATATACGCATATCAAGTCACA
Organism: Congeria kusceri; assembly: GCA_027627225.1. Classification (NCBI taxonomy): domain Eukaryota; kingdom Metazoa; phylum Mollusca; class Bivalvia; order Myida; family Dreissenidae; genus Congeria; species Congeria kusceri. Next base: position 11,957,856 of record CM051039.1, read on the forward strand.
TACGGCCACAGTAAAGGATGATTTATATGAGAAAAAAGTGGCCTATGGCTACAGCAAATGACGATTTCTATTATAATGTACGCATATGAAGTGACCTATGGCTACAGCTAATGGCGATTTCTATCAAAATATACGTAAATAAAGTGGCCCATGACCAGGGCAAATGGCGATTTTTTATGTGAACATATTACGCATCTCAAATCACCTATGACCACAGAACAGGACGATTTCTATGTGAACATACGCATATAAAGTGACCTATGGCCACAGCAAAGGACGATTTTTATGTGAATATACGCATCTCAAGTCACCTATGGCCTCAGCAAAGGACGATTTCTATGTGAATATATGCATATAAAGTAACCTATGGCCACAGTAAATGGCCATTTTTATGATAATATACGCACATACAGTGACCTATGATGACAGTAAATGGCCATTTTTATGACAATATACGCACATCCAGTGGCCTATGGCCACAGGAAATGGCCATTTCTATGTAAATATACGCACATCCAGTGGCCTATGGCCACAGTAAAAGGCCATTTCTATAATAATATACGCACATCCAGTGGCCTATGGCCACAGTAAATGGCCATTTCTAAGACAATATACGCACATCCAGTGGCCTATGGCCACAGTAAAGGGCCATTTCTTTGTGAATATACGCACATCCAGTGACCTATGGCCACAGTAAATGGCCATTTCTATAACAATATATATATTATACACACATCCAGTGACCTATGGCCACAGACAATGGCCATTTCTATAACAATAGACGCATTTCAAGTGACACATGCCCACAGGTAATTGGGATTTATATGAGAATATACGCATATCAAGTCACCTACGGCCACTGTAATGGACGATTTCTATGAGAATAAAGTGGGCTATGGACACAGCAAATGGCGATTTCTATTAGAATGAACGCATATAAAGTACCTATGGCCCCAGCAAAGGACGATTTTTATGTGAATACATGCATCTCAAGTCACCTATGGCCACAGTAAAGGGCGATTTCTATATGAATATACACACGTCCAGTGGCCTATGGCCGCAGTAAATGACCATTTCTATAATAATATACGCACATCCAGTGGCATATGGCCGCACTAAATGGCCATTTCTATAATAATATAAGCATATTCAGTGGCCTATGGCCACAGTAAATGGCCATTTCTATGAAAATATACGCACATCAAGTGGCTTATTATGGTCACAGTAAATGGCCATTTGTATGTGAATATACGCGCATCCAGTGACCTATGGCCACAGTAAATGGCCATTTCTATAATAATATAAGCACATCCAGTGGCCTATGGCCACAGTAAATGGCTATTTCTATAATAATATACGCACATCCAGTGGCCTATGGCCACAGTAAATGGCCGTTTCTACAATAAAATACGCACATCCAGTGGCCTATGGCCACAGTAAATGGCCATTTCTATGACAATATACGCACATCAAGTGGCCTATGGCCACAGTAAATGGCCATTTATATGTGAATATACGCACATCCAGTGACCTATGGCCACAGTAAATGGCCATTTCTATAATAATATAAGCACATCCAGTGGCCTATGGCCACAGACAACGGCGGTTTCTATAACAATAGACGCATTTCAAGTGACATATGCCCCCAGTTAATCGGGATTTTTATGTTTCAGCAATAACTGAAGATTGTGAAATGGTTTGTTAAACAATGGGAAGCTTCGTGAATTATTTTTGTAAAAAGTACTCTTATTTCAGATTTCATTTCAAGCATACATATATACCAAAAAAATCGAGTTATCATGTATCTTGTTAGATAAAAACTGAAAATCTCTACTCGTAGATGAAGATTGTTATTAAATATTCACTGTTCTAAGTGTGTTTTACGTTGATTGAAAAAGAGAATGCAACTCTTGCCAGACCGTTAACACATCACTTTTATCAAAGTTAAACATTGTTTTTGTAATTTTGCAGGTGAAGTCATGCTCCTATGAAGAGGCTAATGCTTCGTTGACATATACCGAAGGTAGGAACACCTTACTGAAAGCACTTGCCGATGGACTGAACACATGTTAGTTCATGTTATGTACTTTATAAAATGTAACAATTAATTACTTGCCACTTTGCTACCATGCGATGTATATGCGATAACTGCTTTTTTCACTCTATTTTCAGACAATAAACTTATCATATTCAATTATCCAAGAACAAAATGATAACAACTGTAATAAGTTATCAGGTTAGTAATCAAATCAGTGAAAATGCATTTATGCATTATGTTTGTCATTTTTACTTCACAGGCGTGAAGACAAAGCATGAATTACAAGGTCAGAGTCTCCGAAACTGATTTCTTCAAACTTACAGTACTGGTAGACATGGATCAGTTGTGAATTAATGTGGGACTTATACATGAGCTTACTTTTTATACATTTCACTGTGGGACAAAGCACAGTTTCCACAGGTACATAGAGTTAAGAACCAACATTATAGCGTATATTTATATACATTTGTTTTATGCTTACATGGTTCAATGGTGCGCTGTTCAACCTTTAAATGAGCAGCCAAAAAAATCGTGAATTTGAGAAATAGTGTTGGATGTTTACTGTTAAATATTATATGTTCTTACTCCTAGCAGTTTAAAAATACATGTATTACATTATTTTTGTATATGATAGTATTAATTATTACAACTATTACTTATTTTTATTGTCTGCTTTATTTAGTTACATGCAACATCAACATATAGAATAAATATTTTCTATACATTTTAATAATTGATAATATGACAAGTTATTTATGTAACTGTATACGTTCTTAATTGCATTATTATTATTGTTGAAAATGTCTATATATTTCTATATTATTATTACATAATACATACTGCACTGTCTGTTTATTCATAATAGATCAGTCGTTTTGTACAACAATATATTGCATTAATACGCCCATGTTTTGGTGTTTGTATATAGGAAAAAAATGACACTGCATAATAACCTATTGAATTAATTTGAAGTATATATAAGACAATGACAGACAGATGTGCGTGTGGTTTTTAGTAATTTATTTACCGTGCAACAATAGACTGGGGAACTAATAGAGTAAGTAAATTGCTATCAACCTTGATAATGCATACAATATTTTGCTTTACATTATTGTATTCAAAAGTGTTTTAAAATATGTTAGTTTTTTTCCTGAGAGCCTAGCGGTTTGTTTGTTTTCATCTAAGTAAAAGGAACAATATATTAACTACGTAACTTGTTGTATGACATTGGAAGCCTAAAATACTCTACACATATATGCAAACTATGCATAAAATAATAACTTAAGTATGAGTTTTATCAATTATTATGTTGACAGTTACATATATGTAAGATATGAACTATGTTTATGGTCTCTATGACTATCCCTTTGACCTACTAAAACAATTATCTGTTTTTGTAAATTATTCAAACCTCTTCAATAACATTTTTGTTGTTAATGAGGTATTAAGCTCACCTGAGCCAAATTGCTTAAGGGTGAGATATAGTGGTCATCACTGTCGGGCGTTCATTGTTCGTCGTCCGTTGTCATTTAAATTACTTTTAACAACTTGAACAATAATCGTCAAGGTTTTTATCCATGAAGCTGAATGCTGCTTCCCATCCGCACGTCTGAACATTGAAAGGGTATGTTACAAATTGTCAGATATCATATAGGCATATTGGTCCGCTCATATGAGTACAAGTATATGTACTCGTATGAGCGGACCAGACACGGTATATGTTTTTGTTTAAAACACATTATATTTTCTTTGCTTTTGGTTTTCTTCTATGTCCTGCCACAGTCTTGTTATGATCTCACTTAATGTCGATTACTGATTATAGTTAGTGAGAAAATGTTATTTTTTATGTAAGGGGAGACAACCAAATAGTAAGCGGAGATAACCAAATATTGGCTACAAATAGTTTGTTGTTGGTGAACTTGATTTATACTTACGTCAGCGACCACAAACACTTTGACCATCTTGTTTATATACATTAATCTGTATCAACTGGGTACGCTATTATGACACAGGATGCGACACATTTTAACCAGACAGACATAGCTATTTTGATATTTTTTGCAGCAATAATGCTTATTGACAATAAATGATGTTAATAATAATGATTAATTGATTTAATACCAACAACTGTCTTTTATGAAGCGTGTAGTTTGGCTCAGTTATCGGAATGTTTATTTCAGTACAGACCATCTTAAGATGTTGTTTTTTTTTTCAAAGAATTATCATTTTGCGCAACATATGTATGGAATCAGTACTACTGATGTTTGAACTATAACTGTACTTAATTATGTTTTGACATACATGTATGTTAATATTGATATGTATATATTTCAAATATATAAATGATCAATGCTTTGGTACAAAAAATGCATACTAGTCAACGGATGTTGAACTTAATTAAAATCGGATGCAGTTCTATTGGATTAAAGCCTGAATAATCATTGCTTTCCTTCTTTTCCTTTTAGCCCAACATGTATGATAGAGTCTGCTAAGTGAACAGTAACTTGTTTAAGAACCCCTGCCTGTATAATCGTACTTCCTGTGCACAATATATATCTAATTGACATGAAATTGTAAATAATTGAATATATTGGTATGTTGGCATTGAATCTGATCACAGTTTACTCAATACCCACTGGAGTGTATTCCCATATTCACACATACAACGCTATGTACTGTTGATATTGATAACTGGGTATGGAAGTAATAAGCAAACAGACGTCGGAGGGTGTTTTAAAAAATCACAGAACAATCAATAACTTCTTGTGAGATTTTAATGTGATAGCGCATTTTGTTTTCAAGATACAAGCAAAATCAAATGCTCAGTTTGTGTCACTGTCAGCAGTGCATGACGTTGACGACGTCTCGCTTGACGTGCATGAACTTTCAATGCAGTCGCCGTCATAATCAATGAACCCATCGCTCGAAGACAGGTGACTGGTCACACTTATGTCAGTATGTAGGATCTTTTGTGTAGCCGGTTGGCTCACCAATGGACAAAAAAAACCGGCGGTCTTTCAGTTGCTTATAACATGACACAAGTACTCTGCAAAGTGAAATCTCAAAGTCTCAAATGCAAATGTATTTAATACAAAAAAGGTCACTGAATATTCATACATTCCCATTGAACAGTTGTTGTAGCCATAGGTCACTGTATGTGATATATTCTCGTAGAAATGGCCAATTGCTGTGGCCATGGGTCACTGCGTGTGGATATATTCCTATAGCAATCGCCCTTGACTTTGGTCATAGGTCGCTTTGTTGAAGTATATTCTTATAGACATGGCCCTTGACTTTGGTCATAGGTCGCTTTGTTGAAGTATATTCTTATAGAACTGGCAATTTGCTATGGCCATAGGTCACTGGCAGTACATATATTCGTATTTCAATAGCCCTTTACTATGGTCATAGGTCAGTAGATGTGCGTATATTCACATTGAAATCGCCATTTGCTGTCGTCATTGGTCACTTTATTTACGTATATTATCAAAAAATTGGACCTTTACTGTGCCCATAGGCCAATGGATGTGCTTATCTTCTAATAAACATCGTCCTTCAATGTCGCCATAGGATATTGATGAGCATATATACACATAGAAATCACCATTTGCTGTGGCCAAAGGTCAATGGATGCTCTTTTATTCAAATACAAATGGCCATTTGCTGTGGCCGTAGGCGACTGGGTGTGCGTATATTATCATATAAATGACCATTTACTTTGGCCATAAGCCACTGGATGTGCGTTTATTATCATAGAAATGGCCAGTTACTGTGGCCATAGGCCACTACATGGGCGTATATTATCATAGTAATGGTCATTTACTGTGGCCATAGGTCAATTGATTTAAGTATATTATCATTGAAACGGTCCTTTATTGCGGCCATAGGTCACTCGATGTGCGTATATTATCATAGAAATGACCATTTGCTGTGGCCATAGATCACTGGATGTGCGTATATTATCATACTATCATACAAATAGTCTTTTACTTTGGCCACAGGCAACTGCATGTGCGTCTATTCACATAGAAATGGCCATTTAATGTGGCCATAGGTCACTGTATGTGCGTATATTATCATAAAAATTGCCATTTATTGTGGCCATAAGTGACTTAATTTACGTATCTTATCATAGAAATGGTCCATTACTGTGGCCTATGGCCACTGGATGAGCATATGTTCATATAGAAATCACCATTTACTGTGGCAAAAGGCCACTGGATGTATGTCTATTCACATAGATATGGCCATTTACTGTGGCCATGTGTCACTTAATTTACTAATATTCACATAGAAATGTTCCTGTACTGTCGCCAAAGTCACTGGATGTGCTTATATTATCATAGAAATGGCAATTTACTGTGGCCATGTGTCACTTAATTTACGTGTATTTACATAGAAATGGTCCTTTGCTGTGGCCATAAGTCACTGGATGTGTGATAATTCACATAGAAATGGCCATTTACTGTGGCCATCGGCCACTGGATGTGTGTAAATTATCATAGAAATGGCCATTTTCCCTGGCCATAGGTCACTGGATATGCGTATATTATCATAGCAATGGCCATTTACTGTGGCCAAAGGCCACTGGATGTACGTATATTGTCATCGAAATGGCCATTTACTGTGGAAATAGGCCACTGGATATGCGTATATTATCATAGAAATTGCCATTAACTGTGGCCATAGGCTACTGGATATGCGTATATTATTATAGAAATGGCCATTTACTGTGGCCATAGGCCACTGAATGTGCGAATATTATTACAGAAATGGCCACTATTATTACTCTGATCCATCATTTTATACTATCATGATTATGTGTTCTATATATGTCAGCATAATGCTATTTTACAGGTCATCATTTTTCCGCCAAACGACGTAACGTCACTGTATGACGTCGACGTCACTTCCTTTGTTTATATTTATTATTTTATTACTACTGACGAAGGCATCATGCCGAAACGTTTAGTGTATTAAAATTAAATAAACAAACGTGTTTGTGCGATAATTATCATTATTAAAATATTGGACTAATCGCACTATGGCATCTGATGAAGATCCACGTTTACATCTCGGGAAGTTAGCGGTCAGCCACATGAAAAGCAGTTTACACGCCCGTTTCTGCAAGACTGTGTGAATGATGATATTGTTCCTAAGGGTCTACGACTTTCGCTCAAGGTCAGTGTAGGAAACGACTCCACCGAACTCCAGAAGGACATTGACACTCTGTTACAGAAGGTTAGCATTGAAATTTGCGAGAGAATCCGGGCCGACCATATGCGGCGTGCACATAACCTTGAACAATCTATTGAAGATTTCAGAAAAACCTTAGAAAAAAAACTATCGAATGCAGATTTCTATTCAATGGAAAATGATATCTTCAACGAAACAGAAGAAAAAAAGAATCTGTTAGTGAGAAAACATGAGCAAAAATTAAACTTATTGAGAAATAAACAAATTAAAAATCAACAAATAAACATGACGGAAACTGACAACAGAGGGAAAACATCGACCAATCATAATTCTAACAGCAAAATACTAGAAGAAACTCATACATCTAAGACGTGTGATGGAGATTGGCACAAAGTAACAAGAAAACACAAATCACCAAAACAGCAAACTGCTAAAAAAGCAAACCAGGTACAGAAAACAGTGAAAACTTCAAGTAAAAAAAACGAACCAGGTACTTAAAACAGGGAACACTCCAGATGAAAGACGCTCTACCACAGCGAATAATCCAAGAGAAACCCCCTCTACTACATATGTAACTGCAAATAATTAAAAAAAAACGAGCAGACCCCGGGCACCAAGAAATCTTACAGGGAGGCCGTAATCGACGGGGTATTGACAACGAAAAAGAATCCGATCGAAACATCGCTAATTCAGACCATGGAAGTGTTAATAAAAACAGTGAAAGATCTGATGACAACATCAAACCAAAAGCGCGTCGTTTTAATAGATTCAAAAACAGACGGGAATACAAAAGGTTTCAGAAACGAAAGAAGCAAATTCAGCAGGGTAAGGAAACAGTTCTAAACTTATCAGACCGTAACTTAACAGATACTGAATACATTTTACTTGGAAAGGGATTAGGATTCTGTCCCCGTATCAAATCACATGATAAAGTAAAATTAGCTGAAGAAGTGTTTCTTTACACAAGAAGATTACGTTTAAAGGAATATGTTGCTGACTTGTATACAAATGACAAAAATGGAACATCTAAAAATGATGAATATAAACACTTACCATTCTTTAACAAGACGTCATCTCCATTTACACCTCCTAGCGGAAGAGACATTTATCTTGACTTTTATATAGAAGCTGTTTCTAATGAAATTCTTCATCATGTTAATGAGAAACGTTTTCGCCCTAATATTTCTAAAGAAGAAATACATGCTCTAAACAGTTTATCTCGCGATGATAACATTGTTATTATAAAAGCGGACAAGTCTAACACTATTGCAGTGATGAATAAAAATAAATACATCGAAGAAGTAACCCGTCAATTAAATGATGAACGTTTCTATATGAAAGTGAACGAAAACCAGCACCAGACAACAAAATAAAATATTGAAAACTGTGTTGAAGAAATAAAGCACCACAACCCCGGTATCGATAAGCGGTTTGATTTGTTTCCCACAGATATTCGGATACCTCAATTTTACATATTACCGAAGACTCACAAGCCATTAGATGACAGCCTTCCTCTTGGATACCCGGTCGGCCCATCGTATCTGCGTTTAATTCCAGCTTGAAAAATATCTCCAAGTTCTTAGACTTTGTATTAAATCCAGTTATGCAGACTTTACCATCATACGTTAAAGATACCACAGACTTTATTAACAAAATTAAGAATATTCATTTAAAAAAAGACTCTTACTTAGTAACTCTGGATGTGTCATCATTATACACTAATATTCCACACAGTGAGGGAATAGAAGCTTGTTCATATTTTCTTAGAAAATATAATGTTAACAATAATATTAACGCTGAAGACATTAGCAAATTACTTAAAGTTATTCTTGAAAATAACTGCTTTGATTTTAACAATGAGAGTTATTTACAAACTATCGGTACAGCCATGGGTAGCCCTATGGCGCCTTCTTATGCCTCACTTTTTATGGGAAAATTAGAAGAAGATTTTCTTAGTAATGTACCTCTAAAACCCGATATTTGGTTTAGATTTTTAGATGACATTTTTATGATATGGAATAGTTCTTTAGAAGACCTTAATACTTTTATAGATGCTTTAAATAAATTTCATCCTACTATAAAATTTACATATTGTATATCCCAAAAGTCTGCATCTTTCCTCGATGTATCTATATCTAAAAGTGAATATGAAACTGTTATAACAGATGTTTTTTGTAAACCTACTAATATGCATTTATACTTAGATATTTACATCATCTCACCCCATGTCTTGTAAACGGGGTATACCATATAGTCAGGCTAAACGCTACAGACGTATTATCTCTGATGATGGTGTATTTAATCAGTCTTTAGCTAGTCTACAAAAATATTTCGAAAATAGAAATTATCCTAAAAATGTTATAGCAGATGGATTTACAAAAGTGAAAAATATGTCGCAGGATAGCGCACTGCGTATTACGCAGAAAAGCACTAATTCAGTGATACCATTTACTGTATGTTTTAACACATCACTGCCTAATATTGCTGATATTATACACAAATACTGGGATCTATTACGTTTATCTGACAAAGAGAGTGTAAAGTCTTTACATTCTTTTAAGCCTATTTTGGCCTATAAACGACCTAAGAATATACAAAACAGTCTTGTTAGATGTTCAGTGTATAACAGTACTAAACTACATTCATCGGGTAAATGTAAACGACCACGATGTACGCATTGTAATAATATCAACGTATGTTCTCAATTCAATAGTAGCGTTACTGGTTTAATATATGATTTGTACAATGATGTAGATTGTACTTCACGTGATGTTATATATCTTATTACATGTAAAAAATGTAATAAACAGTATGTAGGACAAACCAATCAAAATGTTTCCCGTAGAATGAATAACCATAGATTGATATAAGAAACTGTTCAATAAATCCTGTATCACATGTTGCAACCCATTTTGGGTCTCTAAACAGTAATTGTACATTGTCAGATTTCTCTTTTGTTCCAATAGATGTTGTTCTTAATAATCTAAACCGTTTATGTAAAGAAACGTTTTGGATACATAAATTAAAGACTATGCTTCCTAACGGTCTTAATAGCAATGTGCTGTACGATATATAATACGTTCACATACTTGACATATATTCGATGTTTGCCTATTACTATGTTTTTATTATATTATAATTAATAGGCTGATGAATCTACTCTGATCCATCATTTTATACTATCATGATTATGTGTTCTATATATGTCAGCATAATGCTATTTTACAGGTCATCATTTTTCCGCCAAACGACGTAACGTCACTGTATGACGTCGACGTCACTTCCTTTGTTTATATTTATTATTTTATTACTACTGACGAAGGCATCATGCCGAAACGTTTAGTGTATTAAAATTAAATAAACAAACGTGTTTGTGCGATAATTATTATTATTATGATAGTGGAATGATATTAATTCGTAGATTTCATATAAATTATAGTCATTATTCCAGATCAAAGTTATTTGATAATTTAGTAGTATAAATCCTAAAATCATACATTTGAATTATGGAATGAAAGTAACTTATGGCCACAGTGACTATCTCGACAATGGAATAGAGTCGTTCCCCTTCATTTCATGATCACTTCACTGGAGGGACGTTTTTTTTTCGCTGACGTGTCGGCAAGAAGGTAAATAATTTAATTTTTGGCAAACTTCATTAAATAAGTCAGTTTAATTCAGTTGAGTCTGTGCTACATGCATTTTGTTTTTTTAAGGAATTTAATTGATAATAAGAAGTACAATTTGAAGTTTTAAAACATTGTTTTTTTGTGCACACGGTCTGCACACACGGGTCTTTGCTTTGATTTTTTTTTCTTTATTGGTTCTCTTTCTCCTTTTATTGTTTTGTATTGCATTCAATTGCATTTGCAAAACACATACATAAAGTTATTGTTGCAAAATTCTGGCTTAGTATTTTTGTGTTTTTGCTTGTTTTGTGTGTTGTGTTTGATTGTGTTTCAGGTCTTCATAGGTAAGTATATAGTTGTTCTAGTAGTTATTACTTACCCCTTCCACTTATGGCCAAGTTAAAAGTTAATTTCGCAATGGATGAAGAATTCCGTGTTCTTCCTGGGATTGGTGTAAAGCGGGCAGCCCTCTTAGTTCAATTAAGAGAAAAGTATGGTGAGCTAAATGAGGAGCTGCTGTCCATTGTGTCTGTCTTAGAGATGGTAGACATCTTCCCTAATGTTCAGGGTGAAGAGGTTCCATTACAAAAAGTGGAAGGGGAGGATGTTGATGACATCTATGATTATCGGGATATTGTTAGTGCTCCCACTAGTGAGAAGCGACTGCATGCGGTCTCAATGCCTGACCAGCGTGCAGAATTGTACTCCACGGTAGAGCATTGGTATTCTGCAGTCGAAGATGTCACAAAGCAGCTTCAGTATTTGCCCAAGCTCCCAAGTTCCCACATGTCTGTTAATAAACATCAAAACAACTCTAACACACAAAAAATGAGTCGAACTGAGTTACCTAAAAGGGGCACTGAGGAAACTGAATAGAAATGCATCACAAGTTCGCACAAAATATCGTGAAATCACGAGTGCCCAAAAGGAGACTTATTATGAGAATACTGACAGAGGTATTACTGGTTCTCTTCATCATACACGACGAGGCAAATCTCTGTCGGACACTCGTTCACGTGACTCCTCAGAACACGGGTCATATAAAGGTCGCACGAGTTCCAAAAGACATGTTGAGCACAGAGATCATGGTCAAAGAAGCTATAGAACTCGTGACCTTTCAAATGCACGGAGTTTGGGCAATAGCAGGGCCGGAGGTGAAGGTCCCACCCCGGTGCCCGAGACAGTAAGAGGCCATACAATTAAGCAACATGTAAAAGGTTCAGTAACAGAAACTGTGTGGTCGAAACTCAATTCCAGTTAGCTTAACTGAGACAGTAGACGTATATGTGGTACGAGCTGGGTCATCATCAGTTAATGTTGTCATTGGCAGGCCACGACCTCTTACATCATTTAGGGGCACAAATTGATTTAAAAGCAGATAGCAGGGGTTTCGCTGTCGATCGCCAATGTCTCCAAATGCGACAAAATTGCGAAAGTGGCGACAGATTTTTCAAAGTGGCGAATTTTATTGATGACAACATAATGTTAGACAGTGTTATATCTGGTATGTGAAATCTCAATTGCAACAAAACTGGGGCAGATTAAATTACCACAGAGCCTCCAAACATGACCGTAGGGCATTGTTTGTTATCAGATCATTAAGTAGCTTGTTGTTGCAGACGAGTGTGACATGATGTGAAAGCTTATCTCTGACGTCACAGCATCAGTTTTCCGCTTGGTTAGGCAAAGTCACACTCAGTTGAAATCCAAATCAGCTCTATTGATTTTTAATCTTCTGACTAGTTATTGTTTAATAATTTTATCTGCAATAGGGGAAATTTCAGTTCAAAAGAACAACACAGGTAGCAAAAAAGAGCAACTTGGACATGTGGTAAACATTCATTCCAAAACGAGGCTGACCTAAATATACTCTCTGACTCAGTAGCCTAAAACAACAGAAACCACAGTCATGATGAAATTTAACATGAATTATGGACAGACAGCTGTTATATCAACAAATGAAGATATTTATTAGAAGGAGGATTTACCAATCTGCAAGTAAAGTGTTATTTTGATATTGTCATATAATTTCGCGACCCTACAAAACGATCAACATTACTAAATCTGTTCAAATAAACTATTGTAAAATCTTAATTTCCTACAATTAACGGGTATACTGCTAAGTTTTATTTATAATAATGTAGTTTAATAGTGACAGTTACTGTTAATTAGATTCTGAAGCATGTCAATATATGATTGACAAAATTGGCTTAAACTTTTTAAAAGTGGCGAATTTTAGTGGCGACAACTTTTTTTGAGCCAGCGAAACCCCTGAGATAGCCTTATAGTGGAGGGTGAACATATACCCTTGAATACAACTTTCAAAGAAAAGCAACCAGTTGTGGCAAGGGTAACTGTCTCTAAACGAACCGTAGTTTTATGCCTGAGTGCCAGGTCAGTAAAATCGCACAATACAAGATAACGACCGAGGAATGTTGTTGAAATTATATTGAATATTTTCCCTACAGTATGGAAAACCTGCCAAAATCGATTACCACTGGCTCATAAATACAAATAACATGTTGGCATGTAAAAGGCTACAGATATTTTCTCAAAATGAATAATATGGTTTTCTACGTGTTAGCAGATAAGTGAATAAATATGGAGTTGCTGATTGCAATGTAAGATCATATTTTATTGTATGTGTGGTCCGAAAATAACATTTTATACTTAATTTGTAAAAAACATTCTGACAATCGATAGAACGGTGGTCCAGTGGAGATATATATCGTAGATAGAAGTCTGAGCAGTGAATATAGAGGATATTTGTGTATTGCAGTGTAAGATTGTATTGTATGATTAAAAAAAGTGGAGGTAATATAGGAATCTTTACGTCCAAACGTCTGTGCGTCCGTCCGTCAATATTTCATTTCCGCTCCAATAACTTCTGAATGTCTTGAAGGATTTTATTATACCTTCAGTTTATTTTTCCCAATGACCAGTTCGATGTGTCGCGTATATGACCCATGCTTGTTGGTCAAAGGTCAAGGTTACAATTCAAGGTCAAAGTTTAAATATGTCAATTTTGTTTTCGCTCCAAATCATTTGAATGCCTCGAAGGATTTTAATGTAACTTCAGATTATTATTCCCATGACCAGGCGATGTGTTGCTTACATGCCCCATGCTTGTATGTCAAAGGTTAAAGTCACAATTCATGATCAAAGGTAACATGTGTCCATAATTTATTTCCGCTCAATAAGTTCTGAATACCCAGAAGGATTTTGCTACTTCAGATTATTATTCCCCATTACTAGACGATTTCTTGCGTACACGACCCATACTTGTATGTCGAAAGTCCAGTTCACAGATCTAGGTCAAAGGTCAAATATTGTATTTCGTTTTCGCTCCATAACTTTTAAATGCCCCTTACGATTTAAATATAATTGCACATTAGTATTGCCCATGACCAGACTATGTGTCGCGTACAGGACCCATGCTTATCTTTCAAAGGTCAAGGTCACAATTCAAGGTCAAAGGTCAAATATATGTATTTCGTTACCGCTCCATAACTTTTGAATGTCTGGAATCATTAAATAAAACTTTAGATTATTATTCCCCATGACCATGTCACGTTTAAGACACATGCTTAATCACCAAAGGTCAATGTCACATTTTAAGGTCAAAGGTAGTACATTTGTATTTCGTTTCCGCTGCATTACTTCTGAATGCCTCAGAAGAATTTAATAATACTTTAGATTATCAGTTTACATGACCAGACGCTATGTTGCGTACATGACGTATGTTTGTCTGTTAAAGGCCAAGGTCACATTTCAAAGTCAAAGATCAAATATTTGAATTTTGATTCCGCTCCATAACTTCTGAATGCCTGAAAATATTTTTAATATTACTTCAGATTATTATTCCCCATTACCAGACAATGTGTCCTATAGATGACCCATGCTTGTTTGTCAAAGGTCAAGGTCACATTTAAAGGTCAAATGTCGTTTTTAGTTGTTCGCAGAACAACTAAAGATACTGCGATTCCAAAATTTAACAGTCTAAGGATTTGTCAAATAGCAATCATTACAATAATGAATTTAATTAGAACATGACATGTTGGAAAAACTTCAGTCAACAACTTTCAATGTATTATCAAATATTAAAATAGTAAGTTATGCAACGTCATAATACGTTAATGAATGAGAGTCTTGGGTCACGAGGTGAGCCGAATAGACATCTAATCCTTACCTATTTATCTCGTTATCGCCAACTCATGTAAAGATTATTTGTTGAGTAGTGAATTTGTTTAGTTATAACTCATTTTATTATTTACGTGGCCATCATTATAACGATAAAGAACAGTTTAGCGATTATTACGCAGTAGCGGTTGATTTTTACGGAGCATTCCGGATATAGTCGATGTATTATAACTGAGGTCGGATACACTAATCATATCAGAAACTACAATAGGCAGAATTTTAAACGCTGAATCTCGTAGCGTCTATAGCATAGTGGATAGCATGTCAGACTCGCATTCTGAAGGACCGGGTTCGAATCTCGGCAGGGGTAGAGATTTTTTCATATATTTTTTAACAGTTTTGCTACTCCAGATGCTTACTTAATTGAAAGGGAATACATGTTAAGACATTTCCAAAAGAAACCAACCAATTTTGATAGTAACTCCCTTCATCTGTTATGTATATTCAGTCTTCACGCTAATTTTTTCAAAGCACTTGCCAGTTCGGGCAAGCTTGTTAGCAAAACCACTTGCCCGAAATCTGTTTGACTTGTCCGAACTATTTAACTTCAAATGGTACTCTACAGCAATATCAAAAAATGTTTTCTGTAATTTATTTATTTTTATTTTATTTCTATATACATGTGTGTCATCTTCTTTTTGTTGTTCTCCCTCAAAATAAATAAGGTTCGATCATACCATTTTTGTGCATCATGCGTCACAATGTGATTAAAAAGATACACAGGAAATATATAGGGTTCAAAAAGGTACATGGCTCTACTAATAACGAGCAGTGTGGAAAGCTGGATCAATTTGTTGATATTTTCTAATAAATTGGTAACTCACTTAAATGCTTCTAATTAAGGTTTTTTAACAAAGTCTATTAATTAAGTATTTGCAAAATAAATTGTATTTCAAAAGATATTCAACATTTCTGTGTTAACCATCCCAGAGGGGAAGCAGAGCGAAGATAAAAAGGAGCAGGTTGCAGCAATCAGCTATTATTAGTTTTTTCGCTCTCGGACTTTTCCTTATTAAACTGCATGCTACATTTGACGAAAGTAGTTCCAAATAGTTCCTACCAAAAAGCAGTTTTTAAATGCAGTTTCACTTTCAAACAGCATGCGTTTTTTTTATTTTACAATTCAAAATAGAGCTACAATACTTATTTATATATTTGTAAATTACCGACAACAATGCAGATATATGCCAACTTCAATTTCAGACAAACTGGCACGTACTCCAAAATTGCCCTTTCAACTAAAGTAGTCTTCTCGTTCAGCTTTTAACAAAGAAGCGTTTAGTCGACTGCGATCAATTGTCTATATATTTCAATAAGCTTCTACGCAATAATAAACACCACACAGCATGATGACGTCATATGTTTATGTGTAAATACTAGATTCCAATAATACAACGGGTTTTGTATGTTTTGTTTTTTTTGAAGAAAAAAACCCCTAAAATGCTATTTTGAGTGAATTTTCTTTGTCCGCACAATATATAAAGCCTATGAAAACACTTGCCCGATCGGGCAAGCATTTGGCATTTGCTGCTAGCCCGAAATCAAATCTACTTGTCCCGGGCATCGGGCAACCCAGTTACGACAAAGACTGTATATTCAGAGTATGTGTGTTAGTAATGAATATTGAATGTCGGAATGTCAAATAGGAATGACATTAAATTAATATATGTTTGTAGCCCAAAGAAAGAGCATGCAATTGAAAATTGGACAAATAATTTGTCTCATTAGGTTTCACCAAAATTGTTTTCTTTATTGGAATTGATTTTTTTGAAAGGCTTTAAATATAGTGTACTCGTACAGAGTTTTAAGCTGCTGAAAGTGACTTTATCTAGTTTTAACACCGGATTACGTTTTAATTAGTGGCGTACGATTTACAATGGACCTAAATTCATCAGCTACACATATTGAATTGAAACAATTCAAAACGGCATGATTGAGAAAAAAAAACAACATAATTACACAATGACGATATATTTATTTCAAAATTTGATTGACATGTTTACGAGGCAATATTGAATTTAAACTTGCCATTTTGAATAGTATATATCGCTTAGCAATGATCAAGTCATATTTATAATATTGAACAACTGTTATAGTAAATACGTAAATGAATGTTTTCGTTTAAACATTTACGACCACTGTATTTAAGGTAACGTATATCATCCCTGTCTAATTGCCCAGACTGTCTACGGTGTGCCCAGTGTTACGCAATAGCGAACAACTGTAGTGCCTTCAGCGCTTTGATTTTGTATTTCGTTTCCGCTCGATAACTTCTGAAAGTCTCGAAGGACTTTAATGTAACTTTTTTATTCACCATGACCAGACGATACATCACGTACATGACATATGCTTGTCTGTCAAAGGTCAGGGTCACATTGTAAAGTCAATGTCAAATATTTGTCTTTCGTTTCTGCTCCATAATTTCCGAATGCCTGGAAGGATTTTAAAATCCACTACACGTTATTACATGACCAGACTATGTGTCATGTACATAACCTATGATTGTTTGTTAAAGGTCAATGCATTTGTCTGGAGGATAATAGTATATGGTATTTAGTAATTTTTAAATTACTTGGCAGAAATTTTGACTACCATGTGATTTTATGCTTGCGCAAGAACCTGGTCTACAGCTTATAAAGGTCTAGATCACATTTAGATGTCAGAGGTCAAAACTCTTCAAGGTCAAACTAGTTGTCCATGGCATATATTGTATTATTCTTTTCACATTTCAAGCCAATTTTTAGCTCGACTATTCGAAGAATAGGTGAGTTTTCCTATACCCCCGGCGTCCGCGTCTGTATTTGGTTAAAGTTTTTATTCAAAAGTCTTGTAATTTCAAAACTACATAAGTTATTCACTTGAAACTTGGAACTAACCTTTGTCATCAACTCCAGTATAAAGGGCAACATTCCCTATAACTCTGTTTTGTATTTTGACAGAGTTATGCCCCTTGTTCACATATATTTTCTGGTTAAAGTTTATATTCAAAAGTTTTGTAACTTCAAAACTACACAAGTTATTCACTTGAAACTTAGAACTAACCTTTGTTATCAACGCTAGTATCAGGGGCAACATTACCCATAACTCTATTTTGTATTTTGACAGAGTTATGCCCCTTCTCACTTAGATTTTCTGTTTAAAGTTTATATTCAAAAGTTTGGTAACTTCAAAACTACATAAGTTATTCACTTGAAACTTAGAACTAACCTTTGTCATCAACTTCAGTATCAAGGGCAACATTCCCTATAACTCTATTTTGTATTTTGACAGAGTTATGCCCCTTTTCACTTAGATTTTCTGTTTAAAGTTTATATTAAACAGTTTTGTAACTGCAGAACTGCATAAGTTATTCACTTGAAACTTGGAACTAACCTTTGTCATCAACTCTAGTATCAGGGGCAACATTACCCATTACTCTGTTTTGTATTTTGACAGAGTTATGCCCCTTTTTAACAAAGATTTTCTGGTTAATGTTCATATTCAAAAGTTTTGCAACTTCAAAACTACATAAGATATTCACTTGAAACTTGGAACTAACCTTTGTCATCAACTCTGGTGTCAGGGGCAACATTACCCATAACTCTGTTTTGTATTTTGACAGAGTTAGCCCACTTTTTACATAGACTTTGTTGTTAAAGTTTTTGTTCCAAAAATTCATAAACTATACATGGCTTCACTTTAAAGTTTTGTAATTTAACAAATGTATGCCCCTTCCACTATCCAAAATATGTACCAACTGAAATACTTCGAATAGTCGAGCACGCTGTCCTCTGACAGCTCTTGTTCCTTCTAATGCAGGTCATTTTCTCAGTCAAAATATTTTTCTATAGCTTATGTATGTGGGCGTATTAATCCCCTTTAGGGATAGCTGTAGTTTTATGAGCGGTGTGAAAAATATGTTCAGGACTGGAAAGTACCCGTGAAAGTCATTTCATTGTTGCTAATGATTTATGACTTAACTCTGGATATGTCTTGAGAATATACATGTAAGGTGAATAATATACGAGGGGTGATCAATAAATTCGCGGAGGATGCATTCTATGGCTTTGTTGAAAATATATTGATCCCAGTCAAATGTTCTTATAATGGAGAACAACATCAGCCCAATCAGCCCATACAATGTTTTTCCAGCAGTCTGTGTCACACATTATGTTATGAATCACCAAAGCAACCACTAAACACGCAACCAGCTCAAATTATGCTACATTTATCGACGATTCTACTCATTGAATGTGGTTTGATATGGCCCAAAACCTTACCAAACTGACCAGACTTCAAGGACATATTATTACTTTTTTGTTTCCAGAAGTCAAATAGAAGTAATGTTTTGGTTGCCTAATTATTAATCATCAATTTGCAAACAAACGCCATTTGACGTCAGATTGTGACCTTGTGCAGTGGGATTCTATGACATTTTGTGTGATGCCGGGAATAACAGCACAATAGACCATGCTGAATATAGACAATGTGATGCCACAGAAAAAAAGTTTTTCTTTGAGGTGTCCACGAATTTATTGATTACCCCTCGTATTTGCTAAAGTAGAAGTATCTACAACCACACATGAAATAAAAAAGGAGTTTACAGTGAAATTGAAAAAAGCATCCTCAAGTTCTTGTCTTTGTCATGAAACTCGTTGAATTAAATTTCATATAAAATCTACACTTTTAATAATATTCGATAGATTTAAGTAAGGTAAATACATTTGAACATCATTAATTTGAAGTCAGCGTTATTTCAAAGTATTTTTCGGGTCCCAATTTATTTGTTCTTTGTTTAACTAAAATAAACTCGTTAAATTCGAACTTTTTACATTTCGAAGTCTAAAATGCGGTCCCAAGCCGATATTTCACACTTATTTGCCTATTGTTAATTTGAACTCGCGGTCTTGATTGAGACCCGATGTTTTCACACCTTCGCTGAATGGCCCGTGTGGTCATTTATGGTGGCCGTTATTCACTACATGGCGCAATTACCGATCATTAAGGAGCTTGCAAACAATAATTACAGCAGCGTGTCCAAGTTAAAAACAGAACTGCCGTAACTAACAAATACAAGTTTTTGTTAAATTCTTTTAAGCTCACCTGAGCACAATGTGCTCATGGTGAGCTTTTGGGATCGCCTTTTGTCCGTCGTGTGTCAACATTTTCATTCAAAGAACATCTCCTAAACCGCTAGGCAGATTTTCACCAAACTTCACAGGAATGATCCTTGGGTGACCCTCTTTAAAAATTATTCAAATCGTTTCGGTCCGCTGCAAATGTAGGTCACCAGAGCTAAAAATAGATTTAAAAACTGAAAACTTAAAAAATCGTCTTATCTGAAACTACTAGGTTTGGAGCTTTCATATTTGATATGTGACATCCTCTAGTGGTCCTCTACAAAGATAGTTCAAACTATGCCCCTGGGGTCAAAACTGGCCACGCCCCGGGGGTCACATGGTTTCTATAGTCTTGTTATAGCAAATGACTTTAACAATCTCCTCTGAAACCGCAAGGCCTAGAGGTTTCATATTTGGTATGTAACATTGTATAGTGGTCCTCTACAAAGATTGTTCAAATGATGCCCATGGGGTCAAACTGGCCACACCCCGGGGGTTACATGGTTTATATAGACTTCAATAGCAAAATGACTTTAAAAATCTTCTCCACTGAAACTTCAAGGCCCAGAGGTTTCATATTTGGTATGTAACATTGTATAGTGGTCCTCTACAAAGATTGTTCAAATGATGCCCATGGGGTCAGAACTGGCCACACCCTGTGGGTCACATGGTTTATATAGACTTCAATCGCAAAATGACTTTAAAAATCTTCTCCTCTCAAACTTCAAGGCCCAGAGGTTTCATATTTGGTATGTAACATTGTATAGTGGTCCTCTCCAAAGATTGTTCAAATGATGCCCCGGGGTCAAAACTGGCCACACCCCGGGGGCACATGGTTTATATAGATATGAATAGCAAAATGACTTTTAAAATCTTGTCCTCTGAAACCGCAAGGCCCATAGGTTTCATATTTGGTTATGCCCCTGGGGTCAAAACTGGCCACACCCCGGGGGTCACATGGTTTATATAGACTTAAATAGCAAAATGACTTCAAAAATCTCCTCTGAAACTTCAAGGCCCAGAGGTTTTATATTTGGTATGTAACATTGTGTAGTTGTCCTCTACAAAGATTGTTCAAATGATGCCCCTCGGGTCAAAACTGGGCACACCCCGGTGGTCACATGGTTTATATACACTTAAATAGCAAAATGACTTTAAAAATCTCTGAAACCTCAAGGCCCGGAGGTTTCATATTTGGTATGTAACATTGTATAGTGGTCCTCTACAAAGATTGTTCAAATGATGCCCCTGGGGTCAGAACTGGCCACACCCCGTGGCTCACATGGTTTATATAGACTTAAATAGCAAAATGACTTTTAAAAAAATCTCTGAAACCGCATGGCCCAGAGGTTTCATATTTGGTATGTAACATTGTATAGTGGTCCTCTACAAAGATTGTTCAAATGATGCCCCTGTGGTCAAAACTGGCCACACCCCGGGGGTCACATGATTTATATAGACTTGAATAGCAAAATGACTTAAAAAATCTTCTCCTAAAACCGCAAGGCCCAGAGGTTTCATATTTGGTATATAACATTGTATAGTAGTCCTCTACAAAGATTGTTCAAGTGATGCCCGTGGGGTCAAAACTGGCCACACCCCGTGGCTCACATGGTTTATATAGACTTAAATAGCAAAATGACTTTAAATATCTTCTCCTCTGAAACTTCAAGGCCTAGAGGTTTTATATTTGGTATGTAACATTGTGTAGTGGTCCTCTACAAAGATTGTTCAAATGATGCCCCTGGGGTCAAAACTGGGCACATCCCGGGTGGTCACATGGTTTATATAGACTTAAATAGCACAATGACTTTAAAAATCTCTGAAACCTAAAGGCCCAGAGGTTTCATATTTGGTATGTAACATTGTATAGTAGTCCTCGACAACGATTGTTCAAATGATGCCCCTGGGGTCAGAACTGGCCACATCCGTGGCTCACATGGTTTATATAGACTTAAATAGCAAAATGACTTTAAAAATCTTCTCCTCTGAAACCGCAAGGCCCAGAGGTTTCATATTTGGTATGTAACATTGTATAGTTGTTTTCTACAAAGATTGTTCAAATTATGCCCCCTGGGGTCAAAACTTGCCACACCCCGGGGGTCACAATGTTTATATAGACTTAAATAGCAAAATGACTTTAACAATCTTCTCCTGAAACCGCAAGGCCCAGAGGTTTCTTATGTGGTATGTAACATTGTATAGTGGTCCTCTACAAAGATTGTTCAAGTGATGCCCATTGGGTCAAAACTGGCCACACCCCGTGGCTCACATGGTTTATATAGACTTAAATAGCAAAATGACTTCAAAAATCTTCTGCTCTGAAACTTCAAGGCCTAGAGGTTTTATATTTGGTATGTAACATTGTGTAGTGGTCCTCTACAAAGATTGTTCAAATGATGCCCCTGGGGTCAAAACTGGGCACACCCCAGTGGTCACATGGTTTATATAGATTTAAATAGCAAAATGACTTTAAAAATCTTCTCTGAAACCTCAAGGCCCAGAGGTTTCATATTTGGTATGTAACATTGTATAGTGGTCTTCTACAAAGATTGTTCAAATGATGCCCCTGGGGTCAGAACTGGCCACACCCCGTGGCTCACAAGGTTTATATAGACTTAAATAGCAAAATGACTTTAAAAATCTTCTCCTCTGAAACCGCAAGGCCCAGAGGTTTCATATTTGGTATGTAACATTGTATAGTGGTCCTCTACAAAGATTGTTCCAATGATGCCCCTGGGGTCAAAACTGGCCACACCCCGGGGGTCACAATGTTTATATTGACTTAAATAGCAAAATGATTAACAATCTTCTTCTGAAACCCCAAGGCCCAGAGGTTTCATATTTGGTATGTAACATTGTATAGTGGTCCTCTACAAAGATTGTTCAAGTGATGCCCGTTGGGTCAGACCTGGCCACACCCTGTGGCTCACATGGTTTATATAGACTTAAATAGCAAAATGACTTCAAAAATATTCTGCTCTGAAACCTCAAGGCCCAGAGGTTTCATATTTGGTATGTAACATTGTATAGTAGTCCTCTACAAAGATTGTTCAAGTGATGCCCGTGGGGTCAAAACTGGCCACACCCCATGGCTCACATGGTTTATATAGACTTAAATAGCAAAATGACTTTAAAAATCTTCTCCTGAAACTTCAAGACTTAAATAGCAAAATGACTTTAACAATGTTGTTTTCTGAAATCGCAAGGGCCCGGAGGTTTCATATTTGGTATGTAATGTTGTATAGTGGTCCTCTACAAAGATTGTTCAAAAGGGCGGTTTTGCCTGCTCACAACCTTTATTTCATTTAATGCAGATTTCATCCGTTTATTGAAAACGGCCCCAAAAAAGCAAAACCGGCCCAACATTTAGGCAAAATCAGCCCCAATGGTGTAAAACCGGCCCCAAATTGTTTATCTAAGAATTGAATTGACATTATTTTACGTATTTGTATGTTAAAATAAAATATTTGGAGCAGCGTTTGGTTAATTGTTTTATTGTGTATAGGTTTAACATCAAATGAGGCTTAATTATTGCATGAATTAGCAACTAATTATAGAGCAACTATAAAAAGAATGTGTTATTACAAAGTGGAAATTACTTAGTATATAATTATGTTGAAATAAAATGTTTGAAGTTGTTTGTTGATTATTGTTGTATTGTATGATACAGAATTATATTAAATTTATTGTTTCCAAGAGTATTTAAATATATATAATTCGTATTACGATCATACAATTTCTGAAGCGTATTCTAGTATACATGTATGTGAAAACATATGAATCGTTCATTTGAAAAAAAGTTAAATGTAATAATAATGTTCGTATTATAACAATGTATAATGATGATATGTTATGGCAAGCGCTGTATTGAAATTGTGTATAAGTGTAATGTAAAATTTGTTATGTACATATCAATAGAAAAAAACAAAACATGAATCGTGCATTTGGGAAGTAATAACATTTTAAGTTAGACGACATTAAGTGCATATTTAAATACTTATTTATTAATTTTGAAAACAAATGACTCCAAAAACACAAAATACATTTCTTGCAAATTTGATTATTTCACAATTTAAGTGTACAACAAAAAACGTGCAATTTTGGGTGGTGCTAGTTTCAATTGAATTACCAAATTGTTACGTAATGTTATGCAAAGTTTTTCAAACATTTCGAGGTAATGTCAACAATGTGTGACAGGTACAACACCTCAATCATAACCTGTTTTTGTTAAGACATAAATAAAACCAAGAAGCATATCCAGAATCAGTTTACTTTAACCGTATTATTATTATTTTGCGAAATAGGTTACAAGATATTTTTATTTCAAATTGACGAGTCGATGTATATGATTTCAAGTTCCTACTTGTTTGTTTACAAATAATTTAAACCCGTTTTTGAGAAATCGGTTTAGTATGTACAATAAAATGTAAATTTCTCAATTTAGAAATATTATTGCAAATTTAAGATCCGATCATCGTATTCCCATGTACCGGTACTTTTTATAGGTGGTGGTGATTTTGTGTGTCAATCATGTTGTCATTGATAACTAATGCGCGAATTACGTATGAATATAGTAAAAACTAAAATAAAACTCCAAACGTAACACTATCTTTTTGTATCTTGGAGGCCGGTTTAGTCATTATGCAATCACATGTGGGACCGGTTTTGCTTTTTTGGGGCCGGTTTTGACTGGGACTGGTTTTGCCATAAACCATAAAGGTTTAGTGTAACCTTTTGCGACTTTCAAACAAACAATATTAACGGTGATCTAAAGTTCAAAATGTTTAATCCAAACCATCGTTATTTCGAAGTTTTCTGGTCGGTCCCGACGACTTCGAAATAACGGTGTTAGAATGTATTATTATTCAATCTTTTTCAGTGTTTGGAAGCCATTAAAAACAATGAGAACATTACTAAATGTGGATTGTTTACGACGACATGTATTGTGTACAGTCATGAGAATGTATTATGCTTCAACCGGTTCGCAGTCAGTGAAATAAAATGACATAGAAAAAAACAGCATATTAGAATGGGAATAACGAAGAACGGTTTCACTCCACAATCTAAATATCAGGAGCTATAAATAAACAAAAGACATGGACCCTAAGGTAATCATGGAAGAGAAGAGAAATTTTCAAAGACTCGTCGAATTACACTGCGACTGCTGTCTGTTTGTACTGAGAAAATATTTAGAATGGGAATTAACGAAGATTGGTTTCACACTACAAACGTTTCTGAAACAGAAAGACATTTGTAGCTGGGTAAAAACTGCCAAACTATACAATGAACAGGTTGTGGTGCTTTCTGATCCATATGTGACATATGATATGCTGGATATAACGCTTGCAACGCGATTGATTCTTGAAAAGTGTAGGCCGCTAGACGGCCATATTCTCAAAGCCGTGAAGGACCTTCGAAAATCACGTAATATCATAGCTCATACCACCAATGCACGGATAAAGGGGTCGGTTCAATTCAATGAAGCCTCCCATGCGATATTCACGATAGCTTCTGTCTTGAGCGAAGATGTGAAGAACGCTATTAAGTTAAGGATCAATGATGTACAGAAGAGGGAGATTGTAAGGACGTGTAGTAATGTGGAGAAGATAATGTTGAATGGAGAGTACTTCATGATAAAATTGGTTGAAGCAGGTGAAGAGGAATCAGGTATGCATTGTGCCTTTGGTTTCTCAAAATGATAAAATAGGAATGTTTTCTTATTTTTCTGTTAGTGCGTTGTAATCCTACTAAAAACTGAACTATTTATGGTTCTTAATGAAAAAATCACAGTAAGTGTACATGAAATTAGATGACATTGTTCTGTTTCTTTTATGCCCTCCCCACACCATCAATTATGGGGGGCATATAGAGTTTACCCTGTCCGTGGGTACATACGTATGTACGTATATACGTATGTTCGGATTCTTGTCCGGACAATAACTTTGTCCGGCATTGGAGGATTGTCAAATAACTTGGAAGAAATGTCAAGCATATTAGGACGGTGTGTCGCGCTTGGAAGGAATTTAAATAACTTAGCACACGTGTTAAGCATGGTGAGACGGTGTGTCGCGCGCAAGATCCAAGTCCCAAGGTCCAAGGTCAAAATCACACTTAAAGGTCAAACTTCAAATATTAGAATTTAAGCCGTAGACCCTGTCTGAAGCATAATTTTGTCCAGCGGAGAAGGAATTTCAAATAACTTAGCAGAAGGTGCTTAGCATGTTAAGACGGTGTGTTGCGCGCAAGAACATGGTCCATAAGATCCAAGGTCAAGGTCACACTTAAAGGTCAAAGGTCAAATATAAGAATTTAAGCCATAGACCCTGTTCAGAGCATAATTTTGTCCATCATGGAAGGAATTTAAAAAAACTTGCCACAAGTGATAGGCATTATGAGGCGGTGTGTCGCGTGTAAGAACAAGGTGCCTAGGTCCAAGGTCAAGGTCACACTTAAAAGTCAAAGGTCAAGTATATGTATAAATGTTAAGATTTATACAGATTTTTGTCAGGACTAAAACTATTGATTGGAAATTTGTGATACCTCAACTTACTTCACAGAGTAAGAGAATACATTAGGAGAAAGTACAATAGAAAAGGAAAGTTTTTCTTTCGCAAAATAATTTGTATGCGGGGCCACATAGAGCAGGCTGCATAGGTGGGGGCATCCGTGTTTGTGGACACATTTCTAATTTAAGTTAAACAAGATTATCATTGTTATTCATCCAGCATATGCCAGAGTAATACTGATCCTGTAATGTAAATTTTGTTTAAATTATAAAATCATAGACACATTATAAATCTTTTTTGATCAATTGTAAATTTTGTTTAAATTATAAAATCATAGACACATTATAAATCTTTTTTGATCAATTGATAATTTTATATACCGGTATGCAAAAGTAAAAATCCAGCTGCAAGAGTAGTAGAGAAAAACACGTATTTAAAGATTGCTGTGTGTTTGTGACCTACACGTAACTTGGAACAATGCATAATTTGAAAAAAAACAGCATACGCACATTTCTAATAAGGATGTGCTATTAAGTTGTTTTGAATGGGTACACAATATATGTACTAAGTAAATATGATGGTCGTTTTTGTAGTGAGTCCAGATGGGTGTCTAACGCTTATGAAGTTCAACATGACAAAGTGGATACGTCAATTGTCGCGAATGCCGCAAGTTAGCACATTTCTGAAAATATTAAAAGACGCCCAAGTTATAACAGAGGAACAAATGAAAGACATAGAACAAATATACAGTTATGGTAGCCAAATCGAGAGGCTAGTGTTATTTCTCCAGCAAAGTGTAGAAAGAACAACTATATACCGATTTTGTAAAGAACTTCGGAACTTGCACGCACACTTAGCAGACCTGATTGAAAACAAAAACACAGAAGGACGAGAAACAGGTATAGCATAATGACTAAAAGGTCAACATGGTTAAAAATAAAAACAAAAATATAAGAAAACATGTGATGTTTGATTGATATAAAAACTATTGCATGTTTGTTAACCAAATATAGACGATCTATGTTTGTATTGTTTGTTCATAATTGTCAACTGTGATGATAAATACATGCATTCATTGCGTAAAAATGTAATATTACTTCCGTCAATAAGAAGTATATGTAAATAGTAATATTCGTTTCAGATGAGTATTTGCAAAACGTCAAACAAGAGTTCATATCAGGTTTTTTACGTGAGAAAGTGATAGAACGTTCAAATAGTCACATTCCTTGTGAGGACGTACACATAGCTGTAGAAGAAGAACTTCGTGGCCAATTGGAATTTTCAATACTGAAAACATGTTTCCTACATGTATTTCCGAAGAGCGCGTTCTTTGACGGTGATACAAGGTATGTGTGTGTAAACAAGCGTAAACCATTTACCTTTGTGTGTTTGAAAACACATAAATTCAAACATAAAATTAAAACCCGCAGGCAACAATTTAAACTGATTGAGTGTATGAAAAATATTGTCATTGTAGCCGATTTCCTAAGGATAACACAATAGTTATAAGTATGTACCGGTACATTGTTTTTCTTTAGAAGGGAAGCTTGTAAAACATTCGAGACAAATAACAGACGAAAGCAAATCACAATAAATTAAACTAACAAGTGTTCTATTTGTTAATATTGCTGCTTTGGCGCTCCATAAATAAATGCTGTTACATATATTAAAAGTCTCAAAATGTGAAATATGTCTTCTAGTTTCAAAGACGTGGCATGGCGTTTAACAGATCCTTCAGAAGAAAAAAGTAAAGGAGGTATTTGACTATTGGAATAAATAGTGTGTTTCCATTGTTTGTTGAATACAAAGAGTATGTCGTCAGACGAGTTACATGATTGGTTACTTTGCCAAATTAAAACAAACAGTAAGAGTTATATGCTCGAGCCGGTTTTTTCTCATTTTAACATCCGGTTATATCTTGTTATGTACACGAATAATATATATAAAAAACTGTGCTCCAGGGAAGTTTTGTGTAGAGGGTAAACGTAAACTCAAATCATAATATACAGGGGTAAATGTACTCATTCCAAACGTTATGAAGGTAAATGTATTTACAGTCGGAAACTGGGTAGCTTTAAAGTACAAAAGAAAGAAATTATTATCTTAAGAAATGCAGTAGACATTTTATGAAGATAATAAAGATGTTTTGAATAAGAAACTTTTCTACAAATTCACATCTTAACATTCGGATATATTTTAGATGATGCATTGAATTGAAATAATATTTAAATCACACAACAGGTTGGTAAGCGTCAATACTGGAAAAAACACTATTGTCTGCAAAAGTATATGTCCAGCTTGTATTAACCAATGTTGTTATAAGAAATTAGAAAGAAAAAAACGAACACTACCTTTAACATTACCATAATATTTTGTCATACGTGTACATGTTAACAGAAATAATAAAACACACGTTTCCAGTTACTGATATAATGTTACTATGTCATTTTAAGCACAATAGCTACGTGTATTCTCCTTGCTTAGTGACTAGTAAAACATGTTCTAGTAAATTAAACAAAACACGATAAAATAATTATGAAAGAAGAAAGAACATTGCCAAGACTTAAAGGGGCGTATCGACGGCAGACAGTTCATTTACAGAGAATTAATATTGAAGCAATGTTAAATACGATGTCCGTGTGTCTATAAACAGTTTCGCTGCCGTGGGAAAATTAGTAGTAGTAGTAGTAAAATCGATAAAAATGAAATGTACATGAAGCACCGTTAGGTGCATACGAAACATTGATAAACATGGTGCAACGAAGGAAAACTTTCGTTGGCGTGTGTGCTTTTGTAGACGTGCGTTCGAATTCAGCTGGAACCATGTATCCAAAAACGTTTCAGGGCTTTGGATATTTTCTCTTGACAAAACCATCAATATATTAATGCTAATAGCAAAATATATTCTCGAAAAATAGGAATGTGTCTTATTTTAATATGTGCCTATATTTATGGAAATACCGTCGATATGCTCCTTCAATTATTATACGAATAAAAATGAAAAAAGTAACTTCGACTGCTTGAAACCGCACATGTGGTATTCTATTGTTTATTTTCGAAAACATATATGTTAGTGAAATTATGACCAAATATGTGTTATTACAGGCCCAGAAATGTTGAACTTTGTAACAATGAACCTACATGAGTTTGCCTCATACGTTGGCAATAAAATGGGGACCATCAGGACAGAATTTCAAGCTATTTTTAAATTAGCAATATTCAATGAAGCTATCATGCCAAATACATTTGAAGAAATGGAAGATGACCGACTAAAAGAAGTTTGCACTGAATATTTGGGAGACATCAAATACGGAATTGGAATTAAACTTTCCCTTCAAACGATTCAACAAGAAATAAGAGGTTCTAAACCAAGATTGGAATTTGCTAAAAGTACAAGAAAACAAAAGCTTCGCGAGTTCGACAGCCCTTGTCCTAGTCAACTCCATTATTTATATGGCGCAAATGTGAAACCCGAAACTGGCAATTTACTGGTACCTGTTCATGAATTTGGACACTGTGATTCTTGTAACAAACATTGGATTGCAAAAGAGAGTGCAAGATTTGTCGCTGCGTGTATGAATTCTCGCAAAAACGGCACTATACATTTTGGAATTAGATCAGATGGTGATGGTACTGGGACAATTCTTGGCATTGCCTTGTTGAAATTAAAAGAGGTTGAAGAAGAGTTATTTAAGTGCATGGAAACTTGTTTTCCTAGTGAGTGTTTGCACATGATCATGTCCTGTACACGTCCAATTCAAGAAATTAAAATAAAAGATAGTGAGTATATTGTTTACGAATTAGATGTTGTGGCGTCAGCCGTTTACTCAGTGGAAGAGTTAATTTCCATACAATTCCCTCCTAAGGGACCTCAATATGAAGAAACATTTGTGTATGACAAATTTTGCAAAATTGTGAATATAAGTAAAGCTATGTTCCCTGCTGTTCAACACTTGTACAAAAAAAGATTGCAAGAGCGAATAGTTCTAGAAAGCGGGGCAAATGGGTTTCTGCCTGAATTGTCCGAATTACGAACAGCACTTTTGTCTACACTAACAGGAACAGGAAGTAAATATGTTACAGATGAGTATGTTCCGATTATTGTAACTGGAAATATGGATGATACTTGTGATATTAGACATGAACTGAGTATGGATGCAGCTTTTGTTTCTTCTAAATACGTTCTTGATTTTGATGCATCTCCTGCAACTCGAAAAGCTGTCGAAAAAGACAGATCTGTATTCACCATAAAGGCACCTGAGGATTATTTAGAAAGCTCTCAAATTGAAAACCCGTATAGTCCAGTTTGGGTTTATTGTAATGGTAATACTGAAATTTTGCAGCCAAAGATGAAATTATTGCAATGGACAAACGTACGTTATGAAGGAGTCAGATGTTGCTTGGATACAATTCGAAAGTCTATTCCCAAAGGCCGTGCACGAGTTATATTCCTTATGTATGGTGAAATGACTGACCAAGATCCATTGTTTGATATTGCAAGAGAAATGATGACGTCGTTATTCCGGGATGAATGCGTTGTATTAACCCAAAATGCTAACAACTGTAAAGTTCTTAGAAATGACATTGCTAGGCGGGTCGGCGACAAAGTAATCGACAAATGTATTCTCACAGGTCAAGACTGGAAATTCCTGTCTGATGTTCTACGGTCTGCCTTTCGACCAGACTCGAATGTGGTTTGTAAACTACCAAGCAGTTCTACGGAACTTGTCGTTGAAATGACTGACAAAGAACGAACAGACTTGAATATCACAGATATTGAAATTGTTAGCGGGGAAGAATGCGAGCTAGAAGCTGAACAAATCAGTGAACAAAAATTGCGAGAAAATGAACAAGAGGTACAGACACGGTTTTACAAAGGAGGTGGAGTATCATGGTGGAACTTTTATTACAAAAATCATGTAGGTAAACGGAATTGCTATAAAACACATTTAGAAGATATTAAACAGAAACTTAAAACA
This sequence comes from Congeria kusceri, assembly GCA_027627225.1. NCBI lineage: Eukaryota > Metazoa > Mollusca > Bivalvia > Myida > Dreissenidae > Congeria > Congeria kusceri. The sequence goes on from CM051039.1 coordinate 11,989,506, forward strand.
TCTGCTAAAGGGGAACATCTTCTGGAAATACACGAGATCAAACATCATCCTGGGTCAGGAGGAAGCACATTAGGTAGGCATCTTTTGTGGCACTTGAGTCAATTCAAAGGAGCTCCACATAATGCATTTAGATGCTGCGTTGTAAAACACATTACCGAGAACACTGTGGATCAGATAGGACGTTTTCGCAACTTCAAAGACATCGAAGACGCAAAGCCAATAATTCTTCTTGTGGATAATAAAAGCGAAGACTCCGTTGTACTCCTTCGATCAAAATTACATGAACTCGCTTACAAAACAGGAACTCCAGGCAAGTTATTTTGCATAATTATTTTGCTAAATAGAAGCCCGATTTCAAAGGGGAAAAAACGCCAAAACAATGAACACATTCTAACGCATGAACTGAAAGGACAGGAACTGAATTGGTTTGAAAGGAAGTATCAGGAATTAGAGCATACAGATGGCATAGACGTCAAAACATTGATAGCATTTAATGTTATGCGAAATAGTTTCGCTCAGAAGTATATCGACGGACTAACAGCAGAAATCTTGAAAGATGTAACGCAACTAGAAAAGACGGTCTTGAAAACATTAGCCCTCGTTTCCTCGTACGAGAATGACCAGCCAATTCCTCAAAGCGTTTTTGATAAGATGATGAGTGAACAGCAAGATTTAGAGTCTCTCACGAAATTGCCATTTGGTATAGCACACACTCGACAAGAATTAGAAAGCTTAGCAAAGGACAGAATAGTGTGGAATATGAAGGTATCCAGTGCAATGGGTCTTCTAATAACAAAGCGAGAAACTGAACAATACTTCGGGGGTATATCAATCATTTCACAACCTCTGGCAAGAGCAATTGTTAACTCTCTCATGAATGAACAGAACATAACATTGAAACGTGTGATAGATTCTGTTTTAGATTTAGTGTCCAAACATACAAATGAAGCGAATCCAATGTCAAAACTATTTGTCAGAATTGTGTGTAGTCTTTTTAAAACAAGACATGTAGAAGAAATAGACAATAAAAGAACTAGGCTTAAATTTTCGGATCTTGTGTTGGATTTAGAAAAACAAGATTCCGATACCACAAAACAATCGGTCATACATACAATGAGCAGGTGTTTTGATATGACTAAGAATGCAATGGTAGGTCAGCAGCTAGCAAGATATAATATTTACATCCATGAATATGATGCAGCACAAAAAGCAATAGAAAGATCACTGGATATCAACCCCGACAACTCTTACCTGCTTGATACTTATGGACAAATATTTAAAGCACAAATGGAAAAATTGTTAGAGACACCTAAACCAATTGACATTAAAACGGCCACTCAAATCATTGATTTGGCATTTATGGCAGTTGACAAGTTTAAGGATGGACAAAAGGCGGCCATTGAGATGGAGGATGACACTAATATGAGTTGCTTTGATATGGAAGTGAAAACGGCCCTTTATCTATTGGAGCATTTCACACGGCTTGAATGCTGCGAAAATACTTTAGCACTTTGTAAATTCCTTCAGCACCAAGAAAAAAGCTTAAACGAATCGCCTTTTTTTCATTTGTTTCAAAATTGCCCTAAGCTCGAGCAATTAAGGTTTGGAAGCGACTGGCAGCAACACCTAGAACAGTCGCTCAGAACGCGGGAAGAGAAGAACTATCAAATAAAACAATATTTGTATACAGTACCGCACGATGATGAACCATTGTTATTAAAGCTAAGGGATCGATACGAAAGATTTTATGGAGGCAATATTGAAAGTTTTCAGTTCAGATTCGGTTTAGGACTAAAACCTTTGATGAATGCTATGCAGTCAGACAAATATAAAGAAGCGCTAGACAAACGTGTCGAGCAAGCTAAGCGCAACCTGAGTGGAGCCTGTGTAAAAGAAACCGATATCCGAGATCTTCTCGTTTTTGTTGGATACCGCATAATAACATTATGCAACAGATCCAGAAACACAAAACGTCCTTCGTGTTCGATTAACGATTACATATCTCTACTAAAATACAGTACCAAGCTAGTGAGATTGCAAAGGGAAAAGCATATGCCTAGAAAATACTTAGAAGCATACTTGTATTATGCCATGCTGCATTGGCCTCTTCCTGGAAGGACACGGTTAGAGTTAGATGACCTTGCAAGTGGCGGTTCCTATGAGGAAATCATAAAAGAGTGGGAAAAACAGTATGACAAAAATCATTACATACATACGACGGAACAATCAAAATTAAAGAAACCAAAAAATTACTATGCATTAGGGAAAGGGTCGGCAGGAAATGACATCGTTGATTTGGAATCAATTACAAGAGAGTGGATGGAGGGAAAATTGACAGAGGGCAGAACAAGACAGCCTGTGTATAAGGACTATTTCTGGCGTGAATCGTTTGTAGAAGACGAATTGCAGCGGTTAGACGGTGTTGTTGATGGAAATTGTCATCTTATTTCACACAGGGTACGGTATTTGTTTCCAAATTCTACATGTATTTTGGGTAAGTCTTTCTGCTTTGTAAATAATGAAAACGGGAATAAATAAACGTAACTTTAACTCAATTTATAATGATAAATTCGTGATATTGACATCAATTCTAACAGTAGAACTTATGGTCGTTTTGTTGCATTTTAGGTGGAGTATTCCAATAACCGGCATCATACCTTCAAAATAAAAACGTACTACCCATGTTACGGATTAGGCAACAGACCTATAACTTTCGTACTTGGGTTTACCTGGAAGGGTCCTACTGCCTTCGATGTCAGAGACATAGGTAAGCAGAACATATAAATATGCATGTTCTTCGTGGTTTGTGACGAAAACTTTATTTTCAGTAAGGTAAGTAACTGTGAACGGCTCTCTGTACACCAAATACGACATTTAACTCGTTCGTTGTGATATGAAATATTCATTATTCATTGTTGGATGAAATACCAGTTTGCCTTTGATATTGTAATGTACCTACACACTATATTTCGTGTTTACTAGATCCGGTTACTAGACCTAAGGTGAGCGTAGCTGTAGGGACATCACTAACTGGCGACAACATTTCTGCTTCGGACGCTGTATCGCGTGTCGTTACGTCAGGAAAAGCCGGAGCATATTCTCAAGATGTGTCCGGTAAGAAGAGTCGCTACTGGCTAAGTGCTCTCTTAGAATAACTGAAACAATATTTGTATATTAGAGTTTGGGTCTTTTTCACGCTTAGTCTCGGTATATAGTGTGTTTATGATTTTATTGTACACTGATATACTCACCTTAATCGCCGCCGACTGACTTTGTTATTATAAGATTATGAAATTTAGCAGGATTTACATTCTAAAATGCATCACATAACATTGAACTTGAAAATTTTTATTCGGTAATTCGGCTTCTACAGCGTTTGGATTTCAACACTAATTTTATCGTTTCCTAGTCAGTACCCCAGTACAAATATGTGACTCGTTTATTAATTTAACCATTTGGTTAATATTTACTCATACAAGACACGTTATTTCCAGTATATTTATACCCCCACAAACGAAGTTTGGGGGGGGGGGTATAGAGGAGTGATCTTGTCGGTCTGTTGGTTTTTGGTTTCCGGATGATAACTCAAGAAAGGCTTGACATATTCAAATAATTTTTGGTACACGTGTAACATCATAGAATACAGGTCAAGTTCGATGTTGGTTACAAACCACTAAATTTTGACAGAGTTATGACCCCTGTTCGACTTAAAATTCCCTAAAAACATGGTTTCCGGATGATAACTCGAAAAAGGCTTGTCATATTCAAATAATTTTTGGTACACATGTGTTACATCATAGAATACGGGTTAAGTTCGACTTTGGTTACAAACCTCTAAACTTTGACAGAGTTATGGCCCTTTATTTGACTTAAATTCCCTAAAAACATGGTTTCCTGACGTTAACCAATGGCTTGACATATTGAAATAATTATAGGTACACATGTGTAGTAGCATCATAAAATACAGGTCAAGTTCGACTTTGGTTACAAACCACTAAATTTTGACACAGTTATGGCCTCCCTTTTTGACTTAAATTCCCAAAAAACGTGGACAATAACTCACCAAATGCTTCACATATTTAACTTATATTTGGTACATAGGTGTAACATCATAAAATACAGATCAAGTTTAACTTTGGTTACAAACCACTAAATGTTGACAGAGTTATGGCTCCTATTGAAATTACATTTTTCCACATACACTGTTGACCATTTAAAAATTAAAGCATTCTCTCTGTACATTTTTTTCGAATGGATGCCATAGTTTTGTGACAAGGCCATATTGTGGGGGTATATCCGTCACTCATGTGACAATTCTAGTTCAAGGTCAGGAGTGTTATTTCGCTACTTTATTTATAACATAATTATGCCCCCCTTCGAAGAAGTGGGGGTATATTGCTTTGCACCTGTCCGTCGGTCGGTATGTCTGTCGGTCGGATGGTCGGCCTGTCCGTAGACCATTTCGTTTCCGCACGATATCTAGAGAACGCTTTGACCTACGATCATGACAGTTAGTATGCTGGAAACTTGGGAGGAAAGGAAGACGCCTATACATTTTGAGGTCAACAGGTCAAAGGTCAAGGTCACCGTTGCTAAAAATAGAAAAACGGTTTCCGCTTGAGAACGCATCGAGATATTTTAATGAAACTTTATGCATAGATACCTTATATTGAGACCTCGCTTGGGATTGCATATGGGGTGGATGTGGTCAAGGTCACCGTTACTAAAAATAGAAAAACGGTTTCAGCTCAATAACTTGAGAAGGCATCGAGATATTTTAATGAAACTTAATACATATATACCTTATATCGAGACATCGCTTGTAATTGCATATGGCGTGCGTGGGGTCAAGGTCAAGGTCAGGGTCACCGTTACTAAAAATAGAAAAACGGTTTCCGCTCAATAACTTGAGAACGCATCGAGATATTTTAATGAAACTTCATACATAGATACCTTATATTGAGACCTGGCTTGGGATTGCATATGGGGTGGGTGGGGTCAAGATCAAGGTCTACATAACTAAAAATAGAAAAACGGTTTCTGCTCAATAACTTTAGAACGCATCGAGACATTTTAATGAAACTTCATACATATATACCTTATATCGAGACATCGCTTGTAATTGCATATGGCGTGCGTGGGGTCAAGGTCAAGGTCAGGGTCACCGTTACTAAAAATAGAAAAACGGTTTCCGCTCAATAACTTGAGAACGCATCGAGATATTTTAATGAAACTTCATACATAGATACCTTATATTGAGACCTGGCTTGGGATTGCATATGGGGTGGGTGGGGTCAAGATCAAGGTCTACATAACTAAAAATAGAAAAACGGTTTCTGCTCAATAACTTTAGAACGCATCGAGACATTTTAATGAAACTTCATACATATATACCTTATATTGAAGCCTTGTTTGAGATTGCATATGGGGTGCGTGGGGTCAAGGTCAAGGTCACCGTTACTAAAAATAGAAAAACGGTTTCCACTCAATAACTTGAGAAGGCATCGATATATTTTAATGAAACTTCCTGCATAGATACCTTACATTGAGACCTCTCTTGGGATTGTATATGGGGTGGATGTGATCAAGGTCAAGGTCACCGTTACTAAAAATAGAAAAACAGTTTCAGCTCAATAACTTGAGAAGGCATCGAGATAATTTAATGAAACTTCATACATAGATACCTTATATTGAGACCTCGCTTGGGATTGCATATAGGGTGGGTGGGGTCATGGTCAAGGTCACCGTTGCTAAAAATAGAAAAAACGGTTTCCGCTCAATAACTTGAGAAGGCATCGAGATATTTTAATGAAACTTCATACATAGATACCTTATATTGAGACCTGGCTTGGGATTGCATATGGGGTGGGTGGGGTCAAGATCAAGGTCTACATAACTAAAAATAGAAAAACGGTTTCTGCTCAATAACTTTAGAACGCATCGAGATATTTTAATGAAACTTCATACATATATACCTTATATTGAAGCCTTGCTTGAGATTGCATATGGGGTGGGTGTGGTCAATGTCAATGTGACAGTTGCTAAAAATAGTAAATGGTTTCCGCTTAATAACTTGAGAACGCATCAAGATATTGTAATGAAACTTCATACATAGATATCTTATATTAAGACCTCTCTTGGGATTGCATATGTGGTGGGTGGGGTCAAGGTCACCGTTATTAAAAACTAGAAAAACGCTTTTCGCTCAGTAACGTGACAAGCATTGAGATATTTTAATGAAACTACATACATAGATACCTTATATCGAGACCTCCCTTGGGATTGCATATGGGTTGGGTGGGGTCAAGGTCACCGTTGCTAAAAATAGAAAAACGGTTTCTGCTCAATAACTTGAGAACGCATCGAGATATTTGAATTAAACTGCATTCATAGATACGTTATATTGAGACCTCTCTTGGGATTTCATATGGGGTGGGTGGGGTCAAGGTCAAGGTCACCATTACTAAAAATAGAAAAACGGTTTCCGCTCAATAACTTGAGAACGCATCGAGATATTTTAATGAAACTTCATACATAGATACCATATATCGAGACCTCGCTTGGAATTGCATATTTAAAAAATTTCTTAACAATTGCACATATTCACAACTTGGCTGCAAGTCGGGGGGCATACATGTTTTACAAACATCTCTTGTTTTTCTGGAATCTGTGGCAAACAATTAGGTTATTGCCGATTTGCCAATCTGTGAAAAAGTACCTAAAGTGCAAACCTATAGTAACATTGTTTACGCCAACAGACAACCAACGAAAATGTCTCGTCCAATTGAGAACACTCTTCAAGTAAATCATTAAATAAGCGCGGTTCATTGTTACAATTTATGCAAGTAGATAATGTATATACAGATATTTATTAGGCCAAACACACTTTACAGCACATAACAGATTAGAATGTGATATATAAAAAAATGGTATTTAATTTACAGGAAGTTTATAAAACTATCATAAGCAAAAGGGAACTTTTATTCCTTAAAATGTACTCATAACACTTTAACATCATTATAGAACTCAAATACAATTGAATATGCTTCGGAAACAACTATTTAGAAGTAATATTGTTTGAATCGACTCAATGCGAAGTTAAGTTAAATAGACGCTGTTTCTATGTCCACGTGTAGTAACCTAGGAATGACCATGGAAGCCCGAAAGCTTATGTCCGATGGGGTCCGAACTTTAGGTTTAACAATAGTGGTCTAGGAATTAAACATGATTTGTTTTCACTATTTATGAACATGAACAAGTTCTATTCAGTATTTCTTTAATCGTATACATGTTTACTAGACCCTGTTCCAAGACAGCCGGATGATGTCAATAATGAGACCATTTATGATCGCGGTAATTCAGCCAGAGCCGTTTTACCTCAAGCAAAAGAAGCCGAAGCAGTTTCGAAAAGTTCCAGAAGCTCTTCTTTATCAATGGCCACAAGTAACGATGAGCAGCAAGCATCTGGTAAGGACTATGATAGACCCATTTTTACGAAAAATGTGGTATGATAAATAGAAAAACAGGTTACTGTCTGGTCTTGTGTAATATATCAGGTTCGGCACGAATAAAATAACGGCTCGGCAAGCCTCGCCGTTATATTAGTCTAAGCCTCACCTGATATATTACACAAGACCAGGCAGTAACCTGTTATTCTCTATATAACGTCCTGTACTTAATACTGTTAATGTTAATGATAGTTTAGACTGCAGTTTTATCATAAATTGTTGATAATTAAATCCCACGACTGATAAGCGCTGACATTCGTTGATTTATATTACTATACCTCACGTAATAAGCCCATGTTAAATTTCCGTATGCATATCATCAAACAATTCGTATTATTATACCTCACGTGACTAGCCCATGTTAAATTTCTATATACATATCAAATGAATAATTTGTAATGTCCCATGCAACACTATACTGTCACTCTCGCTTGGAGCTTAAAATAGAACAACGGTTTCTCAAAACAAAACAAAATTGAACGAATATGCAACTTTTACCTAAAAAGTCTTTATCGATCCACCTTTTACAATTGATGTCCATCAACAAGCAGTTGCAATTCCTTTTTAAGTATCCACAAAGCTGATTTTTTTTCATGCGAACAGTGCTAACCAGAAAAGTGCTTTGCTTTCAAAATCACCATGACTGGTCAGAACGTATATTTCAATTCGTATTTTGTCTCCAAACCTGTATCCGATTATCAAGATTGCCGTTCAAGATAATTTTAGACATCGCCGATGCATGGTTTCTTTGTGTGTTACGTTGGTACTTGAAACAACAAACTAACACGACACAAAACGATTGTAGGTTATGTAACGATGTCAGTCCAGTGAAAACTGGTTTGAGTCGTCATTGCTCATATTTACAGATTATGCCGCACATTTATCGCGTTATGTGTTCTGAATATCCATTAAACACTTTCCATCAACTATAAACTAGTCCGTTTTGTGTCACACAATAACGTTCGCCTGTATTTTGCCATGTTTATTACTGATTTAAACTAACGCGCTATAGAAACTTGTAATCGACACGCCATATTTAAAACTTAACACGTCTAAATATAGCTGTACACACTTTATGGCCTTGCCGGTACAAAGTCAATGTGTATTCTGCGGAGTATTTGAAAGTACGAAGGGCTGATTCAGCAGTTTGATTGAGAAGGAACTAAAATTGTTTCATATCGAAAACAGGGACACATTTTAAATGATGAAAATAATACGTCAGAGCTAATGACGGAGATACGCGGTCACGTGGTAAACTAGCCTTTAAACTTTGAGTTTATTAGGTTACCTGGTTAGTCGGTTGCTTTTTAAAGGGCATTTGACTGGATCAAATATCTTGCATATGTTCCCTTGTTTTTATTGTTCGGTATAATAAAATAAATATCACACCCCATACAGGGTGATACAACGTATTTTCAACCCTCGAAATGGTAATGTCAACCTCGACGAATGCCTCGGTTAACATTACCATTCTCGGGTTAACAATTACTCTTTATGGGGTGTGATATTCATACAATATTACACATATATATCTTTACTTTAACCTGTTTCAGGTACACGCAAGAAGAAAAAGAGGAAGAAGGACAAGAAATAATTGAAAACGACTTTATTCCTAGCTATGTCTGCAATCTTCTGGCGACAAAAAACAGTAGGAGTGTTGTTTTGGGATCAAATGCATTTGTGTTTGGTACATTATTTAAATGGCATGAATATCCAAGGTTACATTCTGAGAAACATTTTGTGTAAATGCAATTTCATATATTAATTTGGATGCCAGAATTGTGTTAGAAAAGTAGTGCAATTTTGATTCGTATTATTATCATGTGCTTTTGTCGACATTGTGTTAAGTTATCTTGGTTTACTTCAAACGATATGATTGTATATGCGCACAGGTATTACGTTTACATGAACGCCACAATGCATAGTTTGGTTTGCTACTTGTAACACTGTAATTATTGTGTGCATGTGTTTGTGTGTATCAAAATCTCCATATTAGCCAAATATTTATTAGAGAATGTATAGTTTATATATTTAGAATGTGTGGATTTAATTTGCACGTACTATTTTATTATAATTTTGTACCATAGGTGATGAAATGGTTTGGATACGTGTACATACGCATATATGTTTTATGACAAAACGTGCGTTTTAATTGTATAAAAAGTCTATGCTTGAAATGCTAACATTATATAACATTCTTTCATTACTAATTACGGTGCCATTCATTATATACAGTCATCTAAAAACATTTTTCTTCTCATATCTGATCCGTCACAAATATTAAGTCATCATTTTTATACTATTTAATTGAAATGCTTATTTGTATTCATACGCCTTACGCATATAGCAAAAATAACAAAAATAATGTCTTGCAATATCTTGGAACATTATTAAATGGAATGAATATCCAAGTTCACATTCTGTGAAACAAATTGTGTAAATGCAATTTCATATATGAATCTGGGTGGCATAATTGTGTTAGCATAAGCAGTGCAATTTTGATTTGTATTATAATCATGTGCTTTTTGACGCCATTGTGTTAAGTTTTCTTGGTTTGCTTAAAACGATATGATTATGGATATGCGTACACGCATTAGTTACTTTTACATGAACGCCACAATGCATAGTTTGGTTTGCTACATGTAATACTGTAATTATTGTGTGCATGTGTTTGTGTGTATCAAAATCTCCATATTAGCCAAATATTTTATAAGAGAATGTATAATCTATACGTTTAGACTGTGTTGATTTAATTTGCACGTACTATATTATTAGGGCCCCGCAAATTGTTTGCGGGTGCCCTATAGTAATCTGTCCGTCCGTCCGTCCACATTTTTCATGTTTTTCTTTCATAACTTCAAAACCGTTTCAGCTGTTAATTTGAAGCTTCATGGGTGGATAGATCTCATTAAGGAGAAGTGCAGTGCACAAGAACCATTACTCTGCACTTCATGGTTCTGGAGTTATTGCCCTTTGTTAATTTTTCATACTTCGTTTTTGTCTGGAGCAACGCTGTTAGACTATAAGAGGTATTAACTTGAAACTTCATAGGTGGATAGATCTCATTGAGGAGAATTGCAGTGCACGAGAACCGTTACTCTGTACTTCATAATTCTGGAGTTATTGCCCTTTGTTAATTTTTCATTTTCAGGTGGAGTCAACTTTTGGTTTCAGCTCTCTAACTTCAGAACGAATTGAAATATTTTAATGAAACTTCATCCATAGATACCTTATATCGAGACCTGGCTTGGGATTACATAGGGGGTGGATGGGGTCACTGTCAATGTCACCGTTACAGAAAATAGAAAAACGGTTTCCGCTCAATTACTTGAGAACGAATTGAGCTATTGTAATTCAACTTCATACATAGATACCTTTTATAAAGACATCGCTTGGGATTGCATAGGGCTTGGGTGGGATCAAGGTCAAGGTCACCGTTACTAAAAATAGAAAAACGGTTCCTCACCTTCAAACATGCTATCGGGGCTCGCTGCCACTCCTGTGACAAAGCTCTAGTTACTATTTGTACCATGAGTGATAACTTGTTATGAATACGTTTACATAGGCTTATATGTTTTATGATAAAATATTGTGCCTTTTAATTGTATAAAAAGTCTATGCTTAAAATGATAACATTATATTACGTTCTTTCATTACTTTGTACGGTGTCACTAATTACATACATTCATCTAAAATATCATTGTTGTTCTCCTGTTAGTCTCAACAACAATATTACGTAAACATTATATTTTACTATTTAACTGAAGTGCAAATGTTACTTCAATAAATAAACCGAAATGCATATTTGTATGCATACACGCAAAAGTAAAGTCACAAAATAGTGTAAAGCAGAAATCTCTTCAAAAATAGTGCTCTTTTAACTGTTATGCTTACATAAACAAGCAACGTCACAAAATATTGCACTATTTAACTGGTGTACATATGTATGTACAAATGCAAAAGAGATGCCGCAGTATATTGCATTATTAAGTGATACTTATACATGAATATGTATGTATAAATGCAAAAAAAAAACGTCAACAATATTGTATTATTTAACTGATATGTATATTTGTTGTATAATTTCAATGTAATCAAAATGTGCATTTTTTAACGGACATGTATAAGTGTAAGACAAAAGTAACTTAAAAATAGTGCATTATTAAAATGATATGCATTTGTTTAGGTATAGTAGCTCAGTAACGTCAAACAAATATTGTATTATTTAACTGACATAAACGTGTGAGCGAATTAAGGCAAAGATTACATCAAACATGGTGCATTATTTAACGAATATGCATATTTGTATGTGCAAATGCAAGTGTATCATCGACAACAGTGCAGTGATTAACTGTTATGCGTATTTGTATATATACATGAAAAATGATGTCAACAATAGTGCAAAATTTAACTGATATGCACATTAGGATGTATTATAGCAAATCAATATAAAGTGTGAGTGTGTTTATAGGCCTAGTTTATGGACTGTCTGGCTTAGGCCCCTCCATAGGGGCATCCACTCTGTGTATTGGTCCACCATAAAATCTCGTATCATATCTGCAATCTGTTCTGCCAGCTGACTGCGCAATGGCAGAGTGCACTGTTTCAATTGCAGCAGTGTATTGATCTCAGCTGATAAGCACGGCCTGTACCCGGATAATCCTAACGCAGTGCAGCGACCCTAACGCAGTGCCAAAATGGCAAACACAGAGACAGAATGTGCTATTTTTTTCATGTTTTTATCATGTTGTTATATTTGTGTTAAGTATAAATTTAAATATTTTAATACTTATTTTGAACTATATATATACTACATCGTCTTTAATAATAATTTTTCTGTCTTCAAATCGTTAGGCACTCTTTATAAATAAAATAAAAACGTACTACCCATGTTACGGATTAGGCAACAGACCTATAACTTTCGTACGTGGGTTTACCTGGAAGGGTCCAACTGCCTTCGATGTCAGAGACATAGGTAAGCAGAACATATAAATATGCATGTTCTTCGTGGTTTGTGACGAAAACTTTATTTTCAGTAAGGTAAGTAACTGTGAACGGCTCTCTGTACACCAAATACGACATTTAACTCGTTCGTTGTGATATGAAATATTCATTATTCATTGTTGGATGAAATACCAGTTTGCCTTTGATATTGTAATGTACCTACACACTATATTTCGTGTTTACTAGATCCGGTTACTAGACCTAAGGTGAGCGTAGCTGTAGGGACATCACTAACTGGCGACAACATTTCTGCTTCGGACGCTGTATCGCGTGTCGTTACGTCAGGAAAAGCCGGAGCATATTCTCAAGATGTGTCCGGTAAGAAGAGTCGCTACTGGCTAAGTGCTCTCTTAGAATAACTGAAACAATATTTGTATATTAGAGTTGGGGTCTTTTTCACGCTTAGTCTCGGTATATAGTGTGTTTATGATTTTATTGTACACTGATATACTCACCTTAATCGCCGCCGACTGACTTTGTTATTATAACGTTATGAAATTTAGCAGGATTTACATTCTAAAATGCATCACATAACATTGAACTTGAAAAATTTTATTCGGTATTTCGGTTTCTACGGCGTTTGGATTTCAACACTAATTTTATCGTTTCCTAGAGAGTACCCCAGTACAAATATGTGACTCGTTTATTAATTTAACCATTTGGTTAATATTTACTCATACAAGACACGTTATTTCCAGTATATTTCTACCCCCACAAACGAAGTTTAGGGGGGCGGGGTGGTATATAGGGGTGATCTTGTTGGTTTTTGGTTTCCGGATGATAACTCAAGAAAGGCTTGACATATTCAAATAATTTTTGGTACACATGTGTAACATCATAGAATACAGGTCAAGTTCGATGTTGGTTACAAACCACTAAATTTTGACAGAGTTATGACCCCTTTTCGACTTAAAATTCCCTAAAAACATGGTTTCCGGATGATAACTCAAAAAAGGCTTGTCATATTCAAATAATTGTTGGTACACATGTGTTACATCATAGAATACGGGTTAAGTTCGACTTTGGTTACAAACCTCTAAACTTTGACAGAGTTATGGCCCTTTATTTGACTTAAATTCCCTAAAAACATGGTTTCCTGACGTTAACCAATGGCTTGACATATTGAAATAATTATAGGTACACATGTGTAGCATCATAAAATACAGGTCAAGTTCGACTTTGGTTACAAACCACTAAATTTTGACACAGTTATGGCCTCCCTTTTTGACTTAAATTCCCGAAAAACATGGACAATAACTCACCAAATGCTTCACATATTTAACTTATATTTGGTACATAGGTGTAACATCATAAAATACAGATCATGTTTAACTTTGGTTACAAACCACTAAATGTTGACAGAGTTATGGCTCTTATTGAAATTACATTTTTCCACATTCACTGTTGACCATTTACAAATTAAAGCATTCTCTCTGTACATTTTTTTCGAATGGATGCCATAGTTTTGTGACAAGGCCATATGGTGGGGGTATATCCGTCACTCATGTGACAGTTCTAGTTCAAGGTCAGGAGTGTTATTTCGCTACTTTATTTATAACATAATTATGCTCCCCCCCCCCCCCTTCGAAGAAGTGGGGGTATATTGCTTTGCACCTGTCCGTCGGTCGGTATGTCTGTCGGTCGGATGGTCGGTCTGTCCGTAGACCATTTCGTTTCCGCACGATATCTAGAGAACGCTTTGACCTACGATCATGCTGGACACTTGGGAGGAAAGGAAGACGCCTATACATTTTGAGGTCAACAGGTCAAAGGTCAAGGTCACCGTTGCTAAAAATAGAAAAACGGTTTCCGCTCAATAACTTGAGAACGCATCGAGATATTTTAATGAAACTTAATACATATATACCTTATATCGAGACATCGCTTGTAATTGCATATGGCCTGCGTGGGGTCAAGGTCAAGGTCACCGTTACTAAAAATAGAAAAACGGTTTCTGCTCAATAACTTTAGAACGCATCGAGACGTTTTAATGAAACTTCATACATATATACCTTATATTGAAGCCTTGCTTGAGATTGCATATGGGGTGCGTGGGGTCAAGGTCAAGGTCACCGTTACTGAAAATAGAAAAACGGTTTCCTCTCAATAACTTGAGAAGGCATCGATATATTTTAATGAAACTTCATGCATAGATACCTTACATTGAGACCTCTCTTGGGATTGCATATGGGGTGGATGTGATCAAGGTCAAGGTCACCGTTACTAAAAATAGAAAAACAGTTTCAGCTCAATAACTTGAGAAGGCATCGAGATATTTTAATGAAACTTCATACATAGATACCTTATATTGAGACCTCGCTTGGGATTGCATATAGGGTGGGTGGGGTCATGGTCAAGGTCACCGTTGCTAAAAATAGAAAAAAACGGTTTCCGCTCAATAACTTGAGAAGGCATCGAGATATTTTAATGAAACTTCATGCATAGATACCTTATATTGAGACCTGGCTTGGGATTGCATATGGGGTGGGTGGGGTCAAGATCAAGGTCTACATAACTAAAAATAGAAAAACGCTTTCTGCTCAATAACTTTAGAACGCATCGAGATATTTTAATGAAACGTCATACATATATACCTTATATTGAAGCCTTGCTTGAGATTGCATATGGGGTGGGTGTGGTCAAGGTCAATGTGACAGTTACTAAAAATAGTAAATGGTTTCCGCTTAATAACTTGAGAACGCATCAAGATATTGTAATGAAACTTCATACATAGATATCTTATATTAACCTGGCTTGGGATTGCATATGGGGTGGGTGGGGTCAAGATCAAGGTCTACATAACTAAAAATAGAAAAACGGTTTCTGCTCAATAACTTTAGAACGCATCGAGACGTTTTAATGAAACTTCATACATATATACCTTATATTGAAGCCTTGCTTGAGATTGCATATGGGGTGCGTGGGGTCAAGGTCAAGGTCACCGTTACTGAAAATAGAAAAACGGTTTCCTCTCAATAACTTGAGACGGCATCTATATATTTTAATGAAACTTCATGCATAGATACCTTACATTGAGACCTCTCTTGGGATTGCATATGGGGTGGATGTGATCAAGGTCAAGGTCACCGTTACTAAAAATAGAAAAACAGTTTCAGCTCAATAACTTGAGAAGGCATCGAGATATTTTAATGAAACTTCATACATAGATACCTTATATTGAGACCTCGCTTGGGATTGCATATAGGGTGGGTGGGGTCATGGTCAAGGTCACCGTTGCTAAAAATAGAAAAAAATGGTTTCCGCTCAATAACTTGAGAAGGCATCGAGATATTTTAATGAAACTTCATACATAGATACCTTATATTGAGACCTGGCTTGGGATTGCATATGGGGTGGGTGGGGTCAAGATCAAGGTCTACATAACTAAAAATAGAAAAACGGTTTCTGCTCAATAACTTTAGAACGCATCGAGATATTTTAATGAAACTTCATACATATATACCTTATATTGAAGCCTTGCTTGAGATTGCATATGGGGTGGGTGTGGTCAAGGTCAATGTGACAGTTACTAAAAATAGTAAATGGTTTCCGCTTAATAACTTGAGAACGCATCAAGATATTGTAATGAAACTTCATACATAGATATCTTATATTAAGACCTGGCTTGGGATTGCATATGGGGTGGGTGGGGTCAAGATCAAGGTCTACATAACTAAAAATAGAAAAACGGTTTCTGCTCAATAACTTTAGAACGCATCGAGACGTTTTAATGAAACTTCATACGTATATACCTTATATTGAAGCCTTGCTCGAGATTGCATATGGGGTGCGTGGGGTCAAGGTCACCGTTACTGAAAATAGAAAAACGGTTTCCTCTCAATAACTTGAGACGGCATCTATATATTTTAATGAAACTTCATGCATAGATACCTTACATTGAGACCTCTCTTGGGATTGCATATGGGGTGGATGTGATCAAGGTCAAGGTCACCGTTACTAAAAATAGAAAAACAGTTTCAGCTCAATAACTTGAGAAGGCATCGAGATATTTTAATGAAACTTCATACATAGATACCTTATATTGAGACCTCGCTTGGGATTGCATATAGGGTGGGTGGGGTCATGGTCAAGGTCACCGTTGCTAAAAATAGAAAAAAATGGTTTCCGCTCAATAACTTGAGAAGGCATCGAGATATTTTAATGAAACTTCATACATAGATACCTTATATTGAGACCTGGCTTGGGATTGCATATGGGGTGGGTGGGGTCAAGATCAAGGTCTACATAACTAAAAATAGAAAAACGGTTTCTGCTCAATAACTTTAGAACGCATCGAGATATTTTAATGAAACGTCATACATATATACCTTATATTGAAGCCTTGCTTGAGATTGCATATGGGGTGGGTGTGGTCAAGGTCAATGTGACAGTTACTAAAAATAGTAAATGGTTTCCGCTTAATAACTTGAGAACGCATCAAGATATTGTAATGAAACTTCATACATAGATATCTTATATTAAGACCTGGCTTGGGATTGCATATGGGGTGGGTGGGGTCAAGATCAAGGTCTACATAACTAAAAATAGAAAAACGGTTTCTGCTCAATAACTTTAGAACGCATCGAGACGTTTTAATGAAACTTCATACATATATACCTTATATTGAAGCCTTGCTTGAGATTGCATATGGGGTGCGTGGGGTCAAGGTCAAGGTCACCGTTACTGAAAATAGAAAAACGGTTTCCTCTCAATAACTTGAGAAGGCATCGATATATTTTAATGAAACTTCATGCATAGATACCTTACATTGAGACCTCTCTTGGGATTGCATATGGGGTGGATGTGATGAAGGTCAAGGTCACCGTTACTAAAAATAGAAAAACAGTTTCAGCTCAATAACTTGAGAAGGCATCGAGATATTTTAATGAAACTTCATACATAGATACCTTATATTGAGACCTCGCTTGGGATTGCATATAGGGTGGGTGGGGTCATGGTCAAGGTCACCGTTGCTAACAATAGAAAAAACGGTTTCCGCTCAATGACTTGAGAAGGCATCGAGATATTTTAATGAAACTTCATACATAGATACCTTATATTGAGACCTGGCTTGGGATTGCATATGGGGTGGGTGGGGTCAAGATCAAGGTCTACATAACTAAAAATAGAAAAACGGTTTCTGCTCAATAACTTTAGAACGCATCGAGATATTTTAATGAAACTTCATACATATATACCTTATATTGAAGCCTTGCTTGAGATTGCATATGGGGTGGGTGTGGTCAAGGTCAATGTGACAGTTACTAAAAATAGTAAATGGTTTCCGCTTAATAACTTGAGAACGCATCAAGATATTGTAATGAAACTTCATACATAGATATCTTATATTAAGACCTCTCTTGGGATTGCATATGTGGTGGGTGGGGTCAAGGTCACCGTTATTAAAAACTAGAAAAACGCTTTTCGCTCAGTAACGTGACAAGCATTGAGATATTTTAATGAAACTACATACATAGATACCTTATATCGAGACCTCCCTTGGGATTGCATATGGGTTGGGTGGGGTCAAGGTCACCGTTGCTAAAAATAGAAAAACGGTTTCTGCTCAATAACTTGAGAACGCATCGAGATATTTGAATTAAACTGCATTCATAGATACGTTATATTGAGACCTCTCTTGGGATTTCATATGGGGTGGGTGGGGTCAAGGTCAAGGTCACCATTACTAAAAATAGAAAAACGGTTTCCGCTCAATAACTTGAGAACGCATCGAGATATTTTAATGAAACTTCATACATAGATACCATATATCGAGACCTCGCTTGGAATTGCATATTTAAAAAATTTCTTAACAATTGCACATATTCACAACTTGGCTGCAAGTCGGGGGGCATACATGTTTTACAAACATCTCTTGTTTTTCTGGAATCTGTGGCAAACAATTAGGTTATTGCCGATTTGCCAATCTGTGAAAAAGTACCTAAAGTGCAAACCTATAGTAACATTGTTTACGCCAACAGACAACCAACGAAAATGTCTCGTCCAATTGAGAACACTCTTCAAGTAAATCATTAAATAAGCGCGGTTCATTGTTACAATTTATGCAAGTAGATAATGTATATACAGATATTTATTAGGCCAAACACACTTTACAGCACATAACAGATTAGAATGTGATATATAAAAAAATGGTATTTAATTTACAGGAAGTTTATAAAACTATCATAAGCAAAAGGGAACTTTTATTCCTTAAAATGTACTCATAACACTTTAACATCATTATAGAACTCAAATACAATTGAATATGCTTCGGAAACAACTATTTAGAAGTAATATTGTTTGAATCGACTCAATGCGAAGTTAAGTTAAATAGACGCTGTTTCTATGTCCACGTGTAGTAACCTAGGAATGACCATGGAAGCCCGAAAGCTTATGTCCGATGGGGTCCGAACGTTAGGTTTAACAATAGTGGTCTAGGAATTAAACATGATTTGTTTTCACTATTTATGAACATGAACAAGTTCTATTCAGTATTTCTTTAAGCGTATACATGTTTACTAGGCCCTGTTCCAAGACAGCCGGATGATGTCAATAATGAGACCATTTATGATCGCGGTAATTCAGCCAGAGCCGTTTTACCTCAAGCAAAAGAAGCCGAAGCAGTTTCGAAAAGTTCCAGAAGCTCTTCTTTATCAATGGCCACAAGTAACGATGAGCAGCAAGCATCTGGTAAGGACTATGATAGACCCATTTTTACGAAAAATGTGGTATGATAAATAGAAAAACAGGTTACTGTCTGGTCTTGTGTAATAAATCAGGTTCGGCACGAATAAAATAACGGCTCGGCAAGCCTCGCCGTTATATTAGTCTAAGCCTCACCTGATATATTACACAAGACCAGGCAGTAACCTGTTATTCTCTATATAACGTCCTGTACTTAATACTGTTAATGTTAATGATAGTTTAGACTGCAGTTTTATCATAAATTGTTGATAATTAAATCCCACGACTGATAAGCGCTGACATTCGTTGATTTATATTACTATACCTCACGTAATAAGCCCATGTTAAATTTCCGTATGCATATCATCAAACAATTCGTATTATTATACCTCACGTGACTAGCCCATGTTAAATTTCTATATACATATCAAATGAATAATTTGTAATGTCCCATGCAACAGTATACTGTCACTCTCGCTTGGAGCTTAAAATAGAACAACGGTTTCTCAAAACAAAACAAAATTGAACGAATATGCAACTTTTACCTAAAAAGTCTTTATCGATCCACCTTTTACAATTGATGTCCATCAACAAGCAGTTGCAATTCCTTTTTAAGTATCCACAAAGCTGATTTTTTTTCATGCGAACAGTGCTAACCAGAAAAGTGCTTTGCTTTCAAAATCACCATGACTGGTCAGAACGTATATTTCAATTCGTATTTTGTCTCCAAACCTGTATCCGATTATCAATATTGCCGTTCAAGATAATTTTAGACATCGCCGATGCATGGTTTCTTTGTGTGTTACGTTGGTACTTGAAACAACAAACTAACACGACACAAAACGATTGTAGGTTATGTAACGATGTCAGTCCAGTGAAAACTGGTTTGAGTCGTCATTGCTCATATTTACAGATTATGCCGCACATTTATCGCGTTATGTGTTCTGAATATCCATTAAACACTTTCCATCAACTATAAACTAGTCCGTTTTGTGTCACACAATAACGTTCGCCTGTATTTTGCCATGTTTATTACTGATTTAAGCTAACGCGCTATAGAAACTTGTAATCGACACGCCATATTTAAAACTTAACACGTCTAAATATAGCTGTACACACTTTATGGCCTTGCCGGTACAAAGTCAATGTCGTATTCTGCGGAGTATTTGAAAGTACGAAGGGCTGATTCAGCAGTTTGATTGAGAAGGAACCAAAATTGTTTCATATCGAAAACAGGGACACATTTTAAATGATGAAAATAATACGTCAGAGCTAATGACGGAGATACGCGGTCACGTGGTAAACTAGCCTTTAAACTTTGAGTTTATTAGGTTACCTGGTTAGTCGGTTGCTTTTTAAAGGGCATTTGACTGGATCAAATATCTTGCATATGTTCCCTTGTTTTTATTGTTCGGTATAATAAAATAAATATCACACCCCATACAGGGTGATACAACGTATTTTCAACCCTCGAAATGGTAATGTCAACCTCGACGTATGCCTCGGTTAACATTACCATTCTCGGGTTAACAATTACTCTTTATGGGGTGTGATATTCATACAATATTACACATATATATCTTTACTTTAACCTGTTTCAGGTACACGCAAGAAGAAAAAGAGGAAGAAGGACAAGAAATAATTGAAAACGACTTTATTCCTAGCTATGTCTGCAATCTTCTGGCGACAAAAAACAGTAGGAGTGTTGTTTTGGGATCAAATGCATTTGTGTTTGGTACATTATTTAAATGGCATGAATATCCAAGGTTACATTCTGAGAAACATTTTGTGTAAATGCAATTTCATATATTAATCTGGATGCCAGAATTGTGTTAGAAAAGTAGTGCAATTTTGATTCGTATTATTATCATGTGCTTTTGTCGACATTGTGTTAAGTTATCTTGGTTTACTTCAAACGATATGATTGCATATGCGCACAGGTATTACGTTTACATGAACGCCACAATGCATAGTTGGGTTTGCTACTTGTAACACTGTAATTATTGTGTGCATGTGTTTGTGTGTATCAAAATCTCCATATTAGCCAAATATTTATTAGAGAATGTATAGTTTATATATTTAGAATGTGTGGATTTAATTTGCACGTACTATTTTATTATAATTTTGTACCATAGGTGATGAAATGGTTTGGATACGTGTACATACGCATATATGTTTTATGACAAAACATTGTGCGTTTTAATTGTATAAAAAGTCTATGCTTGAAATGCTAACATTATATAACATTCTGTCATTACTAATTACGGTGCCATTCATTATATACAGTCATCTAAAAACATTTTTCTTCTCATATCTGATCCGTCACAAATATTAAGTCATCATTTTTATACTATTTAATTGAAATGCTTATTTGTATTCATACGCCTTACGCATATAGCAAAAATAACAAAAATAATGTCTTGCAATATCTTGGAACATTATTAAATGGAATGAATATCCAAGTTCACATTCTGTGAAACAAATTGTGTAAATGCAATTTCATATATGAATCTGGGTGGCATAATTGTGTTAGCATAAGCAGTGCAATTTTGATTTGTATTATAATCATGTGCTTTTTGACGCCATTGTGTTAAGTTTTCTTGGTTTGCTTAAAACGATATGATTATGGATATGCGTACGCGCATTAGTTACTTTTACATGAACGCCACAATGCATAGTTTGGTTTGCTACATGTAATACTGTAATTATTGTGTGCATGTGTTTGTGTGTATCAAAATCTCCATATTAGCCAAATATTTTATAAGAGAATGTATAATCTATACGTTTAGACTGTGTTGATTTAATTTGCACGTACTATATTATTAGGGCCCCGCAAATTGTTTGCGGGTGCCCTATAGTAATCTGTCCGTCCGTCCGTCCACATTTTTCATGTTTTTCTTTCATAACTTCAAACCGTTTCAGCTGTTAATTTGAATCTTCATGGGTGGATAGATCTCATTAAGGAGAAGTGCAGTGCACAAGAACCATTACTCTGCACTTCATGGTTCTGGAGTTATTGCCCTTTGTTAATTTTTCATACTTCGTTTTTGTCTGGAGCAACGCTGTTAGACTATAAGAGGTATTAACTTGAAACTTCATAGGTGGATAGATCTCATTGAGGAGAATTGCAGTGCACGAGAACCGTTACTCTGTACTTCATAATTCTGGAGTTATTGCCCTTTGTTAATTTTTCATTTTCAGGTGGAGTCAACTTTTGGTTTCAGCTCTCTAACTTCAGAACGAATTGAAATATTTTAATGAAACTTCATCCATAGATACCTTATATCGAGACCTGGCTTGGGATTACATAGGGGGTGGATGGGGTCACTGTCAATGTCACCGTTACAGAAAATAGAAAAACGGTTTCCGCTCAATTACTTGAGAACGAATTGAGCTATTGTAATTCAACTTCATACATAGATACCTTTTATAAAGACATCGCTTGGGATTGCATAGGGCTTGGGTGGGATCAAGGTCAAGGTCACCGTTACTAAAAATAGAAAAACGGTTCCTCACCTTCAAACATGCTATCGGGGCTCGCTGCCACTCCTGTGACAAAGCTCTAGTTACTATTTGTACCATGAGTGATAACTTGTTATGAATACGTTTACATAGGCTTATATGTTTTATGATAAAATATTGTGCCTTTTAATTGTATAAAAAGTCTATGCTTAAAATGATAACATTATATTACGTTCTTTCATTACTTTGTACGGTGTCACTAATTACATACATTCATCTAAAATATCATTGTTGTTCTCCTGTTAGTCTCAACAACAATATTACGTAAACATTATATTTTACTATTTAACTGAAGTGCAAATGTTACTTCAATAAATAAACCGAAATGCATATTTGTATGCATACACGCAAAAGTAAAGTCACAAAATAGTGCAATATGTAACTGATGGGCATACTTGTATTCATAAATGCAGAAATCTCTTCAAAAATAGTGCTCTTTTAACTGTTATGCTTACATAAACAAGCAACGTCACAAAATATTGCACTATTTAACTGGTGTACATATGTATGTACAAATGCAAAAGAGATGCCGCAGTTTATTGCATTATTAAGTGATACTTATACATGAATATGTATGTATAAATGCAAAAAAAAAACGTCAACAATATTGTATTATTTAACTGATATGTATATTTGTTGTATAATTTCAATGTAATCAAAATGTGCATTATTTAACGGACATGTATAAGTGTAAGACAAAAGTAACTTAAAAATAGTGCATTATTAAAATGATATGCATTTGTTTAGGTATAGTAGCTCAGTAACGTCAAACAAATATTGTATTATTTAACTGACATAAACGTGTGAGCGAATTAAGGCAAAGATTACATCAAACATGGTGCATTATTTAACGAATATGCATATTTGTATATGCAAATGCAAGTGTATCATCGACAACAGTGCAGTGATTAACTGTTATGCGTATTTGTATATATACATGAAAAATGATGTCAACAATAGTGCAAAATTTAACTGATATGCACGTTAGGATGTATTATAGCAAATCAATATAAAGTGTGAGTGTGTTTATAGGCCTAGTTTAAGGACTGTCTGGCCTAGGCCCCTCCATAGGGGCATCCACTCTGTGTATTGGTCCACCATAAAATCTCTTATCATATCTGCAATCTGTTCTGCCAGCTGACTGCGCAATGGCAGAGTGCACTGTTTCAATTGCAGCAGTGTATTGATCTCAGCTGATAAGCACGGCCTGTACCCGGATAATCCTAACGCAGTGCAGCGACCCTAACGCAGTGCCAAAATGGCAAACACAGAAACAGAATGTGCTATTTTTTTCATGTTTTTATCATGTTGTTATATTTGTGTTAAGTATAAATTTTAAATTTAAATATTTTAATACTTATAGTGTCCAGTGGTTTATGTACTTAATATTTTGTTTGACAATCACTCTTACGATGCTTGAAGTCATTAAAATGTGCATTATATGTTTCCGATCTGTTAAAATATCTTAAAATGCATTAGTACCTTACTTGAAATTTATGTTAGTTAAATGAACATCTCTGCGACAATGTGTAATCATATTAAAGTTTAAAGTCCATGTTTACAGCTAAAACATGGTCTTTATTGTGAAGTGGTTATGTGCTTGCGGATAATTCCTGACTGATGTAGGAAACTGTGATGGATAAGTGCAAACGTAAAAAGGATAATAACCTAACAAACTGAAAAATAAGATATCTGTTCGTCCTGTATGTATGAAATAATTTCTTTTAGTGTTATTAAAGATCACAATATACACACTGAAATATTGGACATCTCAAATATATTCACAAGAGGGTTACTATGAATGCGTTCTAGGCTTTTTATATTTTATAGGGTGTTCCACTTTCATTATTTTGAACTATATATATACTACATCGTCTTTAATAATAATTTTTCTGTCTTCAAATCGTTTGGCACTCTTTATAAATAAAATAAAAACGTACTACCCATGTTACGGATTAGGCAACAGACCTATAACTTCGTACTTGGGTTTACCTGGAAGGGTCCTACTGCCTTCGATGTCAGAGACATAGGTAAGCAGAACATATAAATATGCATGTTCTTCGTGGTTTGTGACGAAAACTTTATTTTCAGTAAGGTAAGTAACTGTGAACGGCTCTCTGTACACCAAATACGACATTTAACTCGTTCGTTGTGATATGAAATATTCATTATTCATTGTTGGATGAAATACCAGTTTGCCTTTGATATTGTAATGTACCTACACACTATATTTCGTGTTTACTAGATCCGGTTACTAGACCTAAGGTGAGCGTAGCTGTAGGGACATCACTAACTGGCGACAACATTTCTGCTTCGGACGCTGTATCGCGTGTCGTTACGTCAGGAAAAGCCGGAGCATATTCTCAAGATGTGTCCGGTAAGAAGAGTCGCTACTGGCTAAGTGCTCTCTTAGAATAACTGAAACAATATTTGTATATTAGAGTTGGGGTCTTTTTCACGCTTAGTCTCGGTATATAGTGTGTTTATGATTTTATTGTACACTGATATACTCACCTTAATCGCCGCCGACTGACTTTGTTATTATAACGTTATGAAATTTAGCAGGATTTACATTCTAAAATGCATCACATAACATAGAACTTGAAAAATTTTATTCGGTATTTCGGTTTCTACAGCGTTTGGATTTCAACACTAATTTTATCGTTTCCTAGAGAGTACCCCAGTACAAATATGTGACTCGTTTATTAATTTAACCATTTGGTTAATATTTACTCATACAAGACACGTTATTTCCAGTATATTTCTACCCCCACAAACGAAGTTTAGGGGGGCGGGGTGGTATATAGGGGTGATCTTGTTGGTTTTTGGTTTCCGGATGATAACTCAAGAAAGGCTTGACATATTCAAATAATTTTTGGTACACATGTGTAACATCATAGAATACAGGTCAAGTTCGATGTTGGTTACAAACCACTAAATTTTGACAGAGTTATGACCCCTTTTCGACTTAAAATTCCCTAAAAACATGGTTTCCGGATGATAACTCAAAAAAGGCTTGTCATATTCAAATAAATTTTGGTACACATGTGTTACATCATAGAATACGGGTTAAGTTCGACTTTGGTTACAAACCTCTAAACTTTGACAGAGTTATGGCCCTTTATTTGACTTAAATTCCCTAAAAACATGGTTTCCTGACGTTAACCAATGGCTTGACATATTGAAATAATTATAGGTACACATGTGTAGCATCATAAAATACAGGTCAAGTTCGACTTTGGTTACAAACCACTAAATTTTGACACAGTTATGGCCTCCCTTTTTGACTTAAATTCCCGAAAAACATGGACAATAACTCACCAAATGCTTCACATATTTAACTTATATTTGGTACATAAGTGTAACATCATAAAATACAGATCAAGTTTAACTTTGGTTACAAACCACTAAATGTTGACAGAGTTATGGCTCCTATTGAAATTACATTTTTCCACATACACTGTTGACCATTTACAAATTAAAGCATTCTCTCTGTACGTTTTTTTCGAATGGATGCCATAGTTTTGTGACAAGGCCATATTGTGGGGGTATATCCGTCACTCATGTGACAATTCTAGTTCAAGGTCAGGAGTGTTATTTCGCTACTTTATTTATAACATAATTATGCCCCCCCCCCTTCGAAGAAGTGGGGGTATATTGCTTTGCACCTGTCCGTCGGTCGGTATGTCTGTCGGTCGGATGGTCGGTCTGTCCGTAGACCATTTCGTTTCCGCACGATATCTAGAGAACGCTTTGACCTACGATCATGACAGTTAGTATGCTGGACACTTGGGAGGAAAGGAAGACGCCTATACATTTTGAGGTCAAAGGTCAAGGTCACCGTTGCTAAAAATAGAAAAACGGTTTCCGCTCAATAACTTGAGAACGCATCGAGATATTTTAATGAAACTTTATGCATAGATACCTTATATTGAGACCTCGCTTGGGATTGCATATGGGGTGGATGTGGTCAAGGTCACCGTTACTAAAAATAGAAAAACGGTTTCAGCTCAATAACTTGAGAAGGCATCGAGATATTTTAATGAAACTTAATACATATATACCTTATATCGAGACATCGCTTGTAATTGCATATGGCGTGCGTGGGGTCAAGGTCAAGGTCACCGTTACTAAAAATAGAAAAACGGTTTCCGCTCAATAACTTGAGAACGCATCGAGATATTTTAATGAAACTTCATACATAGATACCTTATATTGAGACCTGCTTGGGATTGCATATGGGGTGGGTGGAGTCAAGATCAAGGTCTACATAACTAAAAATAGAAAAACGGTTTCTGCTCAATAACTTTAGAACGCATCGAGAATTTTTTATGAAACTTCATACATGTATACCTTATATTGAAGCCTTGCTTGAGATTGCATATGGGGTGCGTGGGATCAAGGTCAAGGTCACCGTTACTAAAAATAGAAAAACGGTTTCCGCTCAATAACTTGGGAAGGCATCGAGATATTTTAATGAAACTTCATGCATAGATACCTTATATTGAGACCTCTCTTGGGATTGCATATGGGGTGGATGTGGTCAAGGTCAAGGTCACCGTTACTAAAAAGAGATAAACAGTTTCAGCTCAATAACTTGAGAAGGCATCGAGATATTTTAATGAAACTTCATACATAGATACCTTATATTGAGACCTCGCTTGGGATTGCATATAGGGTGGGTGGGGTCATGGTCAAGGTCACCGTTGCTAAAAATAGAAAAAAAAACGGTTTCCGCTCAATAACTTGAGAAGGCATCGAGATATTTTAATGAAACTTCATACATAGATACCTTATATTGAGACCTGGCTTGGGATTGCATATGGGATGGGTGGGGTGAAGATCAAGGTCTACATAACTAAAAATAGAAAAACGGTTTGTGCTCAATAACTTTAGAACGCATCGAGATGAAACTTCATACATATATACCTTATATTGAAGCCTTGCTTGAGATTGCATATGGCGTGGGTGTGGTCAAGGTCAATGTGACAGTTACTAAAAATTGTAAATGGTTTCCGCTTAATAACTTGAGAACGCATCAAGATATTGTTATGAAACTTCATACATAGGTATCTTATATTAAGAATAAGCAGTGCAATTTTGATTTGTATTATAATCATGTGCTTTTTGACGCCATTGTGTTAAGTTTTCTTGGTTTGCTTAAAACGATATGATTTATGGATATGCGTACAGGCATTAGTTACTTTTACATGAACGCCACAATGCATAGTTTGGTTTGCTACATGTAATACTGTAATTATTGTGTGCATGTGTTTGTGTGTATCAAAATCGCCATATTAGCCAAATATTTTATAAGAGAATGTATAATCTATACGTTTAGACTGTGTTGATTTAATATGCACGTACTATATTATTAGGGCCCCGCAAATTGTTTGCGGGTGCCCTATAGTAATCTGTCCGTCCGTCCGTCCACATTTTTCATGTTTTTCTTTCATACTTCAAAACCGTTTCAGCTGTTAATTTGAAACTTCATGGGTGGATAGATCTCATTAAGGAGAAGTGCAAGTGCACAAGAACCATTACTCTGCACTTCATGGTTCTGGAGTTATTGCCCTTTGTTAATTTTTCATACTTCGTTTTTGTCTGGAGCAACGCTGTTAGACTATAAGAGGTATTAACTTGAAACTTCATAGGTGGATAGATCTCATTGAGGAGAATTGCAGTGTACGAGAACCGTTACTCTGCACTTCATAATTCTGGAGTTATTGCCCTTTGTTAATTTTTCATTTTCAGGTGGAGTCAACTTTTGGTTTCAGCTCTCTAACTTCAGAACGAATTGAAATATTTTAATGAAACTTCATCCATAGATACCTTATATCGAGACCTGGCTTGGGATTACATAGGGGGTGGATGGGGTCACTGTCAATGTCACCGTTACAGAAAATAGAAAAACGGTTCCGCTCAATTACTTGAGAACGAATTGAGCTATTGTAATTCAACTTCATACATAGATACCTTTTTATAAAGACATCGCTTGGGATTGCATAGGGCTTGGGTGGGATCAAGGTCAAGGTCACCGTTACTAAAAATAGAAAACCGGTTCCTCACCTTCAAACATGCTATCGGGGCCCGCTGCCACTCCTGTGACAAAGCTCTAGTTACTATTTGTACCATGAGTGATAACTTGTTAATGAATACGTTTACATAGGCTTATATGTTTTATGATAAAATATTGTGCCTTTTAATTGTATAAAAAGTCTATGCTTAAAATGATAACATTATATTACGTTCTTTCATTACTTTGTACGGTGTCACTAATTACATACATTCATCTTAAATATCATTGTTGTTCTCCTATTAGTCTCAACAACAATATTACGTAAACATTATATTTTACTATTCAACTGAAGTGCAAATGTACTTTAATAAATAAACCGAAATGCATATTGTATGCATACACGCAAAAAGTAAAGTCACAAAATAGTGCAATATGTAACTGATGGGCATACTTGTATTCATAAATGCAGAAATCTCTTCAAAAATAGTGCTCTTTTAACTGTTATGCTTACATAAACAAGCAACGTCACAAAATATTGCACTATTTAACTGGTGTACATATGTATGTACAAATGCAAAAGAGATGCCGCAGTTTATTGCATTATTAAGTGATACTTATACATGAATATGTATGTATAAATGCAAAAAAAAAAACGTCAACAATATTGTATTATTTAACTGATATGTATATTTGTTGTATAATTTCAATGTAATCAAAATGTGCATTATTTAACGGACATGTATAAGTGTAAGACAAAAGTAACTTAAAAATAGTGCATTATTAAAATGATATGCATTTGTTTAGGTATAGTAGCTCAGTAACGTCAAACAAATATTGTATTATTTAACTGACATAAAACGTGTGAGCGAATTAAGGCAAAGATTACATCAAACATGGTGCATTATTTAACGAATATGCATATTTGTATATGCAAATGCAAGTGTATCATCGACAACAGTGCAGTGATTAACTGTTATGCGTATTTGTATATATAACATGAAAAATGATGTCAACAATAGTGCAAAATTTAACTGATATGCACATTAGGATGTATTATAGCAAATCAATATAAAGTGTGAGTGTGTTTATAGGCCTAGTTTAAGGACTGTCTGGCCTAGGCCCCTCCATAGGGGCATCCACTCTGTGTATTGGTCCACCATAAAATCTCTTATCATATCTGCAATCTGTTCTGCCAGCTGACTGCGCAATGGCAGAGTGCACTGTTTCAATTGCAGCAGTGTATTGATCTCAGCTGATAAGCACGGCCTGTACCCGGATAATCCTAACGCAGTGCAGCGACCCTAACGCAGTGCCAAAATGGCAAACACAGAAACAGAATGTGCTATTTTTTTTCATGTTTTTATCATGTTGTTATATTTGTGTTAAGTATAAATTTTAAATTTAAATATTTTAATACTTATAGTGTCCAGTGGTTTATGTACTTAATATTTTGTTTGACAATCACTCTTACGATGC
Organism: Congeria kusceri; assembly: GCA_027627225.1. Lineage (NCBI taxonomy): Eukaryota > Metazoa > Mollusca > Bivalvia > Myida > Dreissenidae > Congeria > Congeria kusceri. Next base: position 12,019,719 of record CM051039.1, read on the forward strand.
TTGAAGTCATTAAAATGTGCATTATATGTTTCCGATCTGTTAAAATATCTTAAAATGCATTAGTACCTTACTTGAAATTTATGTTAGTTAAAATGAACATCTCTGCGACAATGTGTAATCATATTAAAGTTTAAAGTCCATGTTTACAGCTAAAACATGGTCTTTATTGTGAAGTGGTTATGTGCTTGCGGATAATTCCTGACTGATGTAGGAAACTGTGATGGATAAGTGCAAACGTAAAAAGGATAATAACCTAACAAACTGAAAAATAAGATATATGTTCGTCCTGTATGTATGAAATAATTTCTTTTAGTGTTATTAAAGATCACAACATACACACTTAAATATTGGACATCTCAAATATATTCACAAGAGGGTCACTATGAATGCGTTCTAGGCTTTTATATTTTATAGGGTGTTCCACTTTCATTATTTTGAACTATATATATACTACATCGTCTTTAATAATAATTTTTCTGTCTTCAAATCGTTTGGCACTCTTTATCAGGATAGAATTTCGAGCAATACCCATACTTTCAACTATATATTCGTCCAGCAAAAGCTCGCGATTTTCAAGACAGGTTTTCATGGTTAAGTTTGCAAATACACGTAAACAATTTTCACTGGTGCATGAGCGAATTATACAATACGATTGGAATGAAAATATAAATATATAGATGTCCATTATAGTCGTTCAGCATACATGTACATTCATTTATATAGAATATTAAACGGTTAGGTGTTTATTCGTCAAGTTTTATACGTTGGTTTGGGTTTTATCCGTTCCTAGTATACATTGCGTTCGGTTATTATCAACTGGAAGTTAGGTTTTTATTGATTTTCTCGTAGTCTGCACATTCGAACGAGTATTGTGTCCAAATCCGATGGGATAACAACACAGTGGAAACGGGGTTTTGAAGCAGTATTTGTTTGCTTCCAAACAGAGAAATAATATTGGAATTTTAAAGCATCTAAGTATTTTTAAGATTGTTTATAAAAAAATTAATTGGATGATTGGCCTTGTTCCTCAGCATTCCATCATACAACCCAATAATTGCTAGATGTAACATTAGGTATATTAATTTAATACATATTTGATCAATGGCGATGGATATTACAACCAAAACATACCTGTAAATAAGAAAAATATGCATAAAACAAAGTAGCCCTAACTTTCCATCCGCCATTTTGGCACTGCGTTGGGGTCGCTGCCCTGCGTTAGGATTATCCGGGTACAGGCCGTGATAAGGGTCACCACGCTGTGACCACAGCAGGGTGCCAATACACAAGAGTACAATACCCCAGATTTGGAGGGTCAAATAAAGGATTTAACTAGGCCTGTAAGCCTGCGATACTTATTTAAGTGCGGATGTGTTGTGTATTTTGAATGGATATATTAATGCCATTACATAAATATTGTATCGTATACATGTACAGTGTAATATCTTCATCTCGTGACACACGTAATGGTCTGTTAATACGATGTTGACAATTATGTTACAATTCTTGTTAGTGATGCGGCTGTTGTTCAGGGGCGTACCTTAGGCGCGGATACAGGATTTTAGGTTAGAGGGGGCGGGATTTTGAATTAAAGGGGTTGAAAATATTAAATAACTGCCAACAAACTGTTGTTGGTCTCTTACATGTTAGGATACATATTTTGCAACAATGCAATATAGTCAAAATGGACCAATTTGACGAAAATACCACAAAACGGGTTTGATAATTGCACTAAATAATTGAAGAACACGTCATTGGTAACGAAATGCACATGTCAGGTTAAAAAAAATCTAATCTTGAGACAATTTAGAGGAGGCGTACACTGCTTTCGCCCCCTCTTAAGCCGCCAATGTACCTAGTCCAAATATGAGTCATCATACGTTGAGACGGATAAAATTATAACAAGAGGGCCCTAGGACGCTCACCTGAGACCTTCTAACCCAATTAGAATTTGCATCCCCGAGGCGTGGCTTATTTTTATACCAGGGGCATAATATGAACAATCTTGAACAAACCTCTGGGCCTTGCGGTTTCAGGTAAAGATTTTTAAAGCAACTTTGCTATTTAAGTCTATACAAAGCATGTGACCCCTCGGGGTGTGGCCAGATTTGACCCCAGGGGCATAATTTGAACAATCTTTGGAGAGGACCACTATGCAATGTTACGTATCAAATATAGGAAAGCAGTGGGGCTTGCTGTTTCAGAGGAGAAGATTTTGAAAGTCATTTTGTTATTTAAGTCTATATAAACCATGTGACCCCCGCAGCGTGACCAGATTTGACCCCAGGGGCATAATTTGAACAATATTTGTAGAGGACCACTATACAGATGTTATATACCAAATATGAAACCTCTAGGTATTGTGGTTTCAGAGGAGAAGAATTTTAAAGTCATTTTGCTATTTAAGTCTATATAAACCATGTGACCCCTGGGGTGTGGTAAGTTTTTACCCATGGGGCATAATTTGAACACTCTTTATAGAGGACCACTTGAGGATGTTACATACCAAATACGAAACCTCTGGGCCTTGCGGCTTCAGAGGAGAAGATTTTTAAAGACAGTTTGCTATTAAAGTTGATATAAACCATTAGACCCCCGGGGAGTGACCAGTTTTGTCCCCAGGGGCATAATTTGAACAATCTTTGTAGAGGACTACTATATAATGTTACATACCAAATAAGAAACCTCTGCGCATGGCGGTTTCTGATGAGATTTATAAAGTCATTTTGCTATTCAAGTCTATATAAATCATGTGACGCCCGGGGCGTGGCCAGGTTTGACCCCAGGAGCATACAACATTTGTAGAGGACCACTATAGGATGTAACATACCAGATATGAAACCTCTGGGCCTTGTGGTTTCAGAGGAGAAGATTTTAAAAGTCATTTTGCTCTATATTCTAAATAACCATGTGACCCCCGGGGCATGGCCCGTTTTGACCCCAGGGGCATAGTTTGAACAAACTTTGTAAAGGACCACTAAAGGATGTTACATACCAGATATGAAACCTCTGGGCCTTGCGGTTATTGAGGAGAAGATTTTTAAAGTCATTTTGCTATATATTCTATATAAACCATATGACCCCCAGGGCGTGGCCAGTTTTGAGCCCAGGGGCATAATTTGAACAAACTTTTTAGAGGAACGCTATAGGATGTTACATACCAAATATGAAACCTCTGGGCCTTGTGGTTTCAGAGCAGAAGATTTTAAAAGTCATTTAGCTATATATTTTATATAAACCATGTGATCCCCGGGGCGTGGCCAGTTTGAACAATCTGTGTAGAGGACCACTATAGAATGTTACATACAAAATATGAAACCTCTGGGCCCTGTGGTTTCAGAGAAGATTTTTAAAGTTTACACTTATTAAATATATTTTTAGCTCTGGTGACCTACATGTGCAGCGGACCGTAACGATTTGAACAACTTTGAAAGAGGGTCACCTAATGATCATTCCTGTGAAGTTTGGTGAAAATCTGCCAAGTGGTTTAGGAGGAGATGTTGTTTGAATGAAAAGTTGACGCATGTACGCACGACGGACAACGGGCGATCACGAAAGCTCACCATGAGCACTTTGTGCTCAGGTGAGCTAAAACAAAACTCAATCCCAACCCCACCTAACTTTTTTGAGACTATTGCCCAAAGCACACAATTTGTTAATTTTTTATGGGCTAAAAACTCAATCCCAACCATACATAACTTTTTTGAGACCGTTGCCCGAAGCACACATTTTTTTTTCGCCTTAAGTCTGCCCGCTACACAAGTCTAATGAGTATAGCTTTGACTTGATGGCTCAAACTCTAGGAAACTGTGAGATATTATAACTGTTCATAATTTGGATTGTGACAAAATTTAATGATTAGATTTTGGTGGTGATCACCGTCTGGATTCACAGATTGTTAGAGGATTCCTTATTTTGTTGGGAGACAGCACAAAGTGGCTGCCTAATTGTCAAGGTCTGTCGCGGCACTCTCTGAGTATTTTCTAGTAGCTACGTGTTCTCTGGCCACATGTTTCTCACCTCGAGTCCTCTTGCAAATGGATCAGGACTGGACATAAACCGTGATAACTTGCATACAAAATACAAGAAGTTAGCCTAAAGTATTATATAAGAAGTTGGCACAGTAATGTCAGCAATGAGATACCAAAATACAAGAACACCTAAATACCTACAATACCTGTGACTCTCCAAGACCATCATGATACACCTATTGATCATGTAATTAGAAGATACAGTATATTTTTACTTATTCTAAGATACAGTGCACATGTACTTAGATAAAATGTATATGTACTGAGATACATATGCACATGTACTTACATAGATTGTACGTGTAATTACATAGACTATACAGTCTTGTACTTAGATATGTACATGTATTTAGATAGAGTACTTAGGTAGATTTTACATGTCTTTAGATAGAGTACTTAGATAGATTGTATATATATTAATAGATAGATTGTACATGTACTTATAGATAGATTATACATGTAATTATAGATTGTACATGTACTTAGATAGATTCTACAAATACTTAGATAGGTTGTACTCATGTACTTAGATACAGTGTCATATACTTCTAGACGCATTGTACATGTACTTATTAGATACACTGAAAAGTCATGTACTCAGTAACAGCATGCGGTCTACCATAAACAGCTAGTATATCATCAAGAGTGGCACAGACTACTCCAAGAAGCCTCACAACTGTCCTACAAACCAGCAAATTGATTTCCCAGGCTTCCGGAAACCAACTGTCTGAAAAGCGTGAATAAATCTTCCTACAACTGAGACAATGACGACAACAGCCCTTCTGTTAGAACTACGTGCTAATTGATTCGGCAACAGCGAGTTTTTCCACGGTTTTAAGCCTGTTAAGGTTTTACTCTACATCATAATTATTGTGAGGACAAAATTTTATACTAAAATTGATTCACTTCACTTTTGTTAGAACTACCTTTTAATAAACTCTGCAACAGTGAATGTTTTCATCAGTTTAAGTATTTGTAAGGTTTCACTCCCATGTTGCTAGGGTGAAATTTTATACTTGTTTTTTTGGTGAATTATTTGTTAATTTACCTTGTTTATAACTTAGGCATCATGCTCCATACCTTACAAAATAAATTACAAGCATTTGTATTTTTGAAATTTCTTATGGTTACATGTTTTATATTGGTGGCAGTAATGAGAAGTGTTATTGTAGTAAAATTACAATATGAAAGCAGCAGTGGCATTGCAGAAGGGGTGGCAGGGGCGGCGAGCGCCGCCATAATAATTGGAGCAACAACGGAATTGTCCAATATCAAATACGTGTTTTTTAATGAAATATTCTAATTGATTTCGCGCAAATGCATTGGGGTGGCAAAAGGATAGTAATAACACTCAGTTTCCAAAGCAAAGGTGACCACCACTGTGCCATGCAATTTATGGCCTCACTATCCCCGACCAGTGCGATTAGCTACTGGTATATGAAAACTACGAAATGTTGACAGTGTTACATTAAAACTAGGGATGGGACCGAATACTGAAATAAATAATCGAATATTCGTTGTAGGTATTCGAATATATTCGAATATTCGTTTTGTAAATACTACTATATACTACTATATACGGCACTCTGTCCGAATTTTTACCTATCCAAAATATGTATACTACGTGTACGTAGTTGTTTTACCTTGTTTCCGTTGTAAATAAGCGATATAACTTAGTAAGTGTTAGGCAAATAAAAATAAAGAAATGTAAGATATTGTTAAATGTATTGTTAATTCATTTGTTAATTGTTCCGGTTTTTTTTCAGAACCATGAAGCTTGTATCTGCTGTGCAGATTACACGTTGCCTGGGTTTAGTCTAATGACCGCGTAAAGTACTTCCAAGCACGTGATGGTGGCATTGTTTATTAATAATGACTCTTGTATAATATACGGTGTTGATATAATGGAGAATAATTTACAATGATGTATATTAATATTGACCAGATCATGCTAATTTTTTTAAAGAAATTGATTGGCTGATAATGGATTCATTTTGATTGGTTTACTTAGAGAGAAATTGTAATTTACTGTAAACAAATTAACCGTATAGATGCCACTTAAGGATAATAAACAACAATGTACGCCTTGTGCAAACTGTGAAACCGTTATCACAACATGGCCCAGTTTTGTTATTTGTCGATACAATGCGTCATATTCGCGCCTCATACAAACCATTAATTCCATCGTAACTTCCGGCCGCCATTTTGTTAGAGAGGAAAAAAAGTAAACAAAGAAAAGATAAAGTACAGAGTCATACAAGATTGGGAACAGAACAAGATTACCAGAGGTCTACTGCCACCAGCGTGGAGTCATACGTATAGGCCTTCCCTCGCCCGTCCTCCTTTTTATATTTTTTCGTAATATTCTAAATTTGCACCCTTTCGGACGTCATTTGGTATCCGACATTTTTATTTGGCAATTTTCTCTATTGTAATTATAACATTACCAAATGACTTTTTCTGCTTTATTATAGCATATGCAGAACGAATTAGGTTATTTACAGGTGCGGTGCTATTGTTTTATAAGTTATATCTAGTTAAGTTGCTAAGTGAAAATTAATATTATTATTAATATTATCATTGTGAGGCTTACTTTACTTACAGTTATTGCCTGTCAATTAATAATATCAAATCTTGAGTATTTGCACTATTCCCTTATACGTTACTTCTACCATGCCCGGGAACAACAAGGCCGTTAAGGGGCGGCGCACGAACCTGTCCCCTTTATTAGGGGAGGCGCTTACTGGGCAAGACACACACCACCTGTCCCACAACACCATGCCATTTAAGTGCCTCCTCCAGTCAGTCAGAAGTGTAGGTAAATTGACCTCCCTCTTTACTAGTTTTCAGCTGGCCTCGTGTCTGACCAAGGAACTCCCCGGACTTATTGAGCGGACTGTGCCTCTGGCTGTGTTCTTTTACAGCTAAAGTCCGCTCAGGCGTTCACCAGTATCCTTTCCAAAGGAGTCTTTAAACTTGGTGCAGTCGCAGTCCGGGCCTTATCACCATCAAACATGAGGACGGCTTCAGGTCTTATTGCAGGGATCCCGGAGAACCAGGACCTAGTAGAACTTCAAGGATGCCTTCATTTTCTCCCTGCATCTATTGGTAGTTGTTCAATTACCAAATTAGAGCGGGTCGAGACCTCTAGGCCACCCCTCCTGGTTTTCCGCGGTTGGTTAAAATCACTTTACTTACCTCTGGTCCAGTCCCTCCCAAGGTCTACGTTGCAGGAACCTGGACGCTAGACCTTGCCCAGTACCCCCTGTCAGATGTTATCGCTGTCAGGGGTACGGACACACCGCCAGCGGGGGTAAATGTCCTCACCCTTCTATTTGTTGCCGCTGTTCGGGAACCCGGTGCCTACGTCAATGCACCCGTAACATCCGCCGTTGTGTTAATTGCGGTGGCCCGCACTCTGCTTCCTACCAAGGTTGTCCGTCATATAGGTTACAGTATACTAAATATTTCAGGTGTGCAATGCTATACTCTCTAAATAAATCAACACCATTTATTTGAAGACACAATTTTCTGTATAGTCACTTGCCATGACTTTATTTTTGAATATTTCTTTGTACGTGTGGTAGGAAAAACATTGTTGTGTACTAAAAATTCACTGTTTCGCTTGAAGGTTGGAGACTACATGACGAGACTTTGACAGTTGGCAGTATACCTTCAACTGGAGAGTAGCCGGTAAAAAGATGGCCGTAAAACAGTGAACTTTGATTCGCGTCGAGTTCTTTCTTACATATCACATGACCTATCTTTTTTATTGTCTAAATCAATTCGGCTCGGAATGCTCTTTAAGAAAAGGTATGGTTATGAGGGTCTCTACGCGCAAAATGTTGAGTTTATTTTTTGTTGAATTTATTGCTTTTACATTGAATTTGTTAAGGAAATCTTTTAGTATATTGTGACCTAAACTGACTTTGGGTTAAAATAAAATATCGTCTGCAAGTGCAAAATATGGATGAGAAAGCAGATTTTTGGTCATTTCTGAGCAAAAGAGTAGAAAATAAGTGCATTAAATGCATCAATTCAGATTGTTTGATCTGGAATGGTTGTATTTCAAATAGTTCCTTACCCTATTATGGCCGAATGAGGGCTAAATTGCCTTCGGACATAAAATCAGAGACATACTTGGTTCACCGTGTAGCGTTAATGTGCTACATGAAGTCAGAATTGAACGCCAGGGACTCTGTGAGCCACTTATGCAACAATAGCTTGTGTGTTAAGCCTGAACATTTAAACATAGAGCCCCATTCCACCAACATGGAACGGCGGACATGTTTACAGTTCGGACAGTGCAGCGGGCATGGAACTGAGCCAGCCTGCATATTTGGTAAAAACATGAATACAACAAGCTTTATCACTTCCTTTTATTCATAGAAATACACTTAAAATACATAAATGCATGTTTTTTTTCATTTTATATCTATTTCTATTGGGTATTTTTGCCTTTTTCAGGTAGAGGAACGCCTGATGCTGACGCGAGGGCCACTTGTTAGAGGTCTCTTATGCCAAAACAGGTAATAATAACAATTTATTATCAGGTACACAATCAACTAAGCATATTTATGATGCTTAAGGTGTGGAAGACTGTCATAATCAGGTTTGGGGTCACTCATGCCCTTGCCGTAGTGTAATTCCTCATGCAGTTTGTATCGATAATTCCGCGTCCTGGCACGTAAAGCTCGTGCTTTGTTGGTAGCGGATGTTTGCTTTCGGTTAAGGTCGTTGCGGTCCTCATATGCTATCTGCTTAATAATCTTTGACCCCTGGGTAAGGTTAGCATTTAGTTCAGTGGTTTTTGCAATTACAGAGTCAGCATAGCCATTGTTTAATTTGTGAACCTGCCCGTGAATTCGACCTACACAGTTGCGTGAGAAAGTCACAGTTTTAGGATTGACTTGGTACGACCTGTTTACTGCTTCACTTTTTTGGGTTGTGGTTAAAAGTTTGGTAGCGTCAAGAGCAGCTGGACCTAAAACCATTTCAATGCATTTTTTAAGGACTTGTTGGTCACTGTCAACCATTTTAACCTTGACATTGTCTGGCATGAAATTCTTAGCTTGCCTATTTGTACCAGCACAGACATAACTGTACTTTGCACAATGAGTACCGCAGTAACCACTGAAGCATAGAACAATGGTTGCGATTACATCAACCATGACCTTCTTTAGAACCTTGATGTCACCCTGGTGTTTATTGTGGGCAGCTTTAAGCTCAGCCATACACCTAGCTTTGACCGAGAGAGCGAACCGACTCCTGATATTAGACTTGGAATGACCCTTGAGCATGCCCTTTGAGAAAGGTGCTTTGTTGAGCTCGCGCTTCAGCGAGTTGCCTAGGTGCCTCAGATCCTTAAGATGACCCACATTGTGACCGTGAGAGTTACGAACACCTTGGAATGCCCTACTGTCCCCATCACAAGTGAAATTTGCTATTTTGATGTCCTTAGAGATCTGGTCACCTAACAAACTATTCCATTTGCCTTCATCACCTATTGGTTCCCTCTCTTAAACATTTGCAGAACAATGCCCCCTATGATTGGGGCACTGAACAGGTTTACCCTTATTCCTAAGCATTGATGCAGTCCTGCATAGTTTATTTGCTACTTGTACCCCTACAATTTGCTTGTTTCTGGTATTGTTTTCACACATAGTGCTTATGGCAATAGTTCCGGCTTGAAAGGGTGTCGCGTCAGAGTTAAAAATTGGATTGTTGTAGCAAGTGTCCCCTTCAACATTTACCTTAGAGGGATCTTTTTGACCAATTTTGGCATTTTCAGCAACTAAGTTTTCTCTAATCTGGTACATGCTTCTCTCATTTAGGGATTTAAGGGCAGTATTGACCTTATTTGCTTGTTTTTGCATAGCAAGTGGAGAGGGAGCAATGATATTGGTTGTGTTGAGAATTCTGCGGGAACCTGTGTTCCCAATAGAAGTACTTGCAACACCTATTTGGAAGCCTACATTGATCTGAGCTGCCTTTCTGCCCCTGGTACTTGATGGAACCTCATTGTAAAGCTTATAATGCTTGCCTACATATCTGCATCTTGTACATTTTAACCTTTCCTCCCAGCCTAAGCCCCACTTTATGGAAGCACTGCCGTCAATTACCAAGTCGCCCCTACATTTATCACTTCTTAACCTATGCTTTATATTTTCAGAGGACATCATAGACTGGAGTAGGGCGGGGACATAGACCTTGTTCGTAAGTAAGTCGGGATGGACTTTTGATGGAGCAGGAACCCGTAACAGGTCTACATAGCGAATCTTGTTCGCTCTCGGACGCAAGGGCTTAGCTGGGGTTTGAGAGCCGTCTACATCCCGAAAAGTAAGAACCTTGTCATTGTAAGCTACCCGTGCTTCAAAGGATGACCTTTCTAACCTTACATAGATTGTGTTGGAATTTGACCTTCTTTCATAATTATGTTTTTTCCCCTTCACCGGACTAGTCCCACCTCGTTTAAAACCAACATTGAGCAACTTTTTCTTTTGCTTGGTTATGAACCCCATTTTGACCAGATTGCCACCTTAAAAAAAGTCAAAATACTTATTTTGTGCCCAAAATATGCAATTTTGTATTCCCTTAAACCTCTAAATGTGAGCAGGCAATGCAAATTGACCACCTGCTGCAGTTTAAAGGCACTCATGACATTATATACTTGAATATATAATTGGTGGCCTGTAATTAAAGAGGCTGCGACAAACAAGGTGCTTTAAAGATTTTACACTTTATTGGTTTGAAACAAGCAATTACTGGAAGCTGATTGATTTCTACACTTCAAAGTATCTTTGATCTCCCATTTTGACTAATTTGTTAATTGTCTTGGATGAACTTGGAATTTTTTCCTATTAAATTTACATTTTTGGGGTGATTTTTTTTTTTAAATACACAAAAAATACATTATCAAAATGGCTTAGAGTAAAAATATCTAACAAAGTCATTCTCTCCTCACCCCACATAAGCCCCCCATACACGTTTGTTTGGTTTGTTTGGGTATTTTGTCACAAATATTGCAAATATCAGCTTTAATTGTTAGAGGGACATTTAAGCTTCAAGACGCTTGAAATCACCGGCTTCCGACCAAAATCACCTGTGTTTGAAAATATGAAATAAAATGGCCAAATGGACAGATATACAAGCCAAACTTAATATATTGGTGCAATATGCATGGGAAGATAATTATATGCAAGAAAAACTAATTTTAATGAGAACAAATTTCTCTTATAGGTTACAGTATACTAAATATTTCAGGTGTGCAATGCTATACTCTCTAAATAAATCAACACCATTTATTTGAAGACACAATTTTCTGTATAGTCACTTGCCATGACTTTATTTTTGAATATTTCTTTGTACGTGTGGTAGGAAAAACATTGTTGTGTACTAAAAATTCACTGTTTCGCTTGAAGGTTGGAGACTACATGACGAGACGTTGACAGTTGGCAGTATACCTTCAACTGGAGAGTAGCTGGTAAAAAGATGGCCGTAAAACAGTGAACTTTGATTCGCGTCGAGTTCTTTCTTACATATCACATGACCTATCTTTTTTATTGTCTAAATCAATTCGGCTCGGAATGCTCTTTAAGAAAAGGTATGGTTATGAGGGTCTCTACGCGCAAAATGTTGAGTTTATTTTTTGTTGAATTTATTGCTTTTACATTGAATTTGTTAAGGAAATCTTTTAGTATATTGTGACCTAAACTGACTTTGGGTTAAAATAAAATATCGTCTGCAAGTGCAAAATATGGATGAGAAAGCAGATTTTTGGTCATTTCTGAGCAAAAGAGTAGAAAATAAGTGCATTAAATGCATCAATTCAGATTGTTTGATCTGGAATGGTTGTATTTCAAATAGTTCCTTACCCTATTATGGCCGAATGAGGGCTAAATTGCCTTCGGACATAAAATCAGAGACATACTTGGTTCACCGTGTAGCGTTAATGTGCTACATGAAGTCAGAATTGAACGCCAGGGACTCTGTGAGCCACTTATGCAACAATAGCTTGTGTGTTAAGCCTGAACATTTAAACATAGAGCCCCATTCCACCAACATGGAACGGCGGACATGTTTACAGTTCGGACAGTGCAGCGGGCATGGAACTGAGCCAGCCTGCATATTTGGTAAAAACATGAATACAACAAGCTTTATCACTTCCTTTTATTCATAGAAATACACTTAAAATACATAAATGCATGTTTTTTTTCATTTTATATCTATTTCTATTGGGTATTTTTGCCTTTTTCAGGTAGAGGAACGCCTGATGCTGACGCGAGGGCCACTTGTTAGAGGTCTCTTATGCCAAAACAGGTAATAATAACAATTTATTATCAGGTACACAATCAACTAAGCATATTTATGATGCTTAAGGTGTGGAAGACTGTCATAATCAGGTTTGGGGTCACTCATGCCCTTGCCGTAGTGTAATTCCTCATGCAGTTTGTATCGATAATTCCGCGTCCTGGCACGTAAAGCTCGTGCTTTGTTGGTAGCGGATGTTTGCTTTCGGTTAAGGTCGTTGCGGTCCTCATATGCTATCTGCTTAATAATCTTTGACCCCTGGGTAAGGTTAGCATTTAGTTCAGTGGTTTTTGCAATTACAGAGTCAGCATAGCCATTGTTTAATTTGTGAACCTGCCCGTGAATTCGACCTACACAGTTGCGTGAGAAAGTCACAGTTTTAGGATTGACAGCTTGGTACGACCTGTTTACTGCTTCACTTTTTTGGGTTGTGGTTAAAAGTTTGGTAGCGTCAAGAGCAGCTGGACCTAAAACCATTTCAATGCATTTTTTAAGGACTTGTTGGTCACTGTCAACCATTTTAACCTTGACATTGTCTGGCATGAAATTCTTAGCTTGCCTATTTGTACCAGCACAGACATAACTGTACTTTGCACAATGAGTACCGCAGTAACCACTGAAGCATAGAACAATGGTTGCGATTACATCAACCATGACCTTCTTTAGAACCTTGATGTCACCCTGGTGTTTATTGTGGGCAGCTTTAAGCTCAGCCATACACCTAGCTTTGACCGAGAGAGCGAACCGACTCCTGATATTAGACTTGGAATGACCCTTGAGCATGCCCTTTGAGAAAGGCGCTTTGTTGAGCTCGCGCTTCAGCGAGTTGCCTAGGTGCCTCAGATCCTTAAGATGACCCACATTGTGACCGTGAGAGTTACGAACACCTTGGAATGCCCTACTGTCCCCATCACAAGTGAAATTTGCTATTTTGATGTCCTTAGAGATCTGGTCACCTAACAACCTATTCCATTTGCCTTCATCACCTATGGGTTCCCTCTCTGAAACATTTGCAGAACAATGCCCCCTATGATTGGGGCACTGAACAGGTTTACCCTTATTCCTGAGCATTGATGCAGTCCTGCATAGTTTATTTGCTACTTGTACCCCTACAATTTGCTTGTTTCTGGTATTGTTTTCACACATAGTGCTTATGGCAATAGTTCCGGCTTGAAAGGGTGTCGCGTCAGAGTTAAAAATAGGGATCTTTTTGACCAATTTTGACATTTTCAGCAACTAAGTTTTCTCTAATCTGGTACATGCTTCTCTCATTTAGGGATTTAAGGGCAGTATTGACCTTATTTGCTTGTTTTTGCATAGCAAGTGGAGAGGGAGCAATGATATTGGTTGTGTTGAGAATTCTGCGGGAACCTGTGTTCCCAATAGAAGTACTTGCAACACCTATTTGGAAGCCTACATTGATCTGAGCTGCCTTTCTGCCCCTGGTACTTGATGGAACCTCATTGTAAAGCTTATAATGCTTGCCTACATATCTGCATCTTGTACATTTTAACCTTTCCTCCCAGCCTAAGCCCCACTTTATGGAAGCACTGCCGTCAATTACCAAGTCGCCCCTACATTTATCACTTCTTAACCTATGCTTTCTATTTTCAGAGGACATCATAGACTGGAGTAGGGCGGGGACATAGACCTTGTTCGTAAGTAAGTCGGGATGGACTTTTGATGGAGCAGGAACCCGTAACAGGTCTACATAGCGAATCTTGTTCGCTCTCGGACGCAAGGGCTTAGCTGGGGTTTGAGAGCCGTCTACATCCCGAAAAGTAAGAACCTTGTCATTGTAAGCTACCCGTGCTTCAAAGGATGACCTTTCTAACCTTACATAGGTTGTGTTGGAATTTGACCTTCTTTCATAATTATGTTTTTTCCCCTTCACCGGACTAGTCCCACCTCGTTTAAAACCAACATTGAGCAACTTGTTCTTTTGCTTGGTTGTGAACCCCATTTTGACCAGATTGCCACCTTAAAAAAAGTCAAAGTACTTATTTTGTGCCCAAAATATGCAATTTTGTATTCCCTTAAACCTCTAAATGTGAGCAGGCAATGCAAATTGACCACCTGCTGCAGTTTAAAGGCACCCATGACATTATATACTAGAATATATAATTGGTGGCCTGTAATTAAAGAGGCTGCGACAAACAAGGTGCTTTAAAGATTTTACACTTTATTGGTTTGAAACAAGCAATTACTGGAAGCTGATTGATTTCTACACTTCAACGTATCTTTGATCTCCCATTTTGACTAATTTGTTCATTGTCTTGGATGAAATAGGAATTTTTTTTCTATTAAATTTACATTTTTGGGGTGATTTTTAAAAAAAAATACACAAAAAATACATTATCAAAATGGCTTAGAGTAAAAATATCTAACAAAGTCATTCTCTCCTCACCCCACATAAGCCCCCCATACACGTTTGTTTGGTTTGTTTGGGTATTTTGTCACAAATATTGCAAATATCAGCTTTAATTGTTAGAGGGACATTTAAGCTTCAAGACGCTTGAAATCACCGGCTTCCGACCAAAATCACCTGTGTTTGAAAATATGAAATAAAATGGCCAAATGGACAGATATACAAGCCAAACTTAATATATTGGTGCAATATGCATGGGAAGATAATTATATGCAAGAAAAACTAATTTTAATGAGAACAAATTTCTCTTATACTGACTTTGGGTTAAAATAAAATATCGTCTGCAAGTGCAAAATATGGATGAGAAAGCAGATTTTTGGTCATTTCTGAGCAAAAGAGTAGAAAATAAGTGCATTAAATGCATCAATTCAGATTGTTTGATCTGGAATGGTTGTATTTCAAATAGTTCCTTACCCTATTATGGCCGAATGAGGGCTAAATTGCCTTCGGACATAAAATCAGAGACATACTTGGTTCACCGTGTAGCGTTAATGTGCTACATGAAGTCAGAATTGAACGCCAGGGACTCTGTGAGCCACTTATGCAACAATAGCTTGTGTGTTAAGCCTGAACATTTAAACATAGAGCCCCATTCCACCAACATGGAACGGCGGACATGTTTACAGTTCGGACAGTGCAGCGGGCATGGAACTGAGCCAGCCTGCATATTTGGTAAAAACATGAATACAACAAGCTTTATCACTTCCTTTTATTCATAGAAATACACTTAAAATACATAAATGCATGTTTTTTTTCATTTTATATCTATTTCTATTGGGTATTTTTGCCTTTTTCAGGTAGAGGAACGCCTGATGCTGACGCGAGGGCCACTTGTTAGAGGTCTCTTATGCCAAAACAGGTAATAATAACAATTTATTATCAGGTACACAATCAACTAAGCATATTTATGATGCTTAAGGTGTGGAAGACTGTCATAATCAGGTTTGGGGTCACTCATGCCCTTGCCGTAGTGTAATTCCTCATGCAGTTTGTATCGATAATTCCGCGTCCTGGCACGTAAAGCTCGTGCTTTGTTGGTAGCGGATGTTTGCTTTCGGTTAAGGTCGTTGCGGTCCTCATATGCTATCTGCTTAATAATCTTTGACCCCTGGGTAAGGTTAGCATTTAGTTCAGTGGTTTTTGCAATTACAGAGTCAGCATAGCCATTGTTTAATTTGTGAACCTGCCCGTGAATTCGACCTACACAGTTGCGTGAGAAAGTCACAGTTTTAGGATTGACAGCTTGGTACGACCTGTTTACTGCTTCACTTTTTGGGGTTGTGGTTAAAAGTTTGGTAGCGTCAAGAGCAGCTGGACCTAAAACCATTTCAATGCATTTTTTAAGGACTTGTTGGTCACTGTCAACCATTTTAACCTTGACATTGTCTGGCATGAAATTCTTAGCTTGCCTATTTGTACCAGCACAGACATAACTGTACTTTGCACAATGAGTACCGCAGTAACCACTGAAGCATAGAACAATGGTTGCGATTACATCAACCATGACCTTCTTTAGAACCTTGATGTCACCCTGGTGTTTATTGTGGGCAGCTTTAAGCTCAGCCATACACCTAGCTTTGACCGAGAGAGCGAACCGACTCCTGATATTAGACTTGGAATGACCCTTGAGCATGCCCTTTGAGAAAGGCGCTTTGTTGAGCTCGCGCTTCAGCGAGTTGCCTAGGTGCCTCAGATCCTTAAGATGACCCACATTGTGACCGTGAGAGTTACGAACACCTTGGAATGCCCTACTGTCCCCATCACAAGTGAAATTTGCTATTTTGATGTCCTTAGAGATCTGGTCACCTAACAACCTATTCCATTTGCCTTCATCACCTATTGGTTCCCTCTCTGAAACATTTGCAGAACAATGCCCCCTATGATTGGGGCACTGAACAGGTTTACCCTTATTCCTGAGCGTTGATGCAGTCCTGCATAGTTTATTTGCTACTTGTACCCCTACAATTTGCTTGTTTCTGGTATTGTTTTCACACATAGTGCTTATGGCAATAGTTCCGGCTTGAAAGGGTGTCGCGTCAGAGTTAAAAATAGGGATCTTTTTGACCAATTTTGGCATTTTCAGCAACTAAGTTTTCTCTAATCTGGTACATGCTTCTCTCATTTAGGGATTTAAGGGCAGTATTGACCTTATTTGCTTGTTTTTGCATAGCAAGTGGAGAGGTTGTGTTGAGAATTCTGCGGGAACCTGTGTTCCCAATAGAAGTACTTGCAACACCTATTTGGAAGCCTACATTGATCTGAGCTGCCTTTCTGCCCCTGGTACTTGATGGAACCTCATTGTAAAGCTTATAATGCTTGCCTACATATCTGCATCTTGTACATTTTAACCTTTCCTCCCAGCCTAAGCCCCACTTTATGGAAGCACTGCCGTCAATTACCAAGTCGCCCCTACATTTATCACTTCTTAACCTATGCTTTCTATTTTCAGAGGACATCATAGACTGGAGTAGGGCGGGGACATAGACCTTGTTCGTAAGTAAGTCGGGATGGACTTTTGATGGAGCAGGAACCCGTAACAGGTCTACATAGCGAATCTTGTTCGCTCTCGGACGCAAGGGCTTAGCTGGGGTTTGAGAGCCGTCTACATCCCGAAAAGTAAGAACCTTGTCATTGTAAGCTACCCGTGCTTCAAAGGATGACCTTTCTAACCTTACATAGGTTGTGTTGGAATTTGACCTTCTTTCATAATTATGTTTTTTCCCCTTCACCGGACTAGTCCCACCTCGTTTAAAACCAACATTGAGCAACTTGTTCTTTGCTTGGTTGTGAACCCCATTTTGACCAGATTGCCACCTTAAAAAAAGTCAAAGTACTTATTTTGTGCCCAAAATATGCAATTTTGTATTCCCTTAAACCTCTAAATGTGAGCAGGCAATGCAAATTGACCACCTGCTGCAGTTTAAAGGCACCCATGACATTATATACTAGAATATATAATTGGTGGCCTGTAATTAAAGAGGCTGCGACAAACAAGGTGCTTTAAAGATTTTACACTTTATTGGTTTGAAACAAGCAATTACTGGAAGCTGATTGATTTCTACACTTCAACGTATCTTTGATCTCCCATTTTGACTAATTTGTTCATTGTCTTGGATGAAATAGGAATTTTTTTTCTATTAAATTTACATTTTTGGGGTGATTTTTTAAAAAAAATACACAAAAAATACATTATCCAAATGGCTTAGAGTAAAAATATCTAACAAAGTCATTCTCTCCTCACCCCACATAAGCCCCCCATACACGTTTGTTTGGTTTGTTTGGGTATTTTGTCACAAATATTGCAAATATCAGCTTTAATTGTTAGAGGGACATTTAAGCTTCAAGACGCTTGAAATCACCGGCTTCCGACCAAAATCACCTGTGTTTGAAAATATGAAATAAAATGGCCAAATGGACAGATATACAAGCCAAACTTAATATATTGGTGCAATATGCATGGGAAGATAATTATATGCAAGAAAAACTAATTTTAATGAGAACAAATTTCTCTTAAACTGACTTTGGGTTAAAATAAAATATCGTCTGCAAGTGCAAAATATGGATGAGAAAGCAGATTTTTGGTCATTTCTGAGCAAAAGAGTAGAAAATAAGTGCATTAAATGCATCAATTCAGATTGTTTGATCTGGAATGGTTGTATTTCAAATAGTTCCTTACCCTATTATGGCCGAATGAGGGCTAAATTGCCTTCGGACATAAAATCAGAGACATACTTGGTTCACCGTGTAGCGTTAATGTGCTACATGAAGTCAGAATTGAACGCCAGGGACTCTGTGAGCCACTTATGCAACAATAGCTTGTGTGTTAAGCCTGAACATTTAAACATAGAGCCCCATTCCACCAACATGGAACGGCGGACATGTTTACAGTTCGGACAGTGCAGCGGGCATGGAACTGAGCCAGCCTGCATATTTGGTAAAAACATGAATACAACAAGCTTTATCACTTCCTTTTATTCATAGAAATACACTTAAAATACATAAATGCATGTTTTTTTTCATTTTATATCTATTTCTATTGGGTATTTTTGCCTTTTTCAGGTAGAGGAACGCCTGATGCTGACGCGAGGGCCACTTGTTAGAGGTCTCTTATGCCAAAACAGGTAATAATAACAATTTATTATCAGGTACACAATCAACTAAGCATATTTATGATGCTTAAGGTGTGGAAGACTGTCATAATCAGGTTTGGGGTCACTCATGCCCTTGCCGTAGTGTAATTCCTCATGCAGTTTGTATCGATAATTCCGCGTCCTGGCACGTAAAGCTCGTGCTTTGTTGGTAGCGGATGTTTGCTTTCGGTTAAGGTCGTTGCGGTCCTCATATGCTATCTGCTTAATAATCTTTGACCCCTGGGTAAGGTTAGCATTTAGTTCAGTGGTTTTTGCAATTACAGAGTCAGCATAGCCATTGTTTAATTTGTGAACCTGCCCGTGAATTCGACCTACACAGTTGCGTGAGAAAGTCACAGTTTTAGGATTGACAGCTTGGTACGACCTGTTTACTGCTTCACTTTTTGGGGTTGTGGTTAAAAGTTTGGTAGCGTCAAGAGCAGCTGGACCTAAAACCATTTCAATGCATTTTTTAAGGACTTGTTGGTCACTGTCAACCATTTTAACCTTGACATTGTCTGGCATGAAATTCTTAGCTTGCCTATTTGTACCAGCACAGACATAACTGTACTTTGCACAATGAGTACCACAGTAACCACTGAAGCATAGAACAATGGTTGCGATTACATCAACCATGACCTTCTTTAGAACCTTGATGTCACCCTGGTGTTTATTGTGGGCAGCTTTAAGCTCAGCCATACACCTAGCTTTGACCGAGAGAGCGAACCGACTCCTGATATTAGACTTGGAATGACCCTTGAGCATGCCCTTTGAGAAAGGCGCTTTGTTGAGCTCGCGCTTCAGCGAGTTGCCTAGGTGCCTCAGATCCTTAAGATGACCCACATTGTGACCGTGAGAGTTACGAACACCTTGGAATGCCCTACTGTCCCCATCACAAGTGAAATTTGCTATTTTGATGTCCTTAGAGATCTGGTCACCTAACAACCTATTCCATTTGCCTTCATCACCTATTGGTTCCCTCTCTGAAACATTTGCAGAACAATGCCCCCTATGATTGGGGCACTGAACAGGTTTACCCTTATTCCTGAGCGTTGATGCAGTCCTGCATAGTTTATTTGCTACTTGTACCCCTACAATTTGCTTGTTTCTGGTATTGTTTTCACACATAGTGCTTATGGCAATAGTTCCGGCTTGAAAGGGTGTCGCGTCAGAGTTAAAAATAGGGATCTTTTTGACCAATTTTGGCATTTTCAGCAACTAAGTTTTCTCTAATCTGGTACATGCTTCTCTCATTTAGGGATTTAAGGGCAGTATTGACCTTATTTGCTTGTTTTTGCATAGCAAGTGGAGAGGTTGTGTTGAGAATTCTGCGGGAACCTGTGTTCCCAATAGAAGTACTTGCAACACCTATTTGGAAGCCTACATTGATCTGAGCTGCCTTTCTGCCCCTGGTACTTGATGGAACCTCATTGTAAAGCTTATAATGCTTGCCTACATATCTGCATCTTGTACATTTTAACCTTTCCTCCCAGCCTAAGCCCCACTTTATGGAAGCACTGCCGTCAATTACCAAGTCGCCCCTACATTTATCACTTCTTAACCTATGCTTTCTATTTTCAGAGGACATCATAGACTGGAGTAGGGCGGGGACATAGACCTTGTTCGTAAGTAAGTCGGGATGGACTTTTGATGGAGCAGGAACCCGTAACAGGTCTACATAGCGAATCTTGTTCGCTCTCGGACGCAAGGGCTTAGCTGGGGTTTGAGAGCCGTCTACATCCCGAAAAGTAAGAACCTTGTCATTGTAAGCTACCCGTGCTTCAAAGGATGACCTTTCTAACCTTACATAGGTTGTGTTGGAATTTGACCTTCTTTCATAATTATGTTTTTTCCCCTTCACCGGACTAGTCCCACCTCGTTTAAAACCAACATTGAGCAACTTGTTCTTTTGCTTGGTTGTGAACCCCATTTTGACCAGATTGCCACCTTAAAAAAAGTCAAAGTACTTATTTTGTGCCCAAAATATGCAATTTTGTATTCCCTTAAACCTCTAAATGTGAGCAGGCAATGCAAATTGACCACCTGCTGCAGTTTAAAGGCACCCATGACATTATATACTAGAATATATAATTGGTGGCCTGTAATTAAAGAGGCTGCGACAAACAAGGTGCTTTAAAGATTTTACACTTTATTGGTTTGAAACAAGCAATTACTGGAAGCTGATTGATTTCTACACTTCAACGTATCTTTGATCTCCCATTTTGACTAATTTGTTCATTGTCTTGGATGAAATAGGAATTTTTTTTCTATTAAATTTACATTTTTGGGGTGATTTTTTAAAAAAAATACACAAAAAATACATTATCAAAATGGCTTAGAGTAAAAATATCTAACAAAGTCATTCTCTCCTCACCCCACATAAGCCCCCCATACACGTTTGTTTGGTTTGTTTGGGTATTTTGTCACAAATATTGCAAATATCAGCTTTAATTGTTAGAGGGACATTTAAGCTTCAAGACGCTTGAAATCACCGGCTTCCGACCAAAATCACCTGTGTTTGAAAATATGAAATAAAATGGCCAAATGGACAGATATACAAGCCAAACTTAATATATTGGTGCAATATGCATGGGAAGATAATTATATGCAAGAAAAACTAATTTTAATGAGAACAAATTTCTCTTAAACTGACTTTGGGTTAAAATAAAATATCGTCTGCAAGTGCAAAATATGGATGAGAAAGCAGATTTTTGGTCATTTCTGAGCAAAAGAGTAGAAAATAAGTGCATTAAATGCATCAATTCAGATTGTTTGATCTGGAATGGTTGTATTTCAAATAGTTCCTTACCCTATTATGGCCGAATGAGGGCTAAATTGCCTTCGGACATAAAATCAGAGACATACTTGGTTCACCGTGTAGCGTTAATGTGCTACATGAAGTCAGAATTGAACGCCAGGGACTCTGTGAGCCACTTATGCAACAATAGCTTGTGTGTTAAGCCTGAACATTTAAACATAGAGCCCCATTCCACCAACATGGAACGGCGGACATGTTTACAGTTCGGACAGTGCAGCGGGCATGGAACTGAGCCAGCCTGCATATTTGGTAAAAACATGAATACAACAAGCTTTATCACTTCCTTTTATTCATAGAAATACACTTAAAATACATAAATGCATGTTTTTTTTCATTTTATATCTATTTCTATTGGGTATTTTTGCCTTTTTCAGGTAGAGGAACGCCTGATGCTGACGCGAGGGCCACTTGTTAGAGGTCTCTTATGCCAAAACAGGTAATAATAACAATTTATTATCAGGTACACAATCAACTCAGCATATTTATGATGCTTAAGGTGTGGAAGACTGTCATAATCAGGTTTGGGGTCACTCATGCCCTTGCCGTAGTGTAATTCCTCATGCAGTTTGTATCGATAATTCCGCGTCCTGGCACGTAAAGCTCGTGCTTTGTTGGTAGCGGATGTTTGCTTTCGGTTAAGGTCGTTGCGGTCCTCATATGCTATCTGCTTAATAATCTTTGACCCCTGGGTAAGGTTAGCATTTAGTTCAGTGGTTTTTGCAATTACAGAGTCAGCATAGCCATTGTTTAATTTGTGAACCTGCCCGTGAATTCGACCTACACAGTTGCGTGAGAAAGTCACAGTTTTAGGATTGACAGCTTGGTACGACCTGTTTACTGCTTCACTTTTTGGGGTTGTGGTTAAAAGTTTGGTAGCGTCAAGAGCAGCTGGACCTAAAACCATTTCAATGCATTTTTTAAGGACTTGTTGGTCACTGTCAACCATTTTAACCTTGACATTGTCTGGCATGAAATTCTTAGCTTGCCTATTTGTACCAGCACAGACATAACTGTACTTTGCACAATGAGTACCGCAGTAACCACTGAAGCATAGAACAATGGTTGCGATTACATCAACCATGACCTTCTTTAGAACCTTGATGTCACCCTGGTGTTTATTGTGGGCAGCTTTAAGCTCAGCCATACACCTAGCTTTGACCGAGAGAGCGAACCGACTCCTGATATTAGACTTGGAATGACCCTTGAGCATGCCCTTTGAGAAAGGCGCTTTGTTGAGCTCGCGCTTCAGCGAGTTGCCTAGGTGCCTCAGATCCTTAAGATGACCCACATTGTGACCGTGAGAGTTACGAACACCTTGGAATGCCCTACTGTCCCCATCACAAGTGAAATTTGCTATTTTGATGTCCTTAGAGATCTGGTCACCTAACAACCTATTCCATTTGCCTTCATCACCTATTGGTTCCCTCTCTGAAACATTTGCAGAACAATGCCCCCTATGATTGGGGCACTGAACAGGTTTACCCTTATTCCTGAGCATTGATGCAGTCCTGCATAGTTTATTTGCTACTTGTACCCCTACAATTTGCTTGTTTCTGGTATTGTTTTCACACATAGTGCTTATGGCAATAGTTCCGGCTTGAAAGGGTGTCGCGTCAGAGTTAAAAATAGGGATCTTTTTGACCAATTTTGGCATTTTCAGCAACTAAGTTTTCTCTAATCTGGTACATGCTTCTCTCATTTAGGGATTTAAGGGCAGTATTGACCTTATTTGCTTGTTTTTGCATAGCAAGTGGAGAGGGAGCAATGATATTGGTTGTGTTGAGAATTCTGCGGGAACCTGTGTTCCCAATAGAAGTACTTGCAACACCTATTTGGAAGCCTACATTGATCTGAGCTGCCTTTCTGCCCCTGGTACTTGATGGAACCTCATTGTAAAGCTTATAATGCTTGCCTACATATCTGCATCTTGTACATTTTAACCTTTCCTCCCAGCCTAAGCCCCACTTTATGGAAGCACTGCCGTCAATTACCAAGTCGCCCCTACATTTATCACTTCTTAACCTATGCTTTCTATTTTCAGAGGACATCATAGACTGGAGTAGGGCGGGGACATAGACCTTGTTCGTAAGTAAGTCGGGATGGACTTTTGATGGAGCAGGAACCCGTAACAGGTCTACATAGCGAATCTTGTTCGCTCTCGGACGCAAGGGCTTAGCTGGGGTTTGAGAGCCGTCTACATCCCGAAAAGTAAGAACCTTGTCATTGTAAGCTACCCGTGCTTCAAAGGATGACCTTTCTAACCTTACATAGGTTGTGTTGGAATTTGACCTTCTTTCATAATTATGTTTTTTCCCCTTCACCGGACTAGTCCCACCTCGTTTAAAACCAACATTGAGCAACTTGTTCTTTTGCTTGGTTGTGAACCCCATTTTGACCAGATTGCCACCTTAAAAAAAGTCAAAGTACTTATTTTGTGCCCAAAATATGCAATTTTGTATTCCCTTAAACCTCTAAATGTGAGCAGGCAATGCAAATTGACCACCTGCTGCAGTTTAAAGGCACCCATGACATTATATACTAGAATATATAATTGGTGGCCTGTAATTAAAGAGGCTGCGACAAACAAGGTGCTTTAAAGATTTTACACTTTATTGGTTTGAAACAAGCAATTACTGGAAGCTGATTGATTTCTACACTTCAACGTATCTTTGATCTCCCATTTTGACTAATTTGTTCATTGTCTTGGATGAAATAGGAATTTTTTTTCTATTAAATTTACATTTTTGGGGTGATTTTTTAAAAAAAATACACAAAAAATACATTATCAAAATGGCTTAGAGTAAAAATATCTAACAAAGTCATTCTCTCCTCACCCCACATAAGCCCCCCATACACGTTTGTTTGGTTTGTTTGGGTATTTTGTCACAAATATTGCAAATATCAGCTTTAATTGTTAGAGGGACATTTAAGCTTCAAGACGCTTGAAATCACCGGCTTCCGACCAAAATCACCTGTGTTTGAAAATATGAAATAAAATGGCCAAATGGACAGATATACAAGCCAAACTTAATATATTGGTGCAATATGCATGGGAAGATAATTATATGCAAGAAAAACTAATTTTAATGAGAACAAATTTCTCTTAAACTGACTTTGGGTTAAAATAAAATATCGTCTGCAAGTGCAAAATATGGATGAGAAAGCAGATTTTTGGTCATTTCTGAGCAAAAGAGTAGAAAATAAGTGCATTAAATGCATCAATTCAGATTGTTTGATCTGGAATGGTTGTATTTCAAATAGTTCCTTACCCTATTATGGCCGAATGAGGGCTAAATTGCCTTCGGACATAAAATCAGAGACATACTTGGTTCACCGTGTAGCGTTAATGTGCTACATGAAGTCAGAATTGAACGCCAGGGACTCTGTGAGCCACTTATGCAACAATAGCTTGTGTGTTAAGCCTGAACATTTAAACATAGAGCCCCATTCCACCAACATGGAACGGCGGACATGTTTACAGTTCGGACAGTGCAGCGGGCATGGAACTGAGCCAGCCTGCATATTTGGTAAAAACATGAATACAACAAGCTTTATCACTTCCTTTTATTCATAGAAATACACTTAAAATACATAAATGCATGTTTTTTTTTCATTTTATATCTATTTCTATTGGGTATTTTTGCCTTTTTCAGGTAGAGGAACGCCTGATGCTGACGCGAGGGCCACTTGTTAGAGGTCTCTTATGCCAAAACAGGTAATAATAACAATTTATTATCAGGTACACAATCAACTAAGCATATTTATGATGCTTAAGGTGTGGAAGACTGTCATAATCAGGTTTGGGGTCACTCATGCCCTTGCCGTAGTGTAATTCCTCATGCAGTTTGTATCGATAATTCCGCGTCCTGGCACGTAAAGCTCGTGCTTTGTTGGTAGCGGATGTTTGCTTTCGGTTAAGGTCGTTGCGGTCCTCATATGCTATCTGCTTAATAATCTTTGACCCCTGGGTAAGGTTAGCATTTAGTTCAGTGGTTTTTGCAATTACAGAGTCAGCATAGCCATTGTTTAATTTGTGAACCTGCCCGTGAATTCGACCTACACAGTTGCGTGAGAAAGTCACAGTTTTAGGATTGACAGCTTGGTACGACCTGTTTACTGCTTCACTTTTTTGGGTTGTGGTTAAAAGTTTGGTAGCGTCAAGAGCAGCTGGACCTAAAACCATTTCAATGCATTTTTTAAGGACTTGTTGGTCACTGTCAACCATTTTAACCTTGACATTGTCTGGCATGAAATTCTTAGCTTGCCTATTTGTACCAGCACAGACATAACTGTACTTTGCACAATGAGTACCGCAGTAACCACTGAAGCATAGAACAATGGTTGCGATTACATCAACCATGACCTTCTTTAGAACCTTGATGTCACCCTGGTGTTTATTGTGGGCAGCTTTAAGCTCAGCCATACACCTAGCTTTGACCGAGAGAGCGAACCGACTCCTGATATTAGACTTGGAATGACCCTTGAGCATGCCCTTTGAGAAAGGCGCTTTGTTGAGCTCGCGCTTCAGCGAGTTGCCTAGGTGCCTCAGATCCTTAAGATGACCCACATTGTGACCGTGAGAGTTACGAACACCTTGGAATGCCCTACTGTCCCCATCACAAGTGAAATTTGCTATTTTGATGTCCTTAGAGATCTGGTCACCTAACAACCTATTCCATTTGCCTTCATCACCTATTGGTTCCCTCTCTGAAACATTTGCAGAACAATGCCCCCTATGATTGGGGCACTGAACAGGTTTACCCTTATTCCTGAGCATTGATGCAGTCCTGCATAGTTTATTTGCTACTTGTACCCCTACAATTTGCTTGTTTCTGGTATTGTTTTCACACATAGTGCTTATGGCAATAGTTCCGGCTTGAAAGGGTGTCGCGTCAGAGTTAAAAATAGGGATCTTTTTGACCAATTTTTGCATTTTCAGCAACTAAGTTTTCTCTAATCTGGTACATGCTTCTCTCATTTAGGGATTTAAGGGCAGTATTGACCTTATTTGCTTGTTTTTGCATAGCAAGTGGAGAGGGAGCAATGATATTGGTTGTGTTGAGAATTCTGCGGGAACCTGTGTTCCCAATAGAAGTACTTGCAACACCTATTTGGAAGCCTACATTGATCTGAGCTGCCTTTCTGCCCCTGGTACTTGATGGAACCTCATTGTAAAGCTTATAATGCTTGCCTACATATCTGCATCTTGTACATTTTAACCTTTCCTCCCAGCCTAAGCCCCACTTTATGGAAGCACTGCCGTCAATTACCAAGTCGCCCCTACATTTATCACTTCTTAACCTATGCTTTCTATTTTCAGAGGACATCATAGACTGGAGTAGGGCGGGGACATAGACCTTGTTCGTAAGTAAGTCGGGATGGACTTTTGATGGAGCAGGAACCCGTAACAGGTCTACATAGCGAATCTTGTTCGCTCTCGGACGCAAGGGCTTAGCTGGGGTTTGAGAGCCGTCTACATCCCGAAAAGTAAGAACCTTGTCATTGTAAGCTACCCGTGCTTCAAAGGATGACCTTTCTAACCTTACATAGGTTGTGTTGGAATTTGACCTTCTTTCATAATTATGTTTTTTCCCCTTCACCGGACTAGTCCCACCTCGTTTAAAACCAACATTGAGCAACTTGTTCTTTTGCTTGGTTGTGAACCCCATTTTGACCAGATTGCCACCTTAAAAAAAGTCAAAGTACTTATTTTGTGCCCAAAATATGCAATTTTGTATTCCCTTAAACCTCTAAATGTGAGCAGGCAATGCAAATTGACCACCTGCTGCAGTTTAAAGGCACCCATGACATTATATACTAGAATATATAATTGGTGGCCTGTAATTAAAGAGGCTGCGACAAACAAGGTGCTTTAAAGATTTTACACTTTATTGGTTTGAAACAAGCAATTACTGGAAGCTGATTGATTTCTACACTTCAACGTATCTTTGATCTCCCATTTTGACTAATTTGTTCATTGTCTTGGATGAAATAGGAATTTTTTTTCTATTAAATTTACATTTTTGGGGTGATTTTTTAAAAAAAATACACAAAAAATACATTATCAAAATGGCTTAGAGTAAAAATATCTAACAAAGTCATTCTCTCCTCACCCCACATAAGCCCCCCATACACGTTTGTTTGGTTTGTTTGGGTATTTTGTCACAAATATTGCAAATATCAGCTTTAATTGTTAGAGGGACATTTAAGCTTCAAGACGCTTGAAATCACCGGCTTCCGACCAAAATCACCTGTGTTTGAAAATATGAAATAAAATGGCCAAATGGACAGATATACAAGCCAAACTTAATATATTGGTGCAATATGCATGGGAAGATAATTATATGCAAGAAAAACTAATTTTAATGAGAACAAATTTCTCTTATAGGTTACAGTATACTAAATATTTCAGGTGTGCAATGCTATACTCTCTAAATAAATCAACACCATTTATTTGAAGACACAATTTTCTGTATAGTCACTTGCCATGACTTTATTTTTGAATATTTCTTTGTACGTGTGGTAGGAAAAACATTGTTGTGTACTAAAAATTCACTGTTTCGCTTGAAGGTTGGAGACTACATGACGAGACGTTGACAGTTGGCAGTATACCTTCAACTGGAGAGTAGCTGGTAAAAAGATGGCCGTAAAACAGTGAACTTTGATTCGCGTCGAGTTCTTTCTTACATATCACATGACCTATCTTTTTTATTGTCTAAATCAATTCGGCTCGGAATGCTCTTTAAGAAAAGGTATGGTTATGAGGGTCTCTACGCGCAAAATGTTGAGTTTATTTTTTGTTGAATTTATTGCTTTTACATTGAATTTGTTAAGGAAATCTTTTAGTATATTGTGACCTAAACTGACTTTGGGTTAAAATAAAATATCGTCTGCAAGTGCAAAATATGGATGAGAGCCTTAAACATTGCCTCGTATTCCAGCTTCTATGGTGTTTCTTGGTCTGAGGCGGAGTGCAAGCTATTAGCACTTGATACTGTGGCCCACAAGGAGGGGGTCCAACACACTCCATCACCAACCGACTCCAGGTGCAGGTCTCCACCCACACATGCAGCCCCCGGTCCTAGTATGACCGATACCGGGTGCGCATGTCCTTCAGTTGAGGGGCCAGTGGGTAAGGTTACCGCCCCTCAACCGTTAAGTAGCCTGCCACCTACACAGGTCATTCCTCCCATGGAGCCGGTTGCACATCATACACCTGTAAAATCACCCCCCCCCCTGTTTCACCTATTCAGGGGGTCACACCCAATCAGCGACACCCTTCTGCGGGTCCCAGAGGGTCTTCCCCGTTGCCGGATTGTAGTAGCACCACTTGTTCCGGCTCTACAATTTCCGATAACTCACTATTCAACGTTACCGGGAATGACTCTCTGGTGTCAGTGCACTCTAGTATTCTAGAGAATCGTACCATCTCAAACGTCTGCGAGATAGAGTAGGAGCCCTTGGTTAGTGTGCCCCCTAACCGTCCCAGAATGGTCGACACCCAGACATCCCCTATGAGTTCTCCTGCCTTTAATAACAGCAAGCGCAACTCGCTTTCAGGAGACTCATACATTAAAATTAAAGATCCCCCAGCGACAGGTCACCATTATCGCCATATACATCTCAGCGAGCTGACGGATTTAATTGCTGAGATAATAAAGGACCGTGACAGGCCAACTGGGTGTCGGGTTACTGGCTATATCACTAGTAAAATAGATTCCCGATTCAAAAAGGGCAGGGAATCTATATCCAAAGTAACCCCTAAAATCATTATATCTGACTCTAAAAGCCATTCTGGAACTAAGGATCCTCCGATACCTCCTGACCCTGGGAACCCCCCCTCCGGACAGCGGCAACCCCACCACCTCTTTGAAACCCCCCCCCCCCTCCATACCCACTTCCAAACCACCGTCCGCAAAGAAATCCAGGCCAGCCCGTCCTGCTCGGACCCCGGCGAAGCTCAAAGGGGCCTTCTCCGGCCATAAGCTGGCCATCAGATCCCCCCATGCCAAGTTAAACAATTTCAAGCGCAGACTGATTTCCAATCACTATGGACAGTGACCTTAACATTGTATCTTTCAATATTGGAGGTTTAACCTCCATTAAACATACAGAATTAAAACATTACTTAGACGAGAACCCTAACATTCATGTTCTCGCTTTTCAAGAAACTAAATTTCCCAGAAATGAATCCAAATCAATACCTGGTTTTACATGCGAATTTAAAAATCATCTCAATCCAGACAATAATATAGCTGGCGGTCTTGCCATTTATGTTAACACTATGAATTACTGGGGGTGAACAACCAATTAAAGATTGATGGTAGCACTGCTATTGAGGCACTAGCAATAAAATTGGTCATAAATAAGAACTGGCCCCTTATATTGGTCAATCTTTACTCAAGAGGATGTGATCTTGACACTTTAAATGGCCTTTTAACAGACTTAAGGACCATTAAAGGACCCTATGATGTAATATTCACAGGGGACTTTAATACACATTACCCCGCTTGGGGTTCCAATAACTCTGATGCAGCAGGTCGCAGGGTCATATAATGGTTGGATGAGCATGACCTTGTCTTGCTCAATAACGGTTCGCCAACCAGACTTAACCCCTCCGGGTCAACAACATGTATCGACCTTACTGCAGCTAGTGCCGGGATAGCCAGTGCTTCTGTTTGGGACACAGTCTCAGATAACTTTAGATCTGATCATTTCCCACAATTGGTTACATTGTACAACTATCTTGTACAAGGAACTGATACCCCCAGCTCAGAGGAGCAGAAATTTGTTCTAAATAAAGCAAATTGGGATCAGTTCAGGGATCTCTGTTCAGATCTTTCCCTAGCAGATGTTCACTCCCAGGACCCCAGTACCTTTTGTTCTAATTTAACAAATAAGATCCTGTTCATAGCAGAGTGCAGCATTCCCGTCTCCTCCGGTAAGGAAAAAGCCAGAAATAATGTGCCCTGGTGGAATGAGGCGTGCTCTAAAGCGGTACAGGAAAGGAAAAAAGCATTAAAATCACTTAAAAAGAACCCCGCTGAGCACAATCTCAAAAACAATAGGTCCCTAGAAAATTCAGCAAAGCGGCTTATTTTGGAAGCTAAAACTCAAAATTGGAAAGAATTCTGTGAATCAGCAGTTGTTAATAAAAGTAATTATAGGGATTTTTGGCAAAAGATTCACAGAATTAAAGGAAATCGCACAAATCCTGTACCGCTACTAAAATATAAAGGCGAAATTGCCACGACCCCAACGGAAAAGGCTCAAGTTTTGGTCACGCATTTCAAATCTGCCTACAGTGATTCAAATCTCCCTCAAGAAACTTTGGACTATCAAAAGCGCTTTGAATCGGAGAATAAAAACATTTTAAACGAGCCTGGGGACAATAACACGCCTCTTAATTTGCCTTTTACAATGACCGAATTAATTAATGCAATTAATAGTAGGAATAACTCTGCCACGGGCCCAGATAGAATATCATATATGATGTTCAAGAATATGCCGGCCATAACTCTTAAAATCTGGCTTGACCTATTCAATCAAGTATTCAAATCAGGGACGGTCCCCCCCCCCCCCCCGAATGGAAGCAGGCCACAGTGATTCCTATTCCAAAACCTGGTACGGACAAGTGATCCACAATCATATCGTC
Organism: Congeria kusceri; assembly: GCA_027627225.1. NCBI lineage: Eukaryota > Metazoa > Mollusca > Bivalvia > Myida > Dreissenidae > Congeria > Congeria kusceri. Next base: position 12,051,091 of record CM051039.1, read on the forward strand.
CAATAAGTCTCACCTCTCATTCAGGCATATTATTAGAAATAATGGTAAAAAACAGATTAGAGCACTTATTGGAAACTAAAAATATTTTGAACCCCTTCCAGTCTGGCTTTCGGAAAGGGCGTTCAACTCTTGATCAGCTAGCAAGACTACAACACGATATCCTTTCAGCTAAAAATCAAGGCCAAGCAGTAGTAGCTATATTTTTGGACCTTCAGGCGGCCTTTGATTTAACTTGGACTTTTGGCATCTTAAAGAAGCTAGCTGATTATGGAATTACTGGATACTGCTTCCATTACCTCAGAGCTTTCCTAGAGGGCAGGACAATTCAGGTCAAGGTCGATGGGGAGTTATCAGAGGAAGCCATAACTGACCGCGGTACCCCCCAGGGGTTCGTAATATCCCCAACTCTGTTCTCCCTCATCATCAACGGCCTTCCTGAAACCGTCAAAGACTCAGGAATGGTTATCTCCCAGTTTGCTGACGATTCCGGCACTTGGTTAAAGGGGTCTTATATGTCACGCCTGCAAAAGAAGGCTCAAGCATGTCTAGACTCCATATGGAAATGGTCAACAGAATGGGGATTTAAAATTTCACCAACCAAAACAGTATGTATGTTATTTGGCGACCAAATTAAGCACTCTTTGGACTTATATTTAGGCGGCACCAAAATTGTTTTTGAAAAAGTGGTGACATTTCTAGGTATGTACCTAGATAAACAGTTAAACTTTATTCACCACTTCAAATATTTGGCTGAACGGTGCGAAATGGACTTAAATTCAATGAGAATGTTAAGAGGCACGGGTTTCGGTTCTGATAAAAATAGCCTCTTACTTCTCTTCAATTCCCTTATACGTCCAAAGATAAATTATGGAGCCCAAATCTATGCATGTGCAACGCCAAACGCCCTTAAAATGGTAGATGCCATTCAGAACAAGGCACATAGGATGGCTCTGAGGGCCCTGAAATGTATCCCTAGTGACATGCTTGAGGAGGAGGCGGGCTTGCTGCCTCTGAGTCTGCGCCGAAAACAGCAGTCCATTAATTTCTGGGCCAGAGCCATGTCCCGGTGTGGTTCAAACCCCGTAAACCAGCTTGTCGGGACCGGCACCTTCATCAAGGGTAAAATACTTAAGCGAAAACACATAGCGCTCCCCTTCGGGGCGAGTATTAAGACCCTGTTGGGGGATGCCGGTCTCGACAAGACCCCTGTAGCAGACCTGAGACCGTCCAAAACACCCCCCTGGACCCTGGAACCTGTTGATGTCGACATAACTCTATCAAAGACCCTCAAGAAATCTGACTTACCGCAGCTCGTTAAGTCAGAAACTCTTATTCATATCGATAACAGGTATGCTGAGCACCCAAACATCTATACAGATGGCTCCAAATGCCCTAACTCTGGATTGGTAGCCAATTCATTTGTGATTCCTTCTAAACACATTACAAAAACCCACCGACTCAGCAACCATCTCTCTATTTATTCGGCTGAACTTTTGGCAATTAAATATGCATTGTGCTGGATTTTGCTTAATAAACCTAATAAAACTGCTATTTTGTCAGACTCATTGTAATCTCTTGAGTCTATCAAAAACAGAAATAGCAGATCTAGGCCTGATATTGTATCTAACATTTTGGAACTTCATCAACAGTGCCTAGATAAATCTTTAAAGGTCACTTTAGTATGGTGTCCAGCACACGTCGACATCAGTGGGAATGAACAGGCGGACAGGGGGGCTAAGGAGGGTCTCAGGAGGGGGACTGTTGATGCTGGGGAATCCCTGGCGCCGACCGAGATCTACTCACTGGCAAAGAAATTTGTCCTTAGTGAGTGGAATCTCAAGACCACCAATTTGTCTGCCTACCGACATACTTTTCTCAGACCCGCGAAAACCCTCAGGCCGCCTGACAAATACTCAGCAAGCATTGTGCTTGACAGAGCCATCACGCGCCTGAGGATGGGAACCACTCTTCTACCTGGTGGCGCGGGAAAGTATGTCCTTGGGCTAGACCCTGCATGTCCACGGTGCCAGGAGCCCTTCACAGCAGCCCACCTACTGCTACAATGCATTTCCTTTACAGGGCAGAGGGACCAGCTCCGGGCCGCATTGCACTCCCATGGACTAGTTTTAAACCTTACCGACGTGCTAGACCCCAAGGGAGCGGCTAAGGGCCCGGTCTTTTCTGCCCTGACAAAATTCCTTCTAGACTGTCGGCTAACTAAGATCTAGGTCATTGGGGGGGGAGGAGCAGTCAACCCCCAACCAACTTCTATACAGTTCCTGTAATTGTTTTTATTATGTTTGTGATGCATTGCAGTTTCTGTATATACTTCTTATTGCATTGTCTCTTTATGAGTTTCCAATGCTAACTATTGTTTTAGCTTTTATTGGGAAATTATGTAATTTCCTGCCCTTTCTAAACCAAGTCAATGCTATTGACCTGGTATTCCTTATTTTAAAAACATTTTCCAGACGAGAGTATTACATTAGTACACCATTTACATTTCTCAGTATCTTAATAAGCCCCCTGTTTATTGCAGTTTTGAATTATCAGAAGGGCGGGGCCGTCCATTTTCCTGGGTACAGGTGACTGCATGGCACCCCCTTCCTTCCCCTCTGACACTCCCCTTCCCCTCTCATCCTCAAAGAACCACGTCGGACTGGAGTGCACGGCGCAAGGATCTGTGAACCTTGCAATTATTTGCATTCGGTCTTATCAAGACCAATACCACTTAATTGATATTGGAGCTTTTAATATTATTATATTTGGCATACTGTGATAGGTACAGTGTCTACTACTGTATTTAATCAATACAATTTTATGTATTGTCTTAGCACCTATTAATAATAAGTTCCTAACACGAGGTCGAACTCGCATGTCATGAAATAAACACACTGAAAACGTGTAGATTGAAAATGGGCATTTATTTAAAATGCCTTAAAAACATAATATATACATGAATATACAAAAACATAAACTGTCACATATAATATGTATATCATAACGTATTACGTCAAGGCAATGACATGTCTGGGAGGGCAAAAAACCGCCACCAGGAGGAACGACGCCGCCCATACTGTGATAGGTACAGTGTCTACTACTGTATTTAATCAATACAATTATATCCATTTTTACTATCTGGATATGACCCCTTGCAAGTTTTCTTATCAGGGATTAGTTAAAATCCCATTTATAGTCCACTTTTACCTAGTTGGTATCATTTCCTACTTGCATTATTCAACTTTTTAAGATTTTATGTCTTTTCTGTTGTTTTTTTTTTTGCTTACTTTTAAATAATTTAGTCTTGCCGTGCACTCCCTCAGGTCCATGAGACACAACACCAATAGCTACGCCCTTTCCCATTCAATTATGTCCCCTTCTTTCCAACCCAACCCAGACCCCAACCCCCCGCTGGCCTCCCAATCCTACACTTCTAATATACCATTTTATTCCTCCCAGGGTGGCTACATGTCTTTTAACTAATTCATTTCGGTGTATTACCTTAAAGATACACAGTATCATATTCAACCATGTTAAGTATCTTTAGCTTGTAAATATTTTAAATAATGTTCTTGTTTCTTTAATTTTTAACTGTATTATAGGTTAAGTTCTTAACATTTGTTTTAAAGTGGCCCTATCTAGGTTACTGTTTTGTAACTAGCAGCCTATATTGCTGCATTTTATGTATATATATAAATGTAGCTTTTACAATTGTTTTAATGCCACCCTGGGGGGAACCACCATTTTAAAATAGCCCAACTTTCTTAAGGTACAAAACAGACAGGGTCATAAGTTGGAGCACCTCGCTATATTCCCTGTCTGCAAGCGTTCAACATAAGTAAACCGCATGTCGCACAAATGTTAATAAATTAAAATTACTTACACGCATAACATACTTGCCTATGCAAGTCCTTTTTCGTTTATATTATATTAAATCTTCACTATTTAGTGACCCTTGATCCATTTTACTTATTATAAGAGTATTCTTACTCCACATACAGTTAAACAGGGTTCGAGAACCCTAAATACCAACGATTTATTGCATTACATTATAATACTCATTTTATTCAGAGTATTATTATTATGACTGCATTTCTAAGTAACTTAGTGTTAAATTGTCTGCCTTTTCATATAGCGGCAGCATTAAATTGTAGCAAAGACATGCAAATATCATATCTATTCTGTACAACTATGTTGAACCACTTAGAGATCTGGTAAAACATTAAACTGTTCATTATTTTATTTTAAATAAACAACCGGTACTATTGTACCCTTGTTTCTAAACTTCTTTAAAAATGCTGAAAAATGGGTTTAGAAAAATTATGTTACATGTAAAATTATGTTTTTCCATCATTAAATCTTATTCTGTTGGGCTATCATCTCTCTTCTTTTCTATCTAAGTATTAAACTGCAAAGAAAACAATAAATAAACACAAATTCCACATCAAAGTTTCTTCATACTTTATCAAAGCATATATAAATATGTTACATTCATAGAGAAATCAATTCTCCCAAATTTTATAAAAAATTTCATATTAAAATCTGCATAATTTCATCTAGCAGATCCATTATTTTCAATATTTATTTACAGTTGTTCATAATAGTGTCGTCTAACCCTAAAGTCATTATATAAACCTCACGCTGATTGGTCAGACGGATTAGTTACGAGAATTTTGATTTGTTCAATTACTATCCGTTTTGAGCGTCAAGCTCCCTATGCAAATTAGGTTCCCACGCTATCGCACTCCTCTTAAAGGCTGTATATTCAATTTTAAATTTAATACACGTGTTGTATAAATTAAGAAAATATATTTCTAAAGCATATATTACCGTTTCGCTTAACTATTATAGTTTTATTCAACGCAGAGTTTTAAATGTTAAGCAGTGTGCTCGGGCAATGGTTTTTAACCGAAGTCCCGAGGGTAAATAACCCCACTCGTCGTCGACCATTAATTCGCAGGCCTTGTAAAGATGTGGCCCCCCTGCCAATCATCAATTGTCGTTAATTGGACATGTTTGACATGTGTTGTAAAAACGTTACACTGCCCCCGCCCACCTGCTAGGCAGGAAATACGACTGAGATTCATGTTAACTTTGCAATCAAACTGGAAAAAAAACATGATTTTTTAAAAGAAATTTTGTTCTTTAAATAAATAAAATCGAACATTCGTATTCGTTTTTTTTAAAATCGAATATAATCCGATATTCGAATATTCGGTCCCATCCCTAATTAAAACAATGAATGTTTACTACTGGAAATATTAGTAAACAGAGCAGTTAATGTTAGCCACTTCTTAGATGGCATATTAATGTGAAGATTCCTATTCCTATCATATGGCCTTACATTTCCCAGGTCCATTTGGTTAACATCACACAAAATACGTTCGTTCAACACGTACACGTACTTGTCTACGCATTTATATATTTCCCGTCCAAAGAAAGAAGTCGTGGCAAACGTATATGCATGTGCGTTTTGTGGAGCGTATGGGGACATTCAGCACCAAAAACGCATTAAAATGTGGACTCTAGACCCAGTGTCTGTCCCCTCACCGTTACCTAATTTACTTGTAGAGAACCATTATTAGTTTCCAATTTAGAATCATATTTGCTTTTTCCAGCTATTTTAGTTTTACTGAAATATTTTTTTTTTTTGGTGGGAATTGAACACGGGTTACTTAGGTGAGAAGAGTGTGTGACAAGCACTGCGCTGGCAGGAAAGTATCACAGTTTATGCAAAGAAGAGTACGAGAGATGCAGCCCCTTCAGTGAGTATCCAGAAACGACGAAAGACACGGAACTATTCGACCAGCCGGGTTTTCAGACGTTCCGACATGCATGACACTTTGTTTACATTATTTTGTGTTTTTATTAGCCCATATGAGTACCTGTTGTTGACTTTTATCATGTAAATATGCTTGATAATAACATATTAAACTCATAGAAATGGCGACTTTGATGTTCAGTGACCTTTATGCATATCTTAACCTGAATTTTCTAAGAAACAGAATTTCTAAGTACAAAAAGTGTCATAATTCTGCTAAACTTACATAATGACCCCGAAGACATCTGTAAAGTTTCAATTGAATATCTGACAGAGATATGCACTTTTATCCCATAATTACGCCTGCATTGACGAAATAATACCCCTTGGGATAAATTTAGCTGTATTCCACCTTGTTGAATACAGCAAACATTTTCTTTTGTTTATTTTCAAAATAAAGACAGAAAATGATGGGATAAATATAATACCAGGTAAGTGTTGAATACAGAAACGCTTATTTGCTCGGCACAAAACCCTAAACCATTCACCAAGGCTCGCTGTTTACCTTTTCGGTGAAAAGTCGAGCTAAATATGATGTTGCTGCTTTTGGTGCTCACTTGACATGTTTTAAAACCCCATGCCCCATAAAACTTGGATATCTAAACCAAATAACAAATTGACTATGAAAATGAAGCAAAATATTTACTCAAGAATATTTGGTGTATGTCATAATACCTGACACCTCAAAGTATTCTGTCCTAACATGCCATCACACTTTTCAAGTGTTGGTATTAAAGGGACTTATTCACAGATTTCCGAACTTTAAAAATGAACTAACTTTAAAAACTAAAGCATCTGGGCTGTGAACAAACTCAAATATTCTCTGTCAAGAAAAGCATAAACAAATGAGGCATGTCGTGGGAAAACCTGACTTAATGCATGTGCGTAAGGTGTTCTCCTGTATTAGCCTGTGCACTCCGCAACGGCTAATTCTGAACGGCACTTTCCGCCTACAGTGGATTTATGTTTAGAAGTCTTCCTTGAAACAGAAAATACCATAAAAGCGGAAAGTGCCGTCCTGGATTAGCCTGTGCGGACAATCCGGGACAACACTTTACGCACATGCATTAAGACCGGTTTTCCCACGACGCACATCAAATATGCACTAGCTGTGACACAAACTCACGACCTCCGGATCAAAAGTCTATCAAGCTAAACTGACCAGGGGTCATATTCCAGAAACATCTTAAGTTTATCTTAAACTATTTTCACTTAATTTCGAATTTTTGTTAGGTAATATTTTTAAAACTACATATAAATTAATGAATCGAATTACAGTTTAGTAAGTAGTAGTTAATAAGTTTATAATTAGTGAGCATTTTTTAGCGAAATTTTGTGTGTACATGGAAACAAATGCTTAAGACAAGAGGGCCATGATTGATCAAAGCGTTCACCTGAGAACTGGTACAGATGAAGACCATACTGTTGTGACAGGTTTGAAAATTAAGGTATGTGAACAATACGCAGAGGGGGATAGGATCAATTTTGATTTAAAACATCGGTTAGTGCAATGGGCTAACTAAAGTATGAGTTGGGTGGTGGACGTGCGTTTTTTGTTTGCTAATGGTTCTCAAATCATCTCAATATTCTTACCTGACCCTTTTTCATTTAGTCATTGACAATTCTGGAAAATGCAGAAACAGTAGATCTTGATGTCTTTTTCGGAAAAAGTTATGGACAATTAGTTGCAATGCGATAATTGCGATGGCTGTGCTATAAGGTAAAGTTTTGCTTTTTCTTTGATAATTTTCTGTCCAATTATGATAAATTATGTTAATGCAGGCTCTGAAGACATCAATGTTGCATGCACAAATAACTGCATGCAAGTCTTGCAACTGTTGGAAATCAAATTTTATCAATCAATTTTTATGGTCATGCGCAAACTGTGTAAGTTTGGTCAACATTGAATCAAAAATCGTGTGTGCAAGCCAATCATTGATAACTTGTTGATGTTTTTTTTCCAAACAAAAGGGGCAATAACTCTGTTTTTTTTCTGGCCCGATCATGCTTATATTTGACTTCACCTTTAGTCTTAGGTTCATAGACAAACTGAACACGATTGGTGAAGATCGGATGAAAAATGAAGTCTCTATCCTGAATAATGTCCATGTTTGCATATTTTTTCACAAACAAAGGGCAATAACTCTGGTGTTTCTGGTCCGATCTTGCTTATATTCCACTTCACCTTTAATCTTATGGTCACAGACAAACTGTGCAAGATTGGTGAAGATTGGATGAAAAATGAAGTCTCTATCCAGAATAATGTCAATTTTTGCATATTTTTTTCACAAACAACGGGCAATAACTCTGGTGTTTCTGGTCCGATCTTGCTTATATTCGACTTCAACTGTAATCTCATGATAATAGACAATCTATGCAAGATTGGTGAATATTGGATGAAAAATGAAGTCTCTATCTTGAATAATGTCCATTTTTGTATATTTTTGTAATAAACAAAGGGCAATAACTCTGGTGTTTGAAACACGATCTGGCCCAGTTTTGGCGTCTGCTGAGATCTGATGGTTATACAAAAACTGTGAAAGATTGGTTAAGATTGGATGGAAAATAAAGTCTATACATTGGAAAAGGGCATTTTTGCACTTGTTTGAATGAAAAAGGGGCAATTACTCTGGTATTACTGGTGTGATCTGACCCAATAACATTCCCATGCGATATTTTATGGTCATACACAAACTGTGCAAGTTAGGTCAAGATTTAATAAACAAGAGGGCCATGATGGCCCGAGGTCGCTCACCTGAGTTTAAGGCATCATAATGGCTAATAACAAGAGGACAAAATGGCACTAAACCCCTTACCTGAGTATAAAAATCTGGGCCTTGCAGGTTCAGAAGTTTTTTAGTCTATATAAACCATGTGACCCACAGGGCGTGGCCACTTTCTACCTTAGGGACATAATTTGACAAATATTTGTAGTGGACCACTATTCAATGTTACATACCAAATATGAAACCACTGGGCCTTGCGGTTGCAGAGAAGATTGTTAAAGTCATTTTGCTATTTAAATGTATATAAACCATGTGACCTCCAGGGGCATCATTGAAACAATCTTTGTAGAGGACCACTCCACAATGTTTCACACCAAATATAAAACCTCTGGGCCTTACAGTTTCAAAAAGGAAGATTTTTAAGGCCCACTTGCCATATAAGTCTATATAAACCGTGTGACCCCCGGGTCATGGCCATTTTTACCCCAGGGGCATACTTTGAACAATCTTTGTTGAGGACTACTATACAATGTTACATATCAATTATGAAACACTCCGGTTTCAGAGGAGATTTTGAAGTCACTTTGCTATTTAAGTCTATATAAACAGTGTGACCCCCAGGGCAGGGCCAGTTTTGACCCCTGAGACATCATTTGAACAATCTTTGTAGAGGACAACTATACAATGTTACATACCAAATACGAAACCTCTGGGCCTAGCAGTTTCAGAGGAGAAGAATTTTAAAGTCATTTTGCTATTTAACTTTGAAGTCAATATAAACCATGTGACCCCCGGGGTGTGCCCAGTTTTGACCCCAGGGGCATCATTTGAACAGTCTTTGTAGAGGACCACCATACAATGTTACATACCAAATATGAAACCTCTGGGCCTTACGGTTTCAGAGGAGAAGATTTGTAAAGTCATTTTGCTATTGAAGTCTATATAAACAGTGTGACCCCCCGTGCAGGGCCAGTTTTGACCCCTGAGACATCATTTGGACAATCTTTGTAGAGGACCACTATACAACGTTACATACCAAATATGAAACCTCTGGGCCTGGCAGTTTCAGAGAAGATTTAAAAGTCGTTTTGATATATAAGTCTTATATAAACAATGTGACCCCCGGGGCGTGGCCAGTTTTCACCCCATGCGCATTATTTGAACAATCTTTGTAGAGGACCACTATACAATGTTACATACCAAATATGAAACCTCTAGACGTTGCTGTTTCAGAGGAGAAGAATTTTAAAGTCATTTTGCTATATAAGTTTATATAAACCATGTGACCCACGGGGCGTGGCCAGTTTGGACCCCATGGGGAATCATTTGAACAATCTTTGTAGAGGACCACTAGAGGATGTCACATATCAAATATGAAAGCTCTGAGCCTTGCGGTTTCATAAAAGAAGAGTTTTTTATGTTTTAACTTTTTAAATCTATTTTTAGCTCTGGTGACCTACATATGCAGCGGACCGGAACGATTTGAACAACTTTGAAAGAGGTCCACCCAAGGATCATTCCTGTTAAGTTTGGTAAAAATGTGCCAAGCGGTTTAGGACCAGATGTTGTTTAAATGAAGAGTTGACGGCGCACGCACACACGCACGCACGCACGACGGGCGATCACAAAAGCTCACCATGAGCACTTTGTGCTCAAGTGAGCTAAAAAACGTTTGTAACGCGAAACGATGGAATAATTTGTGTTTCTGTTGTTTTCTTTAAAATTGTTGAAAACACATGTATCATTTACATACAGTAAAAAATAAACAAATATATATATAATAAGAAATGGCTAAGGCGTTAGACTATTGATCCGGATGTCTGTGGTTCGAACCTTGAAAGAAACGTTTTTCTTTCCTTTTTATAATGCTTTTCTTGTTAAAAATACTCGAGCTCTTTACTTCAGATGCTTAAATTTGTAAAGTTAAGACTTTAAATAGCATATTAAAAAAAAACTGTGAACAAGTCCCATTGATTAAGGTGTACATTCTAATTAATAATTCTAAACATCATTAACAACTGTTGAATAAGCCAAATGCATGTACATTTCAAATATACCAGCACTACTTTCATTCAAATTAAATGATGCAGATGTGTCAAACAGATTGCGGTACGTCCAAGCTAAATTGACGATTTGACCTAGGTTGTTAATGTTTTTCCTTTTAGTTGGTCACCTTCGTTTGAAATGTAAGCGTTAAGTTTTATACGCGTGTACGTATAGGATTTTGCGATGTTACGCCCCTGCTGTTTTTACATTAATTTATTAATGAAATTATTATACGTGAATTCTAATTTTTTGCGCATGTGGTTCGACGATTGTGTCATAATTATGGCACATCAAGACTACAAAGTCCTCAATCTTAAACTGAGTCTCAACATAAATGTTATGAGCCAATGGAATTGAAAGCCGATATGTAACGAAGCATCTCATTGGTCGATATTTTAAGTTTGGGCTAAGTTTGGTAGTGGTACTGTTCATAGGCATGAGGCCTGTGTTGCTACATATGTGCAATTAAAACATGTGTATTATTTTAACATATGTCTACAATTGCATTTTCAACTAAAACTTTCCATACAATCAAAACTTTGAAATAGGTGTTTTCCCGATTTTGACTTTCAAAAAGCATATTGCATTGTTTTCTTCTCATTTATAATACACGGCATTTTAGTATATTGCATGAACATCGATATGTATTCATAATGACATACAAGACAATGAAATCAAATTTAAAAAGCAGCGCACCAACATACCTTTGTATTTATATTTGAAAATTAATATTAAATCATTGAGCATGTTTAATATTTTTATACATTTTATTTTCAATGTGTCTTATTGTTGTTTTCTTCGTTGACACCATATATTATTATATTACACTTTTAAATTTTTTGTTTCTGTTGTTCTGCAACCTTAGTCAGACTCCATTTCTTTGGATTTAGGCTAATGTGTTTATAAGCAAACCTTGAACAATAAGTTTAAAATAACTTAAATAAATATTAATGAACAAATGTTTTTACAAATTCGATTCTTCTGTAACCAAACAATGTTAACATAAAATGGATAACATATTATCATCACGAAGAGGGGATACCAACTCCATGACAGAATGCATTCGTCTTCCATTCTTAATGAAAGAATGTACCAAACTGTATCAGCATTGGATGAAACTCGCTATCAACATGTACTCAGACTGCAATGTGTACATGTAGACACATTTAATATTATTTAATATATTAATATTTATTTAAATATATTTAACATTTGTGTTATTGATTGTAATAAATGTATTATTTTGTTGTAATTTAATGTGGTTCTATTATTAAAACACGAGAAATGTTTGGAATACTTTTTATTTTATTTGTGTAATTCACATGAGTAAAAATAATAATACTAGTTTTCTTTATTAACAAAAATACCTTAACTGAAATAGACTAACAATCTGTAAAAACGCATCAACTACATGGTAATTTTAGAGTGAAATATAAAATGTATTAAAAAAATCAATCAATGCATTCATGAGATTCCGTTTCCATAAGAACTCCGTGGCATAAACGTTTAATTGCAGTACGTATAACGTTTAAAAGAAATTACAGTACAAGAAATAAATATTCTGACATTATTGACATTCCTACATTTAGAAACAATGACCACACACTGTTATACTGAGTTCGATTACTTTTTCTGTACAAAGTATAAACTATATTCTACAAAAAAATCAACAATGTTCAAGTGTATCTACAAGTAACATCTGCAACTTAAAACCTATAGAGAAGCACCACAACGCGGTACTGAGCAGTACTGTCATACAATCAGATTAATTGCAACATCATGTAATAAACCGATTAACACATGAACACAGTTTCACAGAGAGAGACATTTCAACATGGTAAAGAAGACACTTCAGTCAAGTCGTCATCGCAGTCCGTGTACGTGTAAGTGTCAGTGAGATTGTCGGTTGAAACGTCGTCGTATTCGGAATCAAAGTCGTCACACTCCAGAAAGTCGAACATACCAACCGAGCGCTCAGGCGGTAGCTTCGATTTTGTTGCAGCCTTTTCCTTTGGCGGGGATTTATAGTTATCATTGTTAAAACCGAGTTTTATATTACCCGAATTCTTATTACCCGAGTTCTGAGTAGTGAAACTGTCACTGTTGTCATTACGGCTTGTACCCGATGACCTTGTAATTGCGCTCGCTGACTTTGAACTCGTCGATCCAGACCCCTGAGATCCGAATCGCCTTCTTGGAGGTAAAAGATCCTTCTTGCGTTCTTGAACTTCGTCGGACATTGGCGAATGCACCCGTTTATCCCCTTGTTGGGACTCTAGATGTGTTTTCAATGATGGGCTCGTCACTTTTTCATTAGCCCGAGTATCTATTTTAGCACCAGTATTTATGGCATTCAGCTGCTCAGTATTTTCCTTCACAGGTTGAGAAACTTTATTAGTTTTCAAGTCTTTATTCTCAGACAATAGCTTTGGATTGCTTGTCAACTCTTCCTCCTTCACTGAAGGCTTTTGGTCTGAATTAGATTTAACCGGCAAATTATCAAGTTTATTTTTATTGAATGTAAATAACTCTGTACCTTTATGCCCTTTAGCCAACACTACAGCTCCGTTGCTTATAGCATCTTTGAAGGCATTATTGGTTAAAATGTGTTTACCTTTTGACCCTGATCCATCCAATGCACTGACCTTTTCAGGTTTGCCTTCCTTAAGAGCATTAACTTTTGCAACATTAAAAGCATTTCTTTCTGTTTCGATGCCTTTTGACCTTGGTGAAATATTAGTTCGATGTGCATTGTCGTTCAGCACATGTTCTTTAGAAGGACTTGAGGCTTTAGTCATTTCACGCTGATCATTGTCTTTTCCTGCTTCATGTGAATTCGACAATTCTGATTGGGGTGTTTTAGGCCTTGGAGACTTAACTTTTCCCCGTTCTTGTTTGACATCCTTTTTCTTTTGAAGTTTAGTATGACATTCATCTACTTCTGGTTGATTTTCACTGACAGAAACGCTGGTCTGATTATCTTTCCGGTCACTTTTGCTCTTTAAAGCTTGCTTATCAGCAATGCCTTTATCACCTTTTCTTTTCCCCGGTGGTTTGTTTTCTTTCACTATTGTTTCAGTGATTGAACTATGACCACACGCAGACTTAGTCTCCTTATGATTTCCCACGTGTTTAGTCCTATATTCCAAGCCACTGAGATCATATTGCACACATTTTGTGGTATCTGCACTTAAAGCCATTTGCTCGGCAGTGATATCCAGAATGTCTACATTTCCTGAAGGATTTTTATTAGCACCGCAAGGTATACAGTGTTCTGCCTCCACATTCAGTATATCAACTGTCTCATTATTTGAGGAGGACCATCTATGCACTTCCGCTGTCACTTCAATACACGCTGGTTTGTTAGCATCAACATCAAATATATCAGAATCATCCAAAGACGGACCCCTGTGCCTTCTGTATGGATTTGTATAAGGTCTCTGACAGAGCATCTCATCCCTTTGCTCTTGCTCAATATTTAACACATTTACCTCTGAAACACACCGATGTTCAGATGTTCCTTTAACACTGTAAATGCCATTCACCTCGAAACCAGGTTTGCTAGGCACATCTTCACAAATAGTACGATCACCGTGTTTTCTGTAAGGATTAGTATATGGCCTAGGAGTATAACACTTTTTAGCACTAGACCTATTCACATAGGTCATTTCATATGGCACTTCGTGTTCATTTCCTAACACATCACCTTCAGTTGGATCTTGGTATTTTCTTTTTGCTTTTAAATTAGGTCTACGATCCACACATCGTTTACCATTAATGGTAGATTCCTCAAGGTTTCTCCTCCCTCGAATATCCTTTTCTTCACCAACTTCTCCAATCAGTTCGTCACGATTTCTATATGGGTTAGTGTAAGGTTTTGGTGAGTATTGTACTTGATCACCAAATGTACCTTTATCGGCCACATTAAAGCCAGTACTGGCATTATCTCCATTGATAGTTGGTGTCTGTTGAGAAGGTAGGTCAATATGACTTTTCTCTGTTATCTGTAACTGACCAGGGAAGGTGCCTTGATTTGCTGAGTGAAAATCTAAAGGATTCAACTGATAATAATTGGCTGGGGAAGCGAAGAAACTATTGGGATGATTGTTTGCAAACGCATAAGGCTGGTTAATTAAGGGACCAAAAAACTCGCCGGCAGAATATCCTTTATTGTTTAGAAACCGTGACCAACTCTGGCCATCGTTAAAGTTCATTTTCCCATTAAACCCAACCTGTTGTTTATGGTTTGAGGTGGCAGAAGAAACTCTGCTATTTGGCTGAGATTGGGATTTACGTGTTTCCTGATCCCTCTTCCCAGTATTGCGTTTGGCTAAGATATAATCACCAGAAAATGGTCTCTTTCGTGAGATCTTTTTGTGGTCATTTCTAGGCACCTCTGGAGGGAGGTTTACTTTTGTATTCGCATACTTGAAGTCCCTTGCATTATTCTGACTGCCCTTACTACATCTGCTAGATGCAGAGCCCAGTCTACTGCTGCCCATCACGTCTCCCTGACCTGAGCTCCTCCCAGTTCCAGCGCTGGCTCTAGCTTGTTCAAATATTTCATTCACCAAGGGACCTAACTCCTGCAGATCAGTTACCTCCCCTGTTTCTTGGCAGTTCTCTTCAGCATGAATTACCTGATTACCTCCCATCTCAATCTTGTCCTGATCTTCCTGGTAAAAACTGGTTTCCGTCATTTCAAGCTTCACCTCTCTGCGGCGACCTCTTCGGAAGCTTCCACTTGGAGAAGGGTTAGCTCCCTTGAAATTGGCAGTGTTCGAATTTATATTTGAATTATCTGCTTTTACTTCTTCTGCATTTGACTTTGTGTTTGCATAATTTCCCTTGCTTTCAGATGAAGGTATGGCACATTTGGCAGTGAAAATAGAAAAATCCGGCAGCTTAGGTTGTACTTGAGGTAGCACAATTTCTGAAATGCTGTTTGACTCGGAAATATTATTAGAGTTTAAGTTTCTATTGCCCTGAACAACTTGGTGGTCTTTACTTGGCTCGTAAGTAAAACCATTTAATGTCGAGTTCATACTTATGTCCGAGGAATCACTTTTACGCCTTCTTTTGTTCATAAAATTTTTCATTTGATATGAATTCATTTTCAGTATATTATTTGATATTGGCTCAAATATTGGTTGAACCCGTGAATTAAATCTCTTCCTCTTTTCCCCTTTCCGTCTTCTTCGTTTACGTCGCTCCTCCTCCCGAATTTCGCGCTCAATGTCACTGAGTTTCTGGCTCATGCTCGACTCGTATGACCTGCGATGTGATGATTTTGATGACCCTTTACGGGAGCCTTGTGACATCCCATCTAAAACAGTATTCAGGAATGTGTTATTCACATGCTGAACATATAGCAACAACCAGGGCACTATCCTTAGAGCTGTTGACAAAAATCTGACTTTAAGTGGTACTTTGTTTAGTTACGTTTAAACCTATTTATTTAAGCTCGATTGCACCGAAAGCCTAAGACTTATTGAGACACTCTAGAGTCCGTTTCCTGGGTAGAACCAGTACTTGGTGTCTTTGGGGGAGATCTTGAGAACGTGCCCAAAGTGGGGAGCGAACCAGGGGCCTCCTTATCGCTAGGCGGACACCATATATAAAGTGATACTTTCATATCATGTTTCAGGGCCATGTTAACAAAATTGTGTACACAAAACGGAACATTATGACATTTTCTAAAATAAAACCTTTCACTGTAAAATGAACATAAATTACATGAAAAGCAAACACCTTTATTTTTATAAGAAATTCACTTTGAACAATACACAAAGACACACACTGTTATTTGTTTAAAAATTTACTTTGACGGAAAAGCCACAAAATTTATTTCAAAAAAATAACTTAAGTTCTTAAGGAGGAGCTTTGTTGATAAGGGCCCATGGCTGGGAATTATTATTAACCTCAAGTTCTTAAGGAGGAGCTTTGCTGATAAGGGCCCAGGGCTGGGAATTATTATTAACCTTAAGTTCTTAAGGAGGAGCTTTGTTGATAAGGGCCCATGGCTGGGAATTATTATTAACCTTAAGTTCTTAAGGAGGAGCTTTGTTGATAAGGGCCCAGGGCTGGGAATTATTATTAACCTCAAGTTCTTAAGGAGGAGCTTTGTTGATAAGGGCCCAGGGCTGGGAATTATTATTAACCTTAAGTTCTTAAGGAGGAGCTTTGTTGATAAGGGCCCATGGCTGGGAATTATTATTAACCTTAAGTTCTTAAGGAGGAGCTTTGTTGATAAGGGCCCAGGGCTGGGAATTATTATTAAACTTAAGTTCTTAAGGAGGAGCTTTGTTGATAAGCCCATGGCTGGGAATTATTATTAACCTTAAGTTCTTAAGGAGGAGCTTTGTTGATAAGGGCCAATGGCTGGGAATTATTATTAACCTTAAGTTCTTAAGGAGGAGCTTTGTTGATAAGGGCCCATGGCTGGGAATTATTATTAACCTTAAGTTCTTAAGGAGGAGCTTTGTTGATAAGGGCCCATGGCTGGGAATTATTATTAGCCTCAAGTTCTTAAGGAGGAGCTTTGTTGATAAGGGCCCATGGCTGGGAATTATTATTAACCTTAAGTTACTAATGACAAATAAAATCTTTGATAAACAGCACTTTTAAAATATAGAAAATAATATTTAAGATGTTTGTTTAATAAATGTTAATATAAAAATTTACCACATATACACAAACCAATATACCAGTACTTTTACACAATGAAAACCAGTTAGCCCCGTACTAAAACCAGCAAAATTCAATACATAGATTACAATGAAAAGATAACTTCAAAGACTAGCATATACATGGTAGCACAACTCTTATTTTGTAGAAATCTGAGTTTTACGTATTCAACAGTCAAGAGCTAGATATTCCTGAATACGGTTAGTAATTAATTTTGATCCAGAGAGGGCTGACCCAAACTGTCTGTATGCAAGAACACAGCTAACCAGAGTCTGATGTCCCCCTGCGTGATCTGTGGTGGTGCATGTTTTTGATGCCCCTCGTTCTACGGCCATGTTTTGGTATGGAGACTGCAAACCCTGATGACATGGAATGGGAACTGGCACTGCTCCGGTCAAACCTCATTCCTGAAATCGCCGTATCAAACAACAGTTGTGACTATTGCGCCCTGCTGTGACTATTGCACCCTGCTGTGACTATTGCACCCTGCTGTGACTATTGCACCCTGCTGTGACTATTGCACCCTGTTGTGACTATTGCACCCTGCTGTGACTATTGCACCCTGTTGTGACTATTGCACCCTGCTGTGACTATTGCACCCTGTTGTGACTATTGCACCCTGATGTGACTATTGCACCCTGTTGTGACTATTGCACCCTGCTGTGACTATTGCACCCTGCTGTGACTATTGCACCCTGCTGTGACTATTGCACCCTGCTGTGACTATTGCACCCTGCTGTGACTATTGCACCCTGCTGTGACTATTGCACCCTGTTGTGACTATTGCACCCTGTTGTGACTATTGCACCCTGCTGTATCAGGCTATGGGCATATAACTCATCTCACACACAAGATACAGGGCCAATATTCACAAAGCTTATTATGGAAAACTTAAGTCAATTTCTAAACTCCATAAAATTCCTAAAGTCTGAAGTTGTTACATGTATTGGTCTTTAGAGTGTTTAAAACTAGTAAATATTGCTAAGATATTTAGTATTTTACTATTTTGAAAACAGATATCATTGAATTTCACTTTGAAAATTTTATCTGAAAATTTCACATTAGTACAACTTAAGTTAAAATTTCTCTTAGGAGCTATGTGAATACCTGCCCAGTACGACTCAAGAAGAACATATGCCTAATTACCATAATTTCGTGGGTTACCATAATTTAGTGGCTGTTTAAAACTAATAGAATTTTTGCTCGAGCATCCAAAAACGAATTACTATAACCGTTAAGTGAATTGCATATTTTTGCAGTATCTGAAAATGAAATCCTATCAAATGTCAACCAGTAAGTGACTTGGTCATATAAATCACCAATGAATAACATAAAATACACAAATTATTACTACCCTATAACTATTTTGCAATTAAATTCATTAAATTTCGTTCTAAAAAATTGTATCTTTATAACAGTTTTCAAAGGATAATTGCACATGTATGATTATCTCCCTTGTGTTGATTTCTCACTTGAATTTGGCTATTTTCAGTAAAATTTTTATAAACAATGCCCCTTCCCTAAATTTGACTAACATTTTCATACTGTTAAAATTTCAAGTTAGCATTCCTACCCACGAATCGCTGCGTGCAATTTAATCATTTATTTAATATTTATGAACAATAACTAACACAATAGAAATATTTATAGTATCATGAAGCCTTAAGTTAAACCTGCACACAGTCATTCCAGAATTAACATACATACCCTTGTCCCGGTAATTTATCTTACAAAATAACATGATATGTTTAATATTCCTACATTGACCATTTGGCGGGCCTTCGGGTCGGTCGGTCTAGTCGAGCACTGCTAGCGTTCTATGTGCTGAGCTAGCGGGCGGTGCTTGGCTGCTCGGTCATATGGTTTTCAACCGGTACCGAGGGTAAATAAACTCAACTACTACTAATATTCCTATGTTTATTTATTGTCTTTCTTATAATCTCAAGCTCAGATAGATTTTTGTGCCAATACTTTCTTCTGTTATCAAAAAATGATGGATGGCGATACTGCAAATTGGCAATTTTGCGATGTCCCGATCACAGATTTATGGAAAACAATAGGTGTATTTTTCTTCCAATTAAGTACCATTTATAAAGTGTTTCTGTTTATGACAGCTTAATACATATATAATTTAAAACAGGCTATCAAAACTTGTTTGGATGTGTCTACAAGAATTTATCATGCTTGAATGGTCTGTCCCGATGTTCATCTGTCAACTCCGTTACGACTCCATAAATCATGAAAGTAATGATTATGTCCCTTCTTACACAACAAGCGATGATGTCATATACACAAACGTTTTAAGCCCGAAAATTTAAATTAAGATGTTGATGCGGTTGGTATAAGGAAGAATGACAAAAATATGCCCGTTTGTCAGCAGTTGCATGCACATAAAAAAAACTTGGTCAACTCCGTTCATGTGTTTTCATAAAACTGTTGAATTTATTGATGATAAAAAGCACAAGTTTATTAGCAGATTGACGTTCCAAACACATTAATGTCTGTTTGATTACAAAATGCTCAAAAACAAAATGGCTGTGTGCAAAAGTTTTAGAATGTCAACTCCGTTACCGTCAACTCCATTACAAAAATCGTAACGGAGTTGACATATTGGTAAAGAGTTGACAATAACAAGACATTGTGTTCAATATGTATTGATTTTACTTTAATAAAGTAATTCCGCATACTATTGAAATAAAATAAAAAAATCTCTACGGTATTCAATGCAAGCTTTTTCTGATACAATGAAACTTCATAAGGTACGAAAACCACCTACAAGTAATTACATCATAATCAAAGCATATAAAATTATCAGAGTACATAAATATTAAGTCAACGGTTCTAATGCATTGATGTAATTAAGGCGTGTGATTATACGAAAGTGCCTTTAGATCATTGTCAATCACAAATTGAATGTAACAAATAAAATGTAAGCTGTGCGTAGCCTTATTTGCACTGTAGCTTAGCTTAGTACATGAGACACTACTCTGTTTGCTAAAGTTATGTCTTAGCAGTTGTGGAAAGATTAGACTTGAACGGTTGTTTCAAGAACCAATCGATGGGCACGCATTCCAAGTTAACATACTGCGATTCCCAATTTGACATTTAGACTGCAAACTATGATTTTGCATGTCATACTTTGAAATAGGATACAGGTTACTATGTGGTATTTTTATAGCACAAAGTATGAATGTTTCTCTCATCGGTTCAAAGATTGTTATAACAAGTGAGATGCTGCTGCTGTTTTTGTTCTTAAGTTTTAGGCTTCGCTGAATATCAAATTAAACGTGATTTGTCACATTTTCCAGCACAAATAACTGATTTTGCAGTGGTGCAACTATCACAGAAATAGGGGGGGGGGGCAAATTTAAGGCCTTTGTATGCTATTAAAGATTTACATATTAGTCTTCTATTTCTAGATTATCCATGAAAATCATACTTAATCGAGAGATAGCAGTATGCCAACTTTAATATGCGCCTGCATCGATTACCATCCTTATTGTAAAATATGGTGCAATTACATGCATTTTGTATTGTCAGTTTTGAGCTTTACAGTGTATAAATCTAAGACACATTAATGTTTGTTTTTTTGGCACTGAAGATCCACAATGCCGTATTTGGCTCAAGTGCACATTTTGGTGACGAGATTGCTTGGGGTTTAAGCGGAGTTCAACACCGTTCCATGAGAGCCGAATGCGGCAATCTGGATGGATCTGCTTACAGTGTCAATATATATGCCTGCATAAGTTTTCTTTCTTTGTTTGCAACATATGTTCCGTTAAAGCTATTTTTGTTCCATTCTCAAACTTTATTGTTTATTGAGCATTATTTTGCAAAACGATACATTCATAAAATAGTGTTGATGACATAGCTACATGACATTAATACAATTACTAATGTCAACTCTGTTACATAGTGTCAACACCGTTACGCTACATGTCAACTCTGTTACATAGTGTCAACACCGTTACGTTACATGTCAACTCTGTTACATAGTGTCAACACGGTTACGTTACGTGTCAACTCTGTTACATAGTGTCAACACCGGTACGCTACATGTCAACTCTGTTACATAGTGTCAACACGGTTACGTTACATGTCTTACATAGCGTCAACACCGTTACGTTACATGTCAACTCTGTTACATAGTGTCAACACTGTTACGCTACATGTCTTACATAGCGTCAACACCGTTACGCTACATGTCAACTCTGTTACATAGTGTCAACACCGTTACGCTACATGTCAACTCTGTTACATAGTGTCAACACGGTTACGCTACATGTCAACTCTGTTACATAGTGTCAACACCGTTACGCTACATGTCAACTCTGTTACATAGTGTCAACACGGTTACGCTACATGTCAACTCTGTTACATAGTGTCAACACCGTTACGCTACATGTCAACTCTGTTACATAGTGTCAGCACCGTTACGCTACATGTCAACTCTGTTACATAGTGTCAACACCGTTACGTTACATGTCAACTCTGTTACATAGTGTCAACACCGTTACGCTACATGTCAACTCTGTTACATAGTGTCAACACGGTTACGCTACATGTCAACTCCGTTACATAGTGTCAACACCGTTACACTACATGTCAACTCTGTTACATAGTGTCAACACGGTTACGCTACATGTCAACACCGTTACGCTACATGTCAACTCTGTTACACAGTGTCAACACCGTTACGCTACATGTCAACTCTGTTACATAGTGTCAACACCGTTACACTACAGTGTCAAACTCTGTTACGCGACGTTAAATAACTAAAATATGAGTAAGTATTTATACATCAATAAGATAAACATTATTGTCATACAGTGGCAATCAAATTCACCATATTTACTTAAGAAATGAGCAGGCATGTGGAGAAATATATTTGTATTGCTAAATTAACTGCTATTGTTTTTTGTACAATTTCTTAGTTTACATAAACTGTCTACTTTTTAGGGGGTAAACATGTTATAATGTATATTTTTACATGAATATTCAGTAAAATGGCACTAATATTGATAACAGATGTTATTTGTTTGCATAAACAATCGGAAAAACTTAATTGTTTAATAGATTTTTGTTCTGTAACGGAGTTGACATTTTTGTGGTGTAACACATAAAAAATCTCAAATAGAGGCTTAGTACAAATATAACAATAAAGTATATGTCGTTCATGTAAGTGTACAATAACGTTTCTAACTAATAAACATATTGGACAACCAATATTTGTGTTTTGGAATTGAGTAAACTTTATACTACAGAATGTACTATAATTCTGGAATGACTCCACAACGAAAATTGAACAAGTGTGTAGATTTCGTCATGCCTATAGTGCTACCTTTTAAAAAATGTGATAAGGACTGTGTATTTGTAAAAAAAAAAAATCAAAAACACCAGTTTTCACCATGATTTTCGTTCTTTGGTCAGCACATGCTCTAGCACAAACAAAGTGAAAGTAAATTGCTGCTGTAAACACTATTTCCCAACTAAAGTAGGCCAGCCAATCAGAAGCCTCGAAATTATGAGAAGCTTCCAGACGATACAGATCAGCAGGGTCAGGTACAATAACATAGCATATGCATGAAATAGCAACAAAAATCTGTATTTTAATTACTTTGTTTGCAAACAGCACATTGCAAATTGTGTTTTATCCAACTCAGTGGTGATATAACAGAATGTCTTAACGCGCATGCGACAAAATCGTAAATAAGACCCACGAAATAAGGGCTACACGGCATATATATCACTCCCCTTCAGGAAGACAAAATTTTGTATTCCCCTAATTGCCTGGCTTATCTATACGGAGTTACGCGCAATGGTTGCAAATACCTGTCATAAAATTATGTGAGGTCACTCGTTCACTTGGATGCCCAGTGATGCCAAGAAATTGTGGCGATATTTTGTGCAGTACATCAGTCTACTCCAAGTCATCTTGCTTATGAATTTACCAGTTGATACTTGCCAATCAAGGACTGAGTTGGCCAATTATGGGTTTACATTTCAGTGGTAGTATAGCACATGGTTGAATAATAAAATCTATTTACTTCAAATCCTTGGACAAACAACCTTAGACAAACAGAAAGGTGGTGCAATCTATGTTTTTCTACTGGTTAATTAATCTCGTCAACTACGTGAATTGAAAAATATGTCTGCTTCACTTGAGACATACTGTTTTTAATATACTGCATTACTATATTAAAATAGCTCATGCACATTAAAAATATAGCTGTATTTAACAACCATATATAAATATATAATCAGACAGGGTGAACATCCCAGGAACAAGAGCTGTCTCAAGACTATTCACTCCGCTTTGATAGTATATATGGGCCTCGTCGTGACAAAACCGGCCTTAATGACATTGATGATGTTTGTTGAAAAACCTGTTTAAAGTGACGTCAATGTTTTGATTCACGAAGTATTCGAGTTTGTCTGGTGAAAATTAGTTAAATATACTTAATTGTGAATTTTGAAGTGGCAATATGGATGAAGAAATGCAGGTAAGCATTCGTTTCACATTTATTTATTATAAGAAAGTTTTTGTTTGAATTTGATTAATTTCGAGACCATAAAATGAAAAGTATGAAACTGAACGTAAACAGTCACTGAATTATTGATTCAATTCTAGCGTTTTACTAATACAGTTCATACTGTCCGAATCGAAATGATTGATCAAAATGTTGGTAATATGTTGAGGTATCAAGTCCACTGTTTGCTACTGTTATACATTTTAATTCATGCTATTTTCTTTTAAAATATAGATTTCTAGATTGCATTTAAAAATACCATGACAGTTTCAGAAATCATGCAGCTTTTTTTGTAGATTCAATAATTACAATCACATTGATCTAGTTATATGTTATATTAAATACTTAGAAAATGAAATGTGCCTTTAATTTATGGTTCAGAACGGAGTGAACATATTTTTGACATGTCAAAAGTGTCGAGCATTAGGCTATCGATCGTCTTTTCGCTTACTAATTTTAAATACGACGTTTGCAAACAAGAAAAGTACATGCGGACTCCGTGGTGTAGTGGATAGTTAGGCTTCGGATCAATCGTTCCTAGTTCAAAACCAGCTACCGACATCTTCATTTTTTTTTCTTATCAATATTTGATAATAAAGTACATGCCTACGCCCTGTTTCACTACTTGAACTACTTGAACGTTAACTGATTGAATCGAAATTATTAAGAACAATATGTCATTTCAATGAAGATCTACATCATGTTAAATAATTAATAGCATCAGTATAGCTTCTCTATTTTTATACTTGTTTTAAAAAGCTCTAAAATCCTTCCGGTATTAACTCTAAAATAATATTAAACTCACATGAAAAGGGTCAGCCTATTGTTCAGTTTAAAATGAAATGTAGTAAAAAAAAAATTCATTACCCGATAGATTGGACGATCGAAAGCCATGGTGGACATCCTGCGTCTTGCCATTCACGCTGATAACTGTCCATGTATACATACGTATATGCTCTTAAATTCATAACCCATTAAACGTGGCCTGTCAACTTCACGTGTTGATTAGATTTATACAATTTATATTTTCATGAAATATTTATTAAAGATAATAAGTTGGATGTAAAAGCTATGTTATAATATTGTTATTAAATTAAGCAACTAAAAAAATAGTTAGCAAATAGCATCATTATCTGTCAGTATCTTTATCATGACTTGTCTATGAATTAATAATTTCTATTCTCTTATTCCAGGCCAAATAAGAACCGGTTCCTGTTGGGTTACTTCATGTGGCGAGTGATGACTGGACATCAACAAACAGTCGAATATCTTATGCAGATACGAGGTTGGTATAACGACACAAAATACTGATATGACTAATTATTTGCACTTAAAATCATGGGGATCGCACTGTAAAAATCATTCGTGTAAAATGTTTAAAAAATGATTAAAACGTTATTTGGTTAAAAATAATAAAACAATAGCATACTATAAATGGAATTTTACGACCAGGCATTACTAATTGTAATTTTATTGATTACAAATCTTTTCAGTACATGCGAAATGCCACGTGGACGGAGGGTTTGGTAACATTAAGAATATACAGAGGACGGATTGTGGGAGTATGAAGCAATTAGGGGCCGTCGTAGATTAGTCGTTGGCAACCAACACCACCGTTGGATGGCCGGCATGGTCCTGGATGAACTGGAAGGAGTTTCTATGAGTACTATGAATAATTTAACACTTTTTTGAGTACTATGAATAATTTAACACTTTTTTACATTAATAATTAAGTATGTATAACATTCAGTTTTGCAAATAAATGAGATCTTGTTTCATAAGGCTGTTATGGCATGAAGGAAAATGTGTTTTTTTATTGCAGAAAGTATCAGTACTTTAAGTTCTCTAACGGTGAGCCGGTGAGGCCATCACGGGACGCCGCGCATTCGACAGTATGCATTTTAAAAGTTCTGGGTAAAAAATACTACTCGACCGGAAATTGCAAACGCGGCCGGCCTGAGAAAAACCAGACAGGACTATCTTCAGAACTTTCTCCGTCCGTACGTTCGTCCTGCATAGCAGGAACACATATGCCCAGGACCAAACGCTGAATAGGTGTGGCTGTGCTGATTGAGTGTTTTGAATACCAGCATGAATGACGTTCATCATATCAATTATGTTTTATGGTGACATAATAAATATACCATGAGTGATGCATATTGCGTTGTTTATTATTTCATGTCATTCCATTTAACATTCGCTAGAACCACATAAAACAGTGATCATTAAGTTGTATGATTGCTAAGCAACATTATCAAATATAAACTAAACCAAGGTGAAACTATTGTGTATCAAAACAAGAGATGTTTGTAAAACATGTATGCCCCCCCGACTTGCAGCCAAGTTGTGAATATGTGCAATTGTTAAGATTTTTTTTTAAATATGCAATTCCAATCGAGGTCTCGACATATGGTATCTATGTATGACGTTTCATTCAAATATCTCGATGCGTTCTCAAGTTATTAAGCGGAAACCGTTTTTCTATTTTTAGTAATGGTGACCTTGACCTTGACCCCAACCCACCCTATATGAAATCCCAAGAGAGGTCTCAATATAACGTATCTATGTATGAAGTTTCATTAAAATATCTCGATGCGTTCTCAAGTTATTGAGCGGAAATTGTTTTTCTATTTTTAGCAATGGTGACCTTGACCCCACCCAACCCATATGCAATCCTAAGGGAGGTCTCGATATAAGGTATCTATGCATGAAGTTTCATTTAAATATCTCAATGCTTGTAAAGTTATTGAGCGAAAAGCGTATTTCTATTTTTAGTAATGGTGACCTTGACCCCACCCACCACATATGCAATCCCAAGAGAGGTCTTAATATAAGATATCTATGTATGACGTTTCATTAAAATATCTTGATGCGTTCTCAAGTTATTAAGCAGAAACCATTTTCTATTTTTAGTAACTGTCACATTGACCTTGACCACACCCACCCCATATGCAATCCCAAGCGAGGTCTCAATATGAGGTATCTATGTATTAAGTTTCATTTAAATATCTCGATGCGTTCTCAAGTTATTGAGCGGAAACCGTGATTCTATTTTTAGCAACGTTGACCTTAACCTTTGACCTGTTGACCTCAAAATGTATAGGCGTCTTCCTGTCCTCCCAAGTAACCAGCATACCAACTTTCATGATCGTAGGTAAAAGCGTTCTCTAGATATTGTGTGGAAACGACATGGTCTACGGACAGGCCAACTATCCGACCGACCGACCGACATACCGACCGACCGACGGACAGGTGCAAAGCAAGATACCCCCACTTCTTCGAAGGGGGGCAAAATTACTTGTTTTTCCAATGACGTTAATTATAAGACGTTTTAACTAAGTAATGCCCGAGTTACGTTAATAACTTAGTTTGAATGAGATATTGTACAACTTCTTGTAATGGCAAAACTCGTGCACCGATGCATTTCCGCAATATATAGTACATCTATGTAAACCATTAATATATACTTGTTTATAAGCCAATTCTTCATTATAAAATCATTATATAATTTAATACATAATTTTCATATTTTTCATCACGGCAATAGTTGTTATTCCATCATGCCACACGTGGACCGGTCTGCTAGGCACACGTTAACGCTCTATCGTTGCTAGGCAACAAAACCTATTCTTTACACGTGCAGAACGGGTCAACAAGAAAACATCGATGACAGTTCTAACAGAAGGGATACATATCTGAATTGTATGCGTTAAAAATATACAGCGCGCAATCATTTTTCAACGCTCCATAAGACGGAAGAAAATTATTTTCATTTATGATTAGTTGACGTCACAGAAATGCGTATAACCTTTTCGTTTTTAGTCTGATCCGTTATATTTTTTATATATTAATTCGGAATTCAATGTTTTATTGAAAATGTTCAACAGGCATGGTGTTTAAACATTATTTAGAATAAAAAACATTTTAATAGCTGTTATGCTGTCCATTTTTACCTTCAGTAAACCGTGGCATTCTATCGTTGCTAGGCAACAATATAGTCTTAATTTAAGAATGCGTAATGGATTGAACTACTTTGCTAACAATTATTATGGACGAGATGATAAAATGCACATTTTATTTTGCTAGTAACGTGATGTCACAAAAACATGCATAACTTTGGCGTTTCTTGTCCAAATCAAAATATTTTTGTATCAATCACCTCTAAATTTAATTTAATTTTCAAAATGATTAAATACCAAAAATGTGAAATGTTGTCAATAAGGCCGGTTTTCTCACGACGAGGCCGGTTTTCTCACGACGCGGTTCAATTATATTCTGTCAGTGACCTTACATAATAACCATGAAAACGTATGAGAAATTTCAATTGAATATATGTTGTAGTTACAAAGATATGTACTTGCACACAAACTGTAACCTGAATATTTCTAAGTACTAAAAGGGGCATAATTCTGCTAAAATGCTGGTCACAGTTATGGACATTGACCAGTGACCTTATATTATGACCCTGAAGACATGTGTGAAGTTTCAGCTTAATATCTGTAGTAGTTACAGAGATATTTACTGGCACACAAACCTTAACCTGAATTTTCCAAGTACAAACAGGGGCATAATTCTGTTAAATTGCAGGTAAGAGTTATAGGCCTTGGTCAGTGATCTTACATAATGACCACAAAGACATGTGTGAAGTTTCAATAGAATATCTGTAGTAGATATAGAGATATGGAGTAGTTGCAAGCAAACTTTAACCTAAATTTCTAAGAACAAAAATGGACATAATTCTGCTAAATTGAGATCAGAGTTATGTTAGAAGTTTCAATTGAATATCTGTAGCAGTTACAGAGATATGGACTTGTTGCATGCAAACCTTAACCACAGCATGACGCCGACGAAAGGAAGAGTAGTATAGTTCTAACTATTCCGTGAAAAGTCAAGCTAAAAATGTACTTCAAAGGAAACAAGTTCATGACTAATTGTGAAATTCTAATGCTTCATATTGTGAGGGTTGAGCGAGAAACTGGTATTGCTGCTTAACATTTCTTTATCGGATACAATAGTTTCACGCTCAACCCTCGCAATGTACACACAGTTTAAATGAAAGTGAACATACCAACTGGATCATCACGATCAGTCCCGTAACTTATTGAAAGTCGCTCGTTCTGTCTCTGTTTCTGTCGTTTAAAGCGCCTTGCAACTATCCGCCGTTTCCTCATTGTCTGAGGCTCGTTGACAGGTTTATTGCACAGTCTGCAAAATAAAAATAGCAGAATATCAATTTATAAGTCAAAAACTACAGGTGTAGCTGTATGGCATAGGTCAACAGAGGCTCATTGAAAGGTTTATTGCACAGTCTGCAAAATCAAAATATCAGAATATCAATCGTAAAGTCAAAAACTACAGGTGTAGCTATATGGCATAGGTCAACAGAGATAGGTCTAATTCCATTTGTAGATATATTACTCCATTCTACATAATACAGTATACATGTACTATTTAAAACTTAACAAAAACATTTCAAGCAAATGTAATAAAACAACAAAATTCAACATCACATGTACTGATAAAATCTTAACTGCCTGGTATGAACTTAAGTGTATTATTATTTCTTATAGCACTATCTTCCAAAATCAGTTTACGCATAAGAGTGGGAAAAATCCAGAGCAAAATAGCAGGGTGCTGCACTCTGCCTCTTTTGGTTCCCCATGCTGCCCCTTTTGGGCTGATCAACAGAAAAATGTTAAAATCTATGGCAATTTAACACAAAATATATTTTTGCAAATATACAGTGACAACTTACGAACCATGTTTGAATGTCTAAAGTAGGTACATTCAAAAACCTCAATATTAACCAATTACATAAAAAATGTCAAATAATTTGTCAGTCTTCCCCTCTGTTTTTTTGTGCAGCACCCTGAACATTTTTTGTTCAGCCATTGGGAGAATGGTAGCAGGACCCATTGGAATGGGAAAATTAATGTCATAGCGCCCTATTTCGACCCACAATTGGCTTTTTAAAAAGTCACTCTAAATTGTTCCCTTTAACCATAAATGCAGCAGTATACCCTCTGAAAGTTCTTCTCCACACGTCCATGGAAGCTTTGGTCCATGACCAAGAGCTGAATAGCAGACTGGCACCAAAAAATGCACCAAAATTACAGATGGCTGCCACTATGCTCGGCTTGGTCTGCATCTCACAGGAGCTTGCAGCTGCACCATCCATAATCTGGACCACAGAGACGTTTGCCTTGCAACTGGAAAAATACATCGATTGTTTTCTTGTGTTGTTTTGATGCGAGGGGCATATAGCGATAGTCCTTTCAACTTGTCAGTCCGTCAGTGATGCCGTGATTCTGTGATTCTGTTGGTACGAGGTTAACTAGATTTTACCGTTCTTTTCTAGCACCAACACGCTTACTACAACACTCGGATTCTAACACAGCTGTTCTTATCACCGAACCTCACTTTGTCCTTGACCTTGACCCTGACATAACTTGGACTTGGAATAATTCAAATGGGCTATTTCTTGATTAAGTAGCTTTTACCGTTTCGTCCAGCACCAACACTGCTTACTACAAAACATGGATACTAACACAGTTGTTGTTTATGACCATTCCCAATCCACCAGTATCACCCAACCTCAATTTGACCTTGATCTTGACCTAATTTGGACCTAGAATAATTCAAATGGACTGTCCTGTACTAACCGGGGGTATGTGTGATAATCAAACACAGCGTCTTTTTTTTTTTTTCTTTCAAAAATAACGATAATTGAGAATACTTGGTTGGCGGTGAATAAAGAGAAGTTTATCTTGCTAGGCTTAGAAAACCTAAACTGTGACCCATATATGTCATGGGTCAGTGATAGTATACAAAATATCAGCAAGAAACGTGGAAATTCCACGAAAACCAAATTTGTCAAACGAAATGCATAAAAGTCAGCACAATAATGAAAGAAAGTTATGGGTGCCATATGCAATCCCAAGCGAGGGCTCGTTATAAGGGATCTATGTATGAAGTTTCATTAAAATATCGCAATGCCTTCTCAAGTTATTGAGCAGAAACCGTTTTTCTATTTTTAGTAACATTGACCTCGACCTTGATCATACCCAACCCATATGAAATCCCAAGTGTGGTATAGATATAAGGTATCTATGTATGAAGTGTCATTGAAATATCTTGATGCATTCTCATGTTATTGAGCGAAAACCATTTTTCTATTTTTAGTAACGGAGACCTTGACCCCACCCAACCCATATGCAATCCCAAGCGAGGTCTCGATATAAGGTATCTATGAATGAAGTTTCATTAAAATATCTCGATGCGTTGTCAAGTTATTGAGTGAAAACTGTTTTTTCTATTTTTAGTAATGGTGACCTTGAACTTCACCCCACCCACCACATATGCAATCCAAAGAGAAGTCTCGATATATAACGTATCTATGTATGAAGTGTCATTAAAATATCTTGATGCATTCTTAAGTTATTAAGCGGAAACCGTTTTCTATTTTTAGTAATGGTGACCTTTACCTCACCCACCCCATAAGCAATCTCAAGCAAGGCCTCGATATAAGGTATATATGAATATAAATTCGTTAAAATATCTCAATGCATTTTCAAGTTATTGAGCGAAAACCGTTGTTCTATTTTTAGTAATGGTGACCTTGACCTTGACCCCACTCACCATATGCAATCTCCAGCAAGGACTCAATATAAGGTATATATGTATGAAGTTTCATTAAAATATCTTGATGCGTTCTTAAGTTATTGGGCGAATACCGTTTTTCTATATTTAGTAACGGTGACCTTGACCCCACCCATCCAATATGTAATCCCAAGCGAGGTCTCGATATAAGATATCTATGTATGGAGTTTCATTAAAATATCTTGATGGGTTCTCAAGTTATTTAGCGGAAACCATTTGTCTATTTTTTGTAATGGTGACCTTCACCCCACCTAACCCATATGCAATCCCAAGCAGGGTCTCGATATAAGGTATATATGTACAAAGTTTTATAAAAATATCTCGATGCTTTCTCAAGTTATTGAGCGGAAACCGTTTTTCTATATTTTTGTAACTGTGACCTTGACCTTGACCCCACCCAACCCGTATGTAATCCCAAGCAAGGGTTGATATAAGGTATCTATGCATGATGTTTCATTAAAATATCTCTATGTGTTCTAAAGTTATTGAGCGGAAACAGTTTTTCTATTTTTAGCAACAGTGACCTTGACCTTGCTTCCACCCACCCATATGCAATCCCAAGCGAGGTCTTGATATAAGTTATCTATGTATGATGTTCATAAAATATCTTGATGCGTTCTCAAGTTATTGAGCAGAAACCGTTTTCTATTTTTAGCAATGGTGACCTTGACCTTGCCCCCACCCACCCCATATGCAATCCCATGCAAGGTCTCGATATAAGGTATTATTGTATAACGTTTCATTAAAATATCTCGATGCTTTCTCAAGTTATTGAGAAGAAACCGTTTTTCTATTTTTAGCAACTGTGACCTAGACCTTGACCCCACCCACCCTATATGCAATCCAGGGTTCGACGTTAACTTTTTTTACCACTAGACCATTGGACTAGTAACTAGTAAAATAAACTAGACCTGACCAAAGATCAACTAGACCAATAGTATTAAATAATAGAACAAACGATAAAAATATATTATTTCTCTTACTTTTTACACAAAGTATAAGCCATAGATGTAGATTACTCAATCCAGATTAATTTCAAGAACATTAAATTTTATGAAGTTGCATGGAAAGCATATAAACTACTTAACAAACACCCACCGGTCTAATATATATCAACTACTTACTAACACCCAACAGGAAGATGTATCGTCAAAACAATTCAGGCAGTAAATATCAAAACATTGCAAATGTTAACCGTAATCTGCCTTTGACTCTTCCTTGCATTTACGTTTTTTCGTTTCATCTGGTGACCTTTTGTCTGTTGTAAACCCAAACTTCATAAGATTGGCTTTCGACATATTCGTCTGCTACGATTTGCATTTCAAGTTAAAACAACCAAAAATGGCTCACTACGAGTTGCGATTGTCGTAAAATTTTGGAAATCCAGACAGACACGCGGAAACAAATAGTAATCAATAAATAAATATGTCAGTGTTATGAGTAAATATTTTAAAAGCAATTGTTTATAGTTTCATACGTTAAATGTGTGCTAAAATCAATTTAACATTGACCGTTTGCTATTGCTTTATTTTACGACAATACGCGCACCTGGAAAAATTCCCGTAAACCAATCTTGCAGAACAATCACGTCCAATCGTCATGTCAATGCTTGTAGCAAAAATAGATGATTTTCCAGTGAAACCATTGCGGCGATTTTATTATGTTCAATAACTCAGTCTTATTTGAGTACGTTTTACCTGAATAACTCAAAAATTTTTCACTAGACCATTCGGGCTAGACAGAAATTAGGTTTACTAGCCCGGACCAAGCTTTTACTAGTCATTGTCGTTTGGACGTACCTTAGTGTCGAACCCTGCAATCCCAAGCCAGCTCTCAAAATAACGTATCTATGTATAAAGTTTCATTAAAATATCTCAATGCGTTCTAAAGTTATTGAGCGAAAAACGTTCATCTATTTTTAGAAGTGGTGACGTGAACCTTGACCTTGACCCAACCCCATGTGCAATCCGTTCTCGAGCTAGAGAGCGAAAACGGAAAGTTGACGCCGCCACCCGCCCAATGACATACCCCAATCTAATAACTGATATTTTTATTCAAACAATTTGGTTAACAAACAAATGATAAACGGGCAACCCTACTTTTTATATTTTGCATAAATTTATGATACAAATGGTTTTACTAAACTGAAATGATGGTTTTGTGCTCTTCTGACTTCACATACTCATTCATAATAGTTTATTTACATAGTATAGTATATATAAATGTATTTATTGTTCGCTTAAATCGCAATTTAATGATTTTTTTGAAGAGAAATGTTATTTTAACAAATACGCATACTAGGTGAACTGCAGCAGGCTGTCTCCCCACGTCCGAGTGTTCACGAACGTGTACACGTGCACACTCACTGTAACCACCGCCAGCACGAACGTCAGAGCAATGAACACACCTAGTACAGAAAACAGATCAAATACGCCGCTATTAGAAAATTATGCAAGGTGCAATGAATTACAAATACACACAGAAAATACCTAGCAAAGAAATAAAGGCAAAATACTTGACTCTAACTCCGGAAGTCGGATGTGTCGTCTGACGGAACATATCTCAAGAACGATAAAAGCACTATGCCGAAAACCAAATTTAACCTTCCCTTTTATTCCTACTAACACTTCCCTAAAGTTTCATAATGATTGCACACAAACTTCTCAAGTTATTGTCCGCACAAACTAAAGGGAACACAGATGCCGCCACCGACGCCACCAAAGTAACCCCCATGTTGCCTTTTCAGGCAACACAAAAATCATGGCAAAACAGCAAGCGCAGGGCGCAGTGAATTAACAAGAGGGCCATGATGGTCCAAAGCGCTCACCTGAGAACTGGTACAGATGAAGACCATATTGTTGTGACAGGTTTGAAAATTAAGGTATCTAAACAATACGCAGAGGGGGATAGGATCAATTTTGATTTAAAACATTGGTTAGTGCAATGGGCTAACTAAAGTACGAGTTGGGTAGTGGATGTGCGGTTTTTTCGCTAATGGTTCTCAAATCATTATTCTCTATATTCTTACCTGACCCTTTTTCATTAAGTCATTGACAATTCTGGAAAATGCAGAAACAGTAGATTTTGATGTCTTTTTCGCAAACACTTTTGGAGAACTAGTTGCAATACGATAATTGCGATGGCTGTGCTATAAGGTACAGGTTTGCTTATTCTTTGATAATTTTCTGTCCAATGATGATAAATGATGTTAATGCAGGCACTGAAGACATCAATGTTGCATGTACAAATAACTGCATGCAAGTCTTGCAACTGTTGGAAATCAAATGTTATCAATCAATTTTTATGGTATGCGCAAACTGTGTAAGTTTGGTCAACATTGAATCAAAAATCATGTGCGCAAGCCAATCATTAATAACTTGTTGATTTTTTTTCCAAACACAAGGGGCAATAACTCAAGTTTTTCTGGCCCGATCATGCTTTTATTCGACTTTACCTGTAGTCTTACGTTCATAGACAAACTGTACACAATTGGTGAAGATTGGATGAAAAATGAAGTCTCTATCCTGAATAATGTCCATTTTTGCATATTTTTTTCACAAACAAGCGGCAATAACTCTGGTGTTTCTGGTCCGATCTTGCTTATATTCGACTTCACAATTAATCTTCTGGTCATAGACAAACTGTGCAAGGTTAGTGAAGATTGGATGAAAAATAAAGTCTCTTTCCTGAGTAATGTCTATTTTTGCATTTATTTTTTCACAAACAAAGGGCAATAACTCTAGCGTTTCTGGTCCGATCTTGCTTATATTCAACGTATACTGTAATCTCATGGTAATAGACAAACTGTGCAAGATTGGTGAAGATTGGATGAATAATGAAGTCTCTATCCTAAATAATGTCCATTTTTGTATATTTTTTTAATAAACAAAGGGCAATAACTCTGGTGTTTGAAACACAATCTAGCTCATTTTTGGCATCTGCTGAGATCTGATGGTCATACACAAACAGTGAAAGTTTGGTTAAGATTGGATGG
Source organism: Congeria kusceri (assembly GCA_027627225.1). Taxonomy (NCBI): domain Eukaryota; kingdom Metazoa; phylum Mollusca; class Bivalvia; order Myida; family Dreissenidae; genus Congeria; species Congeria kusceri. The sequence continues at coordinate 12,086,554 of CM051039.1, forward strand.
AAAATAAAGTCTATACATTGGAAAAGGGCATTTTTGCACTTTTTTTGCATGAAAAAGGGGCAATAACTCTGGTGTTACTGGTGTGATCTGACCCAATAACAATCCGATCCAAATTTTATGGTCATACACAAACTGTGCAAGTTAGGTCATTTTGAATAAACAAGAGCTGTCAGAGGACAGCGCGCTCGACTATTCGAAGTATTTCAGTTGGTACATATTTTGGACAGTAAAAGGGGCATACATTTGTTAAAATACAATATTTTTAGGTGAAGTCTTGTATAGTTTATAAATTTTTAGAACAAAAGCTTTAACCACAACGTCTGTGTAAAAAGTGGGCTAACTCTGTCAAAATACAAAACAGAAAAATGGGTAATGTTGCCCCTGTTACTAGATCTGATGACGAAGGTTAGTTCCAAGTTTCAATCGAATAACTTATGTAGTTTTGAAGTAACAAAACTTTTAAAAATATATACTTTAACCAGAAAATCTAAGTGAAAAAGGGGCTAACTCTGTCAAAATACAAAAAATAGTTATGGGTAATGTTGCCCCTGATACTAGAGTTGATGACAAAGGTTAGTTCCAAGTTTAAGTGAATAACTTATGTAGTTTTGAACTTACAAAACATTTGAATATAAACTTTTAACAGAAAATCTATGTGAAAAAGGGACGTAACTCTATCAAAATACAAAATTGAGTTATGGGGAATGTTCACCCTGATACTGGAGTTGATGACAAAGGTATATTTCAAGTTTCAAGTGAATAGCTTTTGTAGTATTGAAGTTACAAAACTTTTGAATATTAACTTTAACCAGAAAATCTATGTGCAAAAGGGGCATAACTCTGTCAAATACAAAACAGAGTTATGGGGAATGTTGCCCCTGACACTGGAGTTGATGACAAAGGTATATTCTAAGTTTCAAGTAAAGTGTAGTTTTGATGTTACAAAACTTTTGAACATAAACTTTAACCAGAAAATCTAAGTGAAAAAGGGGCATAACTCTGTCAAAATACAAAACAGAGTTAGTGGGCATGTTGCCTCTGACACTGGAGTTGATGACAAAGGTATATTCCAAGTTTCAAGTGAATAACTTATGTACGAGGGGCAGTCGTAAAGTTCCTGGACTACTCGCATAAGTCACGATTGTTATCATTGGTAGATACAATTTATATGGTCTGAAAGAAGAATTCTTTCTGATCAAAAGCTGTAATTGTCATCCTTTTGTATCATTATACATGGAACAAAAACATTTGACAACTACAACATATCACACGTGTATGGAGCACTTTGACGTCATTACAAAGCGTCATCGTGATAATTTCTGAACTTTGTCATCATGGACTGTCAGAGTTTCTCAAAATATTCCCCACCTAAGATGATGTACCCACTTACTATATGTGTACAAATAGAATTGCTGAGGATAAGAGCGCAGAGTTGATCAAACAGCATACTTAAGATCCTCCTCACTCTCAAACAGTATTCAAGACAGAATCTCTGTAAGGCTGCTCCGTCGTCGTTCGCCAGGTTCGTGAATCATCAGATGTATACTCCTGCCCCCTTCATTAAAACGCCGGTGACACTAACACAATTTGTCTGTAACAATTAAAACCTCTCCTTTCTTCAAAATAAATATCCAAAATTCTGTAGGTGTACTGCCTCCTTCACACAAAACTCGATTACTGGACGTTGCTCCGTACTTTAAATTGACGTCGTCATTTTGTTGTTTGACAGTTTTAGGTGCCTTTCAATTTTCTTTTGTCATTTAATTAAATTTTGTTATTTTGCGCTGATTTTTTCACAGTGTTTACTTTGATGTTAATATGACCTCATGTAAAATATGGCAACATTTTGTGCGCAAATAAAGATTCTGCCAATATATTAACACGGTCAAATAATATTCGGAATGATAATTTTTCAAAGTGCTCCCTACATCGTTTATTATGTTGATAAAACAGTTTAAATATAAAAGATACTTAAAGATATTTTACATGATTCTTTGTATACACGTTACAAATAGTCTAATAATGAATCGTATATAATTTTATTATTGTTGGACGTAAGATACACGAAAATTAAAAGGAGTCTGGGAACTTTACGACTGCCCCTAGTAGTTTTGAAGTTACAAGACTTTTGAATAAAAACTTTAATCAAATTCAAACGTGGACGCGTACGCCGACGCCGGGGGTAGTAGGAAAGCTCATCTATTCTTCGAATAATCGAACTAAAAATGTAGTCTTTATCGCGATAACGGTCCAAACTGTTGACGGCATACGGATGATGGACGCCGGTGGAGAGGCCCCATATACCAATAGCTCACTGAACACATTGTGCTCAGGTAAGCTAAAAATATCAACAGAAAATACCTAGGAAAGAAAACAAGAGGGCCATTATGGCCCTATGGCGCTCACCTGAGTTTAAGGCACCATAATGGCTTATAACAATAGGGTCAATTGGCACTAAACCACTTACCTGAGTATATAAAGATCTGGGCCTAGCAGTTTCAGGAGAAGAATTTTATAGTCTATAATTATAACCCATGTGACCAACAGGGCATGGCCACTTTCTACTCAAGGGGCATAATTTGAACAATATTTGTAGTAAACAATGTTTCATGCCAAATATGAAACCTCTGGGCTTTGCAGTTTCAGAGAAGATTTTTAACGCCCACTTTCCATATCAATCAATCAAAACCATGTGACCCCGGGGCGTGGCCAGGTTTGACCCCAGAACATAATTTGAACAATTTTTGTAGAGGAACACTATACAATGTTTCATACCAAATATGAAACCTCTGGGTCTTGTGGTTTCAGAGGAGAAGATTGTTAAATTCCTCTTGCTGTATAAGTCTAAAGAAACCATCTAACACACAAGGCGTGGCCACTTTTTACCCAAGGGGCATATAGGGGCATCATTTGAACAATCTTTGGAGAGGACCAATATACAATGTTATATACCAAATATGAAACCTCTGGCCCTTGAGGTTTCAGAGGAGAAGATTTTTAAAGTCATTTTGCTATTTAAGTCTATATAAACCATGTGAATCCTCAGGCGTGGCCAGTTTTGATCCCAGGGGTATCATTTGAAGAATCTTTGTAGAGGATCACTATAAAATACTACATACCAAATATGAAACCTCTGGGCCTTGCGGTTTCAAAGGAGAAGAGTTTTTAAGTCATTTTGCTATTTTAGTCCATATATACCATGTGACTTTGGGGCATGGCCAGTTTTGACCTCAGGGGAATCATTTGAACAATCGTTGTAGAGGACCAATATACAATGTTACATACCAAATATGAAACCTCTGGGCCTTGCGGTTTCAGAGAAGTTTTTTAATGTCATTTTGCTATTGAAGTCTATATAAACAATGTGACCTCCTGGGCGTGACCAGTTTTGATCCCAGGGCCATCATTTGAGCAATCTTTGTAGAGGACCACTATACAATGTTATATACCAAATATGAAACCTCTGGCTCTTGTGGTTTCAGAGGAGAATATTTTTAAAGTCATTTTGCTATATAAGTCGATTATTTGAACAATCTTTGTAGAGGACCACTATACAATGTTACATATATCATATATGAACCCTCTGGTCCTTGCGGTTTCAGAGGAGAAGATTTTTAAAGTCATATTGCAATTAAAGTCAATATAAACCATGTGACCCCCGGAGCGTGGCCAGTTTTGACCCCATGGTCATGATTTGAACAAACTTTGTAGAAAACCACTGTAGGAAGTTACATACCACATAGGAAACCTCAGGGCCATGCGGTTTCAGAGGAGAAAATTTTAAAAGGCATTTTGCTATTTAGGTCTATATAAATCATGTGACCCCCGAGGCGTGGCCAGTTTTGACCCCAGGGGAATAATTTGAACAATCTTTGTAGAGGACCACTAGACGACTTCACATCAAATATGAAAGCTCTAAGCCATGCAGTTTTAGAGGAGAAGATTTTTAATGTTTTCACTTTTTAAATCTATTTTTAGCTCTGGTGACCTACATATGCAGCGAACCGGAACGATTTGAACAACTTTGAAAGAGGGCCACCCAAGGATCATTCCTGTGATGTTTTGTGAAAATCTGCTTAGCGGTTTAGGAGGAGATGTCGACTGAATTAAAATGATGACGCACGACGGACGACTGACGACGGACAACGCACGACAGACAAAAGGCTATTACAAAAGCTCACCATGAGCACCATGTGCTCAGGTGAGCTAACAAAGACAAAAACTAGTAAAATCATTGCAAAACAGCAATCAAAAGTTACAATGGGTTGCAAATACACACAGAAAATACTTAACACAAAATCAATCTCTTTTGACATATAGAAAATTGTAAAAGAGGATGATATCTTACAGTAGCTTTTTTATTATTCTATTCTACTCTGACCTACCCAATCGGATGATTGTATCGTGTATTTTTGTTGTAGCTTTTTTGCCAATGAATGGTGGAGAGTCTTTCTTGATTTCAATCAGCGTCTTTAGTCCTGAAAACAAGAGCTGTTTGAAAAACAGTGATGCCCCCTCTAGGTTAAAATAGCTAAAAACAGTTATGCCCCCTCTAGGCTAAAATAGCTAAAAGGCTAATTTTAGATAATCAAGGGCCAAAATTCCACAGTTACTGGGACAATTTGGTTTATTATCAAACTTAAATGAACTAATGCACCCACAAAGAGCCGAAACCACTAAAAAGGCCAATTTCAGATAAGTCAAGGGCAATAACAATTTCAGATAATTCAAGGGCAATAACTCCATAATTTGTGGGGCTATTTGGCTGATTATCGAACTTGGCCAAGATATTATTATTACAAACATTTTTATGAAGTTTGGTGAAGCTTGGATGAAAACTGTTGGACTTAAGACAGGGGAAACGGCTAAAAAAGGCTAATTTTATATATAATTCAAGGACCAGAACTCCACAATTCCTGGGGCGATTTGGCTGATTAGTAAACTTGATCTAGATATTATTATTACAAATATTTTCATGAAGTTTGGTGAAGATTGGATGAAAACTGTTGGACTTGGAGAGCGAAAACGGCTACAAAGGCCAATTTTAGAGATTTCAAGGGCCATAACTCCACAATTCCTGAGGCGATTTAGTTGATTATCGAACTTGACCTAGATATTATGCCCAAAAACAGGTTCATGGCGTTTGGTGAAGATCAGATGAAAACTGTTTAACTGAGAGAGCGGAAACGAAAGTGGTCTACCGAACGACCGACATTAGCAAACCAATATACCCCGCCATCCGCGATGGGGGCATAAGACACTAGCAAACTAATATACCCTGCCATCTTCGATGGGGGGCATAATAATATAGGCATAAGCAATGCTCTTGATACTCATTTAATATTCGGAAAATATTTATTTAATATTTGGAAAATACTCATTTAATATTTTGGAAAATACTCACCTAATATTTGGAAAATACTTATTTAATATTTGGAAAATACTCATTTAATACTTGGCAAATACTCATTTAATATTTTGACCATACTCATTTAATACTTGGAAAATATTCATTTAATATTTGGAAAATACTCATTTAATATTTGGAAAAGACTCAATTAATATTTGGAAAATACTCATTTAATACTTGGAAAATATTCATTTAAAATTTGAAAAATACTCATTTAATACTTGGAAAATACCCATTTAATCCTTAGAAAATACTCATTTAATATTTGGAAAATACTCATTTAATATTTGAAAAATACTCATTTAAAACTAAGAGTGGAAGTACCATCACACTTTCAAAATCTTGACAAAAGTGTGATTGACATTGAAGCAACACACTTTTAATCTGAAAATGAGTTTTTCATAATATTTATAAGGATGAAAATATAGCACACAGTTATTGAATAACAATACTTGATTCTATATTTATACATCTTTAAACCACTACAGCACAGCTTAAGTGATTGGGGTCACCTGCAATTCTTTCAACCCTACCCTACCAATTCTCAGTTTTATACAGGCAAGCTGGTATCTTTTTTTGTAATAATATAAGAAATCAGGCTTGCTTGGCCAAACTGCTTGTACGGATGACTGGGCACCAGTTTGGAACATCTTCAGACAAGCAACGATTCTCACCTCTAATGGAATATACAGCACCAACTACGTGGGCTATCAGTATAGGTACGAGGACATAGCCGACTCGAACCCAGATGTTGTTGGACCCCGGATAGCAAATCCCGCTGAGGGAATCAGCATCAATCTGCAATAACACAGTGCTCAAGATAAACTTATATACTTGCGGTTAATGTATGTGTACTTCTGAAAATTTGTGAGTAAATGTACACTATCTCCAGAATTGATCAGTAGATACTTGTCAATCAAGAACTGAGTTGACCAATTATGGGTTTATATTTCAGTGGTAAATAATAGCACATGGTTGCATAATCCAATCAATTTACTTCAAATCACCAAAATTGTATTTCTTTGGGATTCATCCAAATGTGTGTGCATAATTTACGCATTTACACTCCTTATCTGAGCCTCTGAACGTGGATTTTATCAAGCAGTTGCCCTCTTCCCCGTGACAAGTTAAAATCTCTGCGGGCAAGTTAAAAACCAAAGAACGTTGCCCAACAGGCAACCTTAAAAAATTATTTGTTTGCCATTGCCTACCCAAGGTTGCTGGTTACGGGTAGGTAGGTAGGCAATTTTTTTATTTTATTTTTTTGAGAAAAAAAAAAGCAAGTTTATGAATGATCCATTTAGCATCAAAATATAGCATATAACACAGACATTGTTTTTTAAAATATAACCAAGTGTCTGTTGATATAACGAGAGCTTGCTAGCAATCGTCTTTAATTAGACAATGAATGCTGCAAACAGCCCAGTGTTTGCACAAGTTTGATAAAACACTTTTTCGTCGGGTAGGTAGGCAATGGCAAACAAAGTTAATTTTAATGTTGGCCTAACGGGCAAGCCATTTTCTATGGCTTCTGTTGACCTTATTTTTTATACTTTGGACACTTTTTAATTGTTTCTTTTGATTTCATTTACCGACTACTCAGATATCTAGTGTGCTACAATACTTTAAACAAGTATGTGAAGTGTGTAGTTATCAATTCTAAATTAACAAGAGCTGTTTGTTAAACAGTTATGCCCCCTCTAGGTTAAAATAGCCAAAAAGGCTCATTTTAGATAATCAAGGGCCATAACTCCACAGAACGATATGGTTGATTATCAAACTTAACAGAGATAATATGCCCGCAAAGATTTTCACCAAGTTTGGTGAAGATCAGTTATGAACTGTTGGACTTAGGGAACGGAAAGGGCTAAAAAGGCTAATTGTATACACTGCAGATCCGCTATATCGCGATCCGTTATATCGCGATGTCCAATATATCGCGAATCGGCCGTGGATCCCCATTTTTTTGATGTACTTCAATATTTTCCTATTACCAAATGCTCATAAATAAATCCAGTTTGATCCGGATTTTAGTGCCTTCAAGGCGTCTCTTTTATTCACACTATTGTAGTGCGACAAACAATACGCCCACTCGTTCAACATCAAAGTGTAACAGTTTGACGTCATCAGCTTACAGCGCGCGTGCCACCCATGACAACGTCCTTTCACAGCTGTCACTTTATTAGCAACCGAATTACACGCAGTCTGCGTGGAGGGTGTATACAGTAACTGTATGTCATAAATCAATACTGAGCTATCTGAATGACAATAACGTATTCGATTACAGCTTATCTGTTCCTTTTATGTTTCAGGAGAAATGCTAACCGCATATCGTTCGCGATATAGACACCTAATTTTGTTGCTGTGTGCTACGGAACTTTTATACAAAAGTAAAGATCTCAATGTTCTCTGCGCTACAAAGTTTTTATATGGCGATCAATACACCCACGCTTTCAATGCCCACGACGTGATGTTGTACATGATTGTCAGCAATTTTTCGCGCGCTTTTTACAACAGAACAAAGAGTTTACACGAAATACATGTGTGTTGTAATTGTTAATAGAATGTATGTTTACTTCACGTGAATAGTGAAATTCAGATAGGCGTTTCGGACTTTATATTTTTATACGCGATTTGAAATTTATTCAACGGAATTAAAGGAATAATATTATATTTTCATATACAAATGGAGTATTTTACATATGGATTTAATACATAATGGATGTTAACTACATTGAAAAGGGTGAGTTATTTACTTCATTACATTTATATTTGAGATCGGGGAAAAACAGGCTAGACTTAGAGAGCGGCAACGGCTAAAAAGGCCAATTTCAGATAATTCACGGGCCATAACTCCACAATTCCTGAGGTGATTTGGTTAAGTATCGAAATGACCTAGATATTATGCCCACAAACATGTTCACGGCGTTTGGTGAAGATCAGATAAAAACTGTTGAACTCAGAGAGCGGAAACAAAAGTTGAAATTATTGTTCTGAATTAAAATTTTGTTGCAAGAATTTGCTTTTCCATGATTATATGACACAAAAACTACATAAGTGTGGGATGACACTGGAAGTTAAATATATAAACCACTTAAAAAATTGTGAATGCACTCTCAGGCTCAGCGAAAGTCCGTCAGAACTCAGACAAAGTTACTTAAACTGTGCGAGGTTCAGGAAAAAAAAGCAGAATACTGGCCCTTGTGGCCGATGAAACATTCCCGTTAGTTACATGCTTTCGAGCTAAATTTGATGAATTGGCTAGGGATTTGGAGTTTCGCAAGTAATTATTTAAAGATTGCCAGAACTCATGGCCAGAAATGAGTTTGTGACTTACGCGGTGACTGCACTCCAGACTCAGAGATGTATGTAAAAAGCACTCACAGTATAAGAAAACATCCATGGAAATTTCATTTAAGCTCATTATTTCCTATCACATATACCAAATTTAATCACCATTGTATCCACAATTTTGTCCCCTGAGAAGCACAAGGTACTATCAGCATTCTTTGCCTATAGGCTGATAAAACCTTCTGGCTTTCAAGGGCTGATCTGTATTTCAAGAGGTGAAACTCAGTGGAAAACAAGAGTAATCAATTCGCACTGAAAATGTATAATTCAAGGCACTCACCACGGAAGTTGAGAGGCATATAATTGTGAGCACAAGGGGTAGGCACCAGCTGATGATGTGAAAATAAGCCGTCTTCTTTGACAGGTCGTTCCGTGCCGTACCTAGAGCCTGCCATCAAAAGAAAGGAAAAAGAAGTGTATCAGAATGATAAATGCAATAAATCAATGAAATATAACCTGGCTCCCGCTTGGTTATCATTTTCTTCTGCTTAATTTACATAAATTTTTTTAAATCATATTCATTACATTTAAATTGCATACATTCTTTGCAGACATCAGCTACTGATAGCGTAACTCTGCGGAGATAAGTCATATTATTACGCAAATCCTAATTATATACTTTACGATGGCTAGTTAAATATTTGATTCACTTAACATGTACTGTAATACAATGTTTTATTATATACCTATAGACAATCTGACTCAAATACTGATGTATTTTCGGTATAAAATACAATAGGCCAGATAAAATTTCCGTATTTCACACTGTGAAATAATTTTCCGTATTCAACGGCTGCAAAAACCGGACTACTTGTACGTTCGTTGAGTATCGTATATTTATATTTCCGTAACGTTCCAAGCGACACTGGGAAACACCCTATTCTATTTATAGACACTACGACGCCGTTGCAACATATTGATTGAATTGAATGACGTCATTGATGTACATGACATGTGTTCGTGAGCGTTCTTTAACGAAACTTTTTTGTTATTATTTTGTTTGTTTCGTACCGTATTTGTGGTGTTTTGATGTTAAGGAGGTATATAATAAATGGAATACTACATAACTGTGGTGTTTCGGTGGGTTGTATCGCTCTCGTTGATTGTGTAAAGTTAGAAAATCAACTCGAGCGATACAAGCCACTGGAACAGCACAGTCATGCATTATTCCCTATTTATTGTATGCTTTTCGCGAAACATAGAATTTTATTGGATAAAAAAAATCTTATATTTCCACTGATGGAATAGTAAAAATATATAATTTTATTTTATGCTTTCCAGTAATTTATAGAGAAATATCAGTGAAATAAAATTGGTAATAAACTGTTTAAAACAGTGAAAATAACAACTCTGATAATTTTCACTGTTTCATACTGGTTCCCTATTTTAAACAGTAAATAAAACGGACCTTCAACTCATAATTGTCAAATAAGTCATGCAATATTGTCCAATAAAACCCACTTAGATAAAAAAAAAATTAATGAAAACTAACGGTGGGGAAACATAAAATAACAAGTACATTTGTAGGTTTCGAAGAATATTAACTTTTTATTCACTCGTGATCATAGACAAAAAATATTTTCGACCGTGGCTGCGTCACTCGTTGAAATATAACATTCCTATGATGACTCGTGAATTAAAATCGCTATTCTACCAAAACCAACAAATATCCTCTATGTATATTTTAAATGCAGTGAAAATATAACATAAAACTGACTATTTTTCAATAGATGACAAGAAGTGTTTTACCGCCCTTAGCAAATTTTTAGACATGTACAGTATTTGCATATATATGTTTACAGAAAACACATGATAAAATTAAACAAAAATATAATCAAGCGTTGATGCACAAAATATGACACTTTATCCCACCATTCTAATTTTGGAATCATTTATGATGTCATTTATGACTTCATCCATGACGTCAGAATATACGAACTTGACGTTTAACCATATGTCGCGCCTTTTTATTTATTTAATGCTCAGAAGCATACAATAAAAAGAAAATTTGTTGATTACAGTGAATGATCTAATTTTATTTCACTCATTGTCATAGCAAATTGTATTTTTCAGTTGTGGCTATGCCACTCGTGATAATATTTTGTTCTATAACCATGAAATAAAATTTGATCATTCACCGAAAACAACAAATATCCTCTACTTCTCTATGCACATTTTTACCTTGAAGTGAATGTCCCAGCTGATTGCGAGCATGATGTACCAGGTGGCACCAGCCATCGTGAAGTAGTACACAAACAGGAATACAATGGTACACGAGGCTGTCTCACCCGAGCTGTAAGAAAACCTTCAGAACTGCTGCGAATTGACCAGAAAATAATTGTCAATCAAGGATCGAGTTGACCAATTATGGGTTTATATTTCAGTGGTAAATAATACCACGTGGTTGCATAATCCAATCAAATTACTTCAAATCCTTGGACAAACAACCTTGGACAAACAGAAAGGTGGAGCGATCTATGTTTAACTACTGGCCCCGTGTTCACAAAGGATTAACTGCAGGATCAAAATCAATCTTAGCTTATCTTGATTTTACAGCTCAACTGAGCCGAATCTTAAAAATATTTAATTTTTTAAATAACTTTTCTTCTAGATTAAACAAACATGAATATTTGTAACGTTTTGGTTAAAATTTTCATATAAAAAAAAAAATGCATGCCAAGAGGAGTTCATAATAATGTATAATAAATATTTGACCAACAATTAAATTTGATCCAGATGTTGAGTGAATGCCATTTTTGAGACTGATCCTTAAGTATCTGGCTCAAGTTCATCTTGAACCAGAAAATCAGGTTCAACTTGTTTTGTGAACATAGGGCCTGGTCAATTAGTCTGGTAAAAAACAGAAATGTCTCTTATGTGTGAGTGACGTTGAAATCTTTGAAAACCTTAAATACTAAGCAAAGCTATTCGAATATTAGAATGAATGATGGCTGTTCGAATAGCTTAAAGGGACTTGTTCACAGATTTTAGTATATTTTGAAGTATGCCATGAAATGTCTGAACCAAAGAGCTCAGGTAATATATAATAGTTCACGAAAAGGATAAAATCAAGAGAGCCATGATGGCCCAGAGTGCTCACCTGACAAATGGTACAAATGAAGACCATGCTGTTGTGACAGGTTTGAAAATTAAGGTATCTGAACACTACGCAGAGGGGGATAGGATCAATTTTGATTTAAAACATTGGTTAGTGCAATGGGCTAACTAAAGTATGAGTTGGGTAGTGGATGTGCGTTTTTTTGTTAATGGTTCTCAAATCATTTTTCTCGATATTCTTACCTGACCCTTTCATTTAGTCATAGACAATTTTGAAAAATGTTGAAACAGTAGATTTTATGTCTTTTTTGCAAACAGTTTTGGAGAACTAGTTGCAATGCCAAAATTGCGATGGCTGTGCTATTGGGTAACCTTTTGCTTTTTCTGTGATAATTTTCTGTCCAATGATGATAAATGATGTTAATGCATGCTCTGAAGACATCAATGTTGCATGTACAAATAACTGCATGGAAGTCTTGCAACTGTTGGAAATAAAATTGTATAAATCAATTTTCATGGTAATGCGCAAACTGTGTAAGTCTAGTCAACATTGAATCCAGAATCGTGTGTGCAAACCAATCATTGATAACTTGCTGATGTTTTTTTTCAAACACAAGGGGCAATGACTCTGGTTTTTCTGGCCCGATCATGCTTATATTCAACTTCACCTATAGTCTTACGTTCATATACAAACTGTACACGATTGGTTAAGTTTGGATGAAAAATGAAGTCTCTATCCTAAATAATGTCCATTTTTGCATATTTTTACACAAACAAAGGGCAATAACTCTGGTGTTTCCGGTCCGATCTTGCTTATATTCGACTTCACTTTTAATGTTATGGTCATAGACAAACTGCACAAGATTGGTGAAGATTGGATGAAAAATGAAGTCTCTATCATAAAAAATGTCAATATTTGCATATTTTTTTCACGAACAAAGGGCACTAACTCTGGTGTTTCCGGTCCAATCTTGCTTATATTCGACTTAACTGTAATCTCATGATAACAGACAAACTGTGCAAGATTGGTGAAGATAGGATTAAAAATTAAGTCTCTATCTTGAATAATGTCCATTTTTGTATAGTTTTTAAATAAACGAGGAGCAATAACTCTGGTGTTTGAACTACATTCTGGCCCATTTTTGGCGTCTATTGAGATCTGATGGTCATACACAAACTGTGAAAGTTTGGTTAAGATTGGATGGAAAATAAAGTCTAAACATTGGAAAAGGGCATTTCTGCACTTTTTTTGCACGAAAAAGGGGCAATAACTCTGGTGTTACTGGTATGATCTGACCCAATAACAATCCCATCTGAGATTTTATGGTCATACACAAACTGTGCAAGTAAGGTCAAGGTTGAATAGAAAATGTAGTCTTGATTGCGATAACAGACCAAAATGTTGACGGCATACCGACGAGGATGATTGACGACGCCAGAGAGGTCCCCTATACCAATAGCTCACCAAGCACTCAGGTGAGCTAAAAAGAAACGAACAAGGCTTGTCACAGGATGTGATGTATGCCCCCGAAGCATATGCTTATCAGAGGAAGGCAACACAATGTCAGTTACATGTTGGCAAAAATGAAGCTTCTTACAAAAAGAGTTATGGTCGTTGTACTCTGCACTTCCTCTGAACATATTCTATCAATATATGTGGTTTTATTTGAAATCACTTCAATACTAATGGAGTCATGCCCTGCACAAGAAAATTAACTGAAGGGCACTTACTGCAGAAATATTGAAGAAAGAGTTGTGGTCCTTGTACTCTGCACTTCCTCTCATTGTTCTCTATCATTATATGAAGTTTCATTTTAATCCCGTCAATACTAATGGAGTTATGCTCCGCACAAGAAAATGAATGCTTCACGTAAAAAATAAAACAAACGGCAATAACTCTGTAAATATTTAAGAAAGAGTTGTGGTCCTTGTGCTCTGCACTTCCTCTCATTGCCCACTATCATAATATGAAGTTTCCTTTGAATGCCTTCAATACTAATGGAGTTATGCTCCACACAAGATAATTAGTCCATCACATAAGGAAATAAAACTATGGGCAATAACTCCGTAAATATTGAAGAAAGAGTTGTGGTCATAGTGCTCTGCACTTACGCTCGTTTACCTCTATCATTATATGAAGTTTCATTTGAATGCCTTCAATACTAATGGAGTTATGCTCCGCACAATTAATGCTTAACATAAGGAAATAAAACAAAGGGCAATAACTCCATAAATATTGAAGAAAGAGTTGTGGTCCTTGTGCTCTGCACTTCCTCTCATTGTCCTCTATCATTATATGAAGTTTCATTTGAATCCTTTCAATACTAATGGCATTATGCTCTGTACAAGAAAATTAAACTAAGGGCAATAACTGCATAAATATTGAAGAAAGAGTTATGGTCCTTGTGCTCAGCACTTTACCTCACTGTCCTCTATCATTATATGAAGTTTCATTAGAATGCCTTTAATACTAATTGAGTAATTATGCTCCGTTAAAGGAAATTAATGTTTCACATAAGTAAATAAAACAAAGGGCAATAGCTCTGTAAATATTGAAGAAAGAGTTGTGTCCTTGTGCTCCGCACTTCCCCTCATTGTCCTATAAATTATATGAAGTTTCATTTGAATCCCTTCTATACTTATGGAGTCCTCTATCATTATATGAAATTTCATTTGAATCCCTTAAATACTCATGGAGTTATGCTCCGCACAAGGAGCATGACAGACAGACAGACAGACGGACAGACGATGCGATTACTATATGCCCCCAAAGTTCCCTTTGGGGGCATAAGAAAAGGTTGCTGCCACCGGGGTTCGAACCTCAGACCTCCAGACCAAAATCCTAATGCCTTAACCACTTGGCCATTCCAATTCATATATTTGAATCTTCATTTTTCATAAGTGATCTACATATTGCCAATAATTTTAACGAAAACAACAGAAATATTCAAAATTATTCAATTGTTTAGCATTATAAACAGTTATAACTGAACATATTTCAACTGATGACTACTCATTTACATAACGGTTTTTATAGTATATGTCCATAGTGTTATTATGCTCCTTTACATACACTATTCTTTGTTATTTTTGGAATCTGTGACAAAAAGTTGGAAAATTGTCAATTCGTCAATCTGTTAACTTGCAGGTCCCTTTACTAGTAATCATAATTTAAATATTGTGCACCTGTAGTATAGTCGGAATCTGTATTCTCGCGGTATCTCTATTTCCGTGGTAATAGTTTATCTTTTGATTGTAATGCTTAATTGTCAAAATCAAACCTATTTTTGGTTTTCTTAAAAAAAAAAAGTTACAAATGATTTTATTCGGAAACAATCAATTTATATGACTTTAAATCATAAATCTTAATAACTTTTGTATTATCTTGCAGCCATCAGTAGACATTAGACGGTCAATGTAAACACTTTTGTCTGCTTAGGTTAATATGTAGGAAAACGCACAATTTTGTTTCGTAATATTTAAAAAAGGCTACAATGCAACAATTTTTAGTTAATTTATGTTTGTTTATAGACTAACAAAAGACTTATTTCAAAACACAAGTTTTACTGCGAGATTACCGATGACGTAGTTTTTCAAGATGGCCGCATGTTGCATTGAAAGGCAATAATTTAAGAAAAAATCATGTGTTTTGTAACAATAGTTCAATGGTTAATTTCATGTAAAGTTTCAATTCATTGGATAGTTTTGAAAGAAAATGTTTCGTTAGTTGATTTGGCTCAAATTATTTGTGTAAACGTTAACTACCGTGAGAATACAGATGAACACGGTGTCAATATGATACTGATACAACAGGTGCACAAAATCATCATACAAACTTGTTGCATTCCACTGACTATTCCACAACGCTCGAATTAGTTAATACGAATTTATGCGATATTGGAATATTCTACTGAATGAAACAGTGAATATTCAAATACTGATTTTTGTATTTGGGGACATCCTTAATAATTAAAGTAAACTGTATGTGCAACCTTCTTATACGACATGTATGTGACAGGCTTTGAACTCACAATTTAATTCCAAACCATCTATACTACTTACTGTGGGTTATTGGACAACAAACCATGATAGAAAAATATAATTTCTAGAATCATACTCAAACTATTCCTGTTTTGAAGCATCTTGACATCTGTGTAGACACTGACAGTACCGGCATGGTTGTAGTTTCAGAGTAACGCAATCTATCCTAATTAGATCACTTTTTCCACCATGCGAGTATTTCAACACAGGACTTGGCTCCATATCCACAAAGATTCTAAGGAAAATCTTAACTGATGTGCCTTTTTAAGTGAAATATACTAATAAAATTGTCTGTATTACAATCAATAGTTTAAGTGTGAAACACGATCAAAAAAAAAATTATGTTCATTCTTTACCAGGACCCGTATTCACCAACCCATTCTTTGACTTAAGACTTCAGAATAAAGAATGATCTTAAAACTGTTCTGTAATAAAAAGGACATTATTTTGAATCCTAGACCGTATTCACTAACTCTTATCACAGAATTCTGTTTAAGGAATGATTTGTTAGTGACACAAGCAAAATTGGTACCAGCATATTAGCAAATACACAAGGCATTTTTCTTGAGTCTATTCTTTATTCTTAAGTCTAAGAATGGATCTGTGAATACAGGCCCAGATTAAAACCATTTAAGACAAAATTTACTTTAAATAAACCAGCCACAGACTTAAGGAATTTGTGGATTTTACAAAATTTACTTAAGTTTTCACTAAGGCGCTTACTGGATATGGGCCCTGTATTTATCTAATTCATCGTACTCAAAGATGACAAAGGACATCATATGAAAAGGAGATTCATTTCAAGAATAGGTTACACGCAATGATTACTGAACAAGTAACCCTGTAGCATCAACCTACCCAATAAGTGGTTCTCCTTTGCGGACCGTACCATCCAATCGACACACCACGTCGTTTCCAACGATGTATCGCACCAGCCAGCCAACTGTTGCTAGGCAGAAGCAGCCATTAATGTAGAACAGAATCACGGCTGGATACTTGCGCGCCACTTTCCAGTCGAGAATGAACGTCAACTAAAAAAGTCAAAAGATGAAATATGCTCGTTTCCTATGAAGCATAATTTATGGACCATGTTTCACAAGTATGCAAAAATGGTGTAAGATGATGAGGCAATAAACAATGTATGCATAAGCATAAAGTGGTTAAGAAATGCTGTATTTTTAAAGGGACTTGTTCACAGATTTTTGTATTTTACAAGTATTCCATTTAATGTCTTAACTTGACAGATTTAAGCATTCAAACTAAAGAGCTCAAGTATAACAACAAGGAAAGGATTGAAAAAATAAAGAAAATACAAAAAGTTGCTTTCACCAGGGTTCGAACCTCAGACCTCCAGATCAAAAGGCCTTACCCACTCAGCCATTCTGATTCCTGCATTTGTTTCTGCATTTTTACTTTATGTCAGGGATCCACGTGTTTAAAAAAAATTTAACGAAAACAACAGTAAGACTCCAAATTATTCCATCAGACTTCCCGAAAACTGGCGGTCCGACGGACATGACCCGCAAATTTTGAGTGGTTCTGATATTTATTTCCTAAGAATCCGACAGTCCGACAGCTTTTTCAAGACTCATTCCTATATATTACTGGATAACAAAAAGCCAAATATCTGAACAACTGAATACAGCTCAGCTATATCGCGATTTCCAAAACATCGCGAGTTTTCTAAAACTTAATTTCATCTACATTACTATGAACTTCTTTATTTTCTAATGAGTAAAGATCCAGTACATAATCAATGTTCATTCTGGGCCAAGTTGCAGGTGGGCCAATGGCCCATCAGCCACAAAATCAGTGTGCCATTTAAGGATTTTCTTGGGAGGGGGGGACGACAAACAATAAAATATTTGGAAGATTCGGCACTACGGGTATGGCCGAATCAACTGACGTTTTATTGCCCTCATTTTCGACAGTGTTCTTATATTGCCTAGGAATTTGGGTGGAAAATTCAAAAGATTTTATCCCTCAATGCTCTCTTTATCTGCTTTTTGCTTTGACATCATTTTTTTCTTATTAAAATCAACTGAAACCGCATGCAAATTTCAGACAGCACTGTTAGCAATTTGTGACGATGTAAGCGAGGTCAAATGGCGCGTGACCTTTATCGGCCAATAAAATCACTAGTCATAAATCAGTGCGCGCACGGTAGTCTAGCAACGGTTAATTTCCACTAACAATCCGGCTATGTGATGTTTACAATTCACAATACGATTTTTGATAATTTTCATGTGAAAAATAATCGACTGCAAATGGAATTTTCGATTCGCCAGTTATATTTATCATGCGCCCAAATGGCCCACCGACAGTATTTTTGTTGCGCCCATTTTTTTTTTTTTTTTTGCGGGAATTCCGCAAAGGCACAGCCCAGAATGAACACTGCATAATGTAGTTATCATTTCCTGCCACTATCTACTTAAAATTTCAGTCCACTCGAAATCAAATATTGTGATAAATGCATACATTTTATTATAAATACTTCCAACTACCATACAGTCAACAATTAAGCAAGAAATCTTGGATTTAACTAAAAAGGTACCAGTGCAAATTGACAGAGCATTAAAACCATGTTTTAAATAAATAACAAAGCAATATACTATACAGCTAAAGCAAAACAAATATTTCATTCGCCGTCGCTAAGGCGTAAAAAAAAAAGTTTGTTTCAGGTTACCCGACCTACCCTAAAAAAATGCCCCGACCCTAGAACATTTTATTGAGTGTGTTGGATATTTTTTTGTTTTATTTATTTTTTCTCAATAATTATATGTTTTTTTCTTGATAGCATCCACTTTAAAACAATGTTTAATGATATTTCCGTACATGTTTTCAATATTTATTCAGTTTCAGAATCTTCAAATTGACCATTACCCAAGTAAAAAAAATAAAAATAAAACAAGATTCTGTGTTTGATAAACACACATGCCCCCAGTTGGTGCTGGGTAGCCCATTTCTTAGTCCACATTAAGTCAAGGTCAAAGTGAGGTTGGGTGATATGGGTGGATTGGGAACGGTCATAAGTAACAACTGTGTAAATATCTAGTGTTGTAGTAAGCATGTTGGTCATAGACAAAACGGTAAAATCTAGTTAACCAAGAAATGGCATTTTTTTTATTTATTATTAGGTCAAGGTTAAAGTAAGTTTGGGTGATATGGGTGGATATGATATGGTCATAAGCAACAACTGTGTAAGTATCAAAGTGTTGTAGTAAGCGGTGTTGGTGCTGGACGAAACGGTAAAATCTACTTACCCTTGTCATGGATGGAAGGACGGACAGGACAATCACTATATGCCTCCTGCATCAAGATGCCGGGGGCATACAAATTCCCTACCTACCTACCCTTTTTTGGGGGGGGGGGGGCATGTAACCTGAAACGCATATACTTTTTTTTTCTCCTCAGTCAGAATTTTCAAACGCTTGAAGTAAAGCATAGTGGTGTCTGACAGTGATTGGACGATGATCGAAAAAAATTGATAAGCAGCGAGTAAATTTATTTCGATGTTGATTATCGATGTCACAGTTACAAAATCTATCATCAGTTCAACAATCACTTTGAATTGTTTTATAGTTTTTCCATGTCAAATCTAATTGTTTTATACTTGTTTTAAATATTCAAGCATCGATTGATTTAGTAACCAAGAGGGCCCTGAGGACCCTAAGATGCTCACCTGATACCCTGTAACCCATTAGGAATTTGCATCCCTGAGGCGTGGCTTATTTTTATCCCAGGGGCATAAGTTGAACAACCTTGAACAAACCTCTGGGCCTTGCGGTTTCTGGTAAAGATTTGTCAAGTCATTTTGCTTTTTAAGTCTATATAAACCATGTGACCCCTCGGGGGGCGGCCAGATTTAACCCCAGGGGAATAATTTGAACAATCTTTGGAGAGGACCACTATGCAATGTTACGTACCAGATATAGGAAAGCTGTGGGCCTTGCCATTTCAAGGAGAATTTTAAAAGTCATTTTGCTATTTAAGTCTATCTAATCCATGTGACCCCCCCCCCCCCCACCCCGGGCCTGACCAGTTTTCACCCCAGGGGCATAATTTGAACAATATTTGTAGAGGACCACCATACAATGTTAAATACCAAATATGAAACCTCTAGGCCTTGCGGCTTCAGATGAGAAGACTTTTAAAGTCATTTTGCTATTTCAGTCTATATTAACCATGTGACCCCTGGGGTGTGGTCTGTTTTGACCCATGGGGCATAATTAAAACAAGCTTTGTAGAGGACCACTATAGGATGTTAAATACCAAATACAAAACCTCTGAGCCTTGCGGTTTCAGAGGAGAAGATTTTTAAAGACATTTTGCTATTACAGTTTATATAAACCATGTGACCCCCGGGGTGTGGCCAGTTTTTACCCCAGGGCCATAATTTGAATAATCTTTGAAGAGGACCACTAACCAATGTTACATACCAAATAAGAAACCTCTAGATCTTTCGGTCTCTGAGAAGATTTTTAAAGACATTTTGCTAATAAAGTTCATACAAACCATGTGACCCCCGGGGTGTGGCTAGTTTTGAACCCAGGGGCATAATTTGAATAATCTTTGTAGAGGACCACTATACAATGTTACATACCAAATAAGAAACCTCTAGATCTTTCGGTTTCTGAGGAGAAGATTTATAAAGTCATTTTGCTATTTAAGTCTATATAAATCATGTTACCCCCAGGGCGTGGCCAGTTTTGACCCCAGGGGCATAAACTGAACAGTATTTGTTGAGGACCACTATAGAATGTTACATACCAAATATGAAATCTCTAGGCCTTGTGGTTTTAGAGGAGAAGATTTTTTAAGTCATTTTGCTATATATTCTATATAAGTCATGTGACCCCCAGGGCGTGGCCTGTTTTGACCCCAGGGGCTTAATTTGAACAATCTTTGTAAATGACCACTATAGGATGTTACATACCAAATATGAAACCTCTGGGCCCTACGTTGTCAGAGAAGATTTTTTAAGTTTACACTTTTAAAATCTATTTTTAGCTCTGGTGACCTACATATGCAGCGGACTGAAAAGATTTGAACAACTTTAAAAGAGGTTTACCCAAGGATCTATTTTTAGCTCTGGTGACCTACATATGCAGAGGACTGAAAAGATCTGAACAACTTTGAAAGAGGTTTACCCAAGGATAATTCCTGTGAAGTTTGGTGAAAATCTGCCAAGCGGTTTAGGAGGAGATGTTGTTTGAATGAAAAGTTGAGGATGCACGCACACACACACACACACACACACACACACACACACACACACGCAAGCTCACACGCATGACGGACAATAGGCGATCACAAAAGCTCACCATGACCACTTTGTGCTCAGGTGAGCTAATAAAAGTTATGCTATTGAAATTATTTATTGTTTATTTGTTTACATGTATTATTGATGCACACATACATATATATTTAAGTATTTTGTCTATGTTAAAAGAAGAAAACTACACATATTACAAAATAACATTTGAAACCGATTATAGTCGGGAAAATCACATCATAAGTGGCAACCGATTCCAACTTGATGTTCGATTGCAATTTCAAACCAATGTCCCAACACTAGTGCCAGAAACCACAAAATTATGTGACGTAGCTCAGGGTGCTTTCGTCCGCACAGGCTAATCCAGGATGGCACTGTCCGCCTACAGTGAATTTATGTTTAAAAGAGACTTCCTTGAAACAGAAAATACCATAAAAGCGGAAAGTGCCGTCCCGGATTAGCCTGTGCAGACTGCACAGGCTGATCCGGGACGAAACTTTACGCACATGTTTTCCCATGACACGCCTCATTTGTTTCGCTTCAGCCATACTGTAACAAAACATCAGGGTTGGCCTCAAAAGTGCATAGAAAAACTGCAATGAAACAGGGTTTTACCCATGTTATAGGCACAAAGTTGTGCCCATAAATGATATTCAGCTAAATAACTGGATTAATATGCACAGACAGATTGCAACCTCAATACATGATGAGAAAGATCTAGGATCAGAAAAGGTACAAGGTGCTGATCTAAACAAGCAGGGGGATGCCAGCCGGACCATGTCATGAGGCGTGTCATGGGAAAACTGGGCTTAATGCATGTGTGTTAGGTGTCTTCCCAGATCAGTCTGTGCAGTCCACACTGGCTCATCCATGACTACACTTTCCATCTACAGTGGATTTATGTTTAGAGGAGATTATCTCAAAACCAAAAAATACCACAAAATTAGAAAGTGTAGTCCTGGATCAGTCTCTGAGGACTGCACATGCATTAAGTCGGGTTTTGCCACGACACGCCTCATTGATTTTAAGAAATTCAACATTCCACCCTGTTGATCAGCCCAGAGGGGAAGCAAGGGGGAGCCAAACAGAAGCAGGGTACAATACCCTGATATTCTGCTCTGGATCTTTCCCTATACATGTACCTGCCAATGTGCAAATTAAACTTGAAACTGTCTTAAAAGATTGCAGAAACAGAAGAAAGCTGATAACATTCATAAGACAACACCATAAATACATTTGCTAAATTACTTTGCAACCTTATTTCAAAATGGCTTATATGTAACAAGATAGTTTTTTTGGATCTGAAGAGTAGTATTTTTATTCAAGACTGACCTTATAAACATATTTGCTTTTTACAACTGTTTAAAAAATTTAATTACATTTCATTATCTATTTTTTTTAAATCCACTCGAAATTTGATATATACCAGCAATATTGTATATACCGTCATAATGAGAAGTTGCTCAGCAAACGACAAAAACAGAAAAATAATGACAATTCCCTATTCCCTACATTACACAAAGTGGTAACTCCAAACGTGAAAAACCCTGTTTCTTAGAAGCGGTTTAGCCAAGAACAAACAGGTTAGACATACATGGGTGAATATGTATACAAGACTTACCCACGGTCAGCTGTTTAATAACAAAGCAAGCCAAAAATGCAGGTTAGTATGCGAATATCTATATTAAACACATCTAATGAAGCATTAAATATATACACATTCTCAAGCATTATTATTATAAATGTGTTAGTTTACTGTAAGATGCTATTGTACAAAATGACTTCTAACAAAGTACAAGTTTCCACAAATGTCAATCGTATGCAAATTAATCTAGTATGCTCAGTCACTGTACTGGATTTTTAAGGTACTGAACTTCAGATGAACATAAATATGGGCGGTTTTTGTAGTTATGCCTATAAACGGTAAAAACATGCGTAAAATCATCACCATTTGTATAGAACACAACCACATGGGTTTTACATACACCGAGGTATAATAAGACAAATTGCTAAGTATCCAGAAAACTTTGTTAGTAGAACTGTTACAAGTAATGTATATATGCGTAAAATCATCACCATTTGTATAGAACACAACCACATGGGTTTTACATACACCGAGGCATAATAAGACAAATTGCTAAGTATCCAGAAAACTTTGTTAGTAGAACTGTTACAAGTAATGTATATATGCGTAAAATCATCACCATTTGTATAGAACACAACCACATGGGTTTTACATACACCGAGGCATAATAAGACAAATTGCTAAGTATCCAGAAAACTTTGTTAGTAGAACTGTTACAAGTAATGTATATATGCGTAAAATCATCACCATTTGTATAGAACACAACCACATGGAGTTTGTATAGAACACAACCACATGGAGTTTGTATAGAACACAACCACATGGGGTTTACATACACCGAGGCATAATAAGACAAATTGCTAAGTATCCAGAAAACTTTGTTAGTAGAACTGTTACAAGTAATGTATATATGCGTAAAATCATCACCATTTGTATAGAACACAACCACATGGGTTTACATACACCGAGGCATAATAAGACAAATTGCTAAGTATCCAGAAAACTTTGTTAGTAGAACTGTTACAAGTAATGTATATATGCGTAAAATCATCACCATTTGTATAGAACACAACCACATGGGTTTTACATACACCGAGGCATAATAAGACAAATTGCTAAGTATCCAGAAAACTTTGTTAGTAGAACTGTTACAAGTAATGTATATATGCGTAAAATCATCACCATTTGTATAGAACACAACCACATGGGTTTTACATACACCGAGGCATAATAAGACGAATTGCTAAGTATCCAGAAAACTTTGTTAGTAGAACTGTTACAAGTAATGTATATATGTGTAAAATGCTTAAATCATAGTATTTTGTAAATACTGAAGAACTGCAATATTTGTTAGTAAAATGTTAATATATATATTTACTATTTATGTCACACTACACTGTATGCCATGTATCATTAACCAGTATACATCGAGGGTTGAGCATGAAACTATTGTATCTGCTTAACATTTCTATATCAAATACAATAGTTTCGCGCTCAGTCTTCGACACGTAGTTCTATATTGATGCATGCGTCAGTCCAACATACAGCAAATAAAACTACTGGTTAGCAATAATCTAGGGATACCCTTTCTTGAAATATTTTCTGTTTTTCAAACGAAGAGTTTTTTGTATTTAATAATTACTCAATGCCTATATATTTTGTGACCAATGCCAAACTCAGTACACAATTTCTGCGGGCATATATGGGACTTATATTTAGACTTAAAGCGATTCCCAACAGGCGGGAATTTGCTATTCCGAATGATTCCAGGTCCAGGGTAATAGACTTTGGTAGGATTTTCGATCCCGGTAAAAAAGGTCCCCAGGTCAAACCTGGCCACGCCCCGGGGTCACATGATTTATATTATTATAAATCATGTGACCACGGGGCGTGGCCAGTTTTGACCCTAGGGGCATAAATTGAATAATATTTGTAGAGGACCACTATAGGATGTTACATACGGTATGTACCAAATATGAAACCTCTGGGCCTTGCAGCTTCAGAGAAGATGATTTTTAAAGACATTTTGCTATTTAAGTCTATATAAACCATGTGACCCCAGGGCATGGCCAGTTTTGACCCCAGGGGCATAATTTGAAAAATCTTTGTAGAGGACCACTATAGGATGTTACATACCAAATATGAAACCTCTGGGCCTTTTGGTTTCAGAGGAGATTTTTAAGGTCATATTGCTATATATTCTATATAAACCATGTGAGCCCCGGGCGTGATCGGTTTTGACCCCTGGGGCATAATTTGAACAAACTTTGTAGAGGACCACTAAAGGATGTTACAAACCAAATATCAAACCTCTGGGCCTTGCGGTTTCAGAGGAGAATATTTTTAATGTCATTTTGCTATATATTCTATATAAACCCTGTGACCCCCGGGACGTGGCCAGGTTTGACCCTGAGGGCATAATTTGAACAATCTTTGTAGAGGACCACTATAGAATGTTACATACCAAATATGAAACCTCTAGGCCTTGTGGTTTTAGAGGAGAAGATTTTTTAAGTCATTTTGCTATATATTCTATATAAACCATGTGACCCCCGGGGCGTGGCCAGTTTTGACCCCAGGGGCTTAATTTGAACAATCTTTGTAGAGGACCACTATAGGATGTTACATACCAAATATGAAACCTCTGGGCCTTGAGGTTTCAGAGAAGATTTTTTAAGTTTACACTTTTAAAATCTATTTTTAGCTCTGGTGACCTACATATGCAGCAGACCGTAACGATTTGAACAACTTTGAAAGAGGGTCACCCAATGATCATTCCTCTGAAGTTTGGTAAAAATCTGCCAAGAGGTTTAGGAGGAGATGTCGTTTGAATGAAAAGTTGACGACGGACGAACGCACGCAACCACGCACGGACGACGGACAACGGGCGATAACAAAAGCTTACCATGAGCACTTTGTGCTCAGGTGAGCTAAAAACTGTGACAAACATTTCATTCACTGATAATCTAGTGGAACTTTTGCTGAACTTATTGTTTAGTATTGATTCTGATACACATGTAAATCATTTAATGATTTTCAACAGAAATTCATATTTATCACAGAAGAAGATTTAGTCTTTTTTTGCAATCCAATAGGAAAAAAAGAGCTTTAAATGATTGGGAATGCATTTATTTTTTTTACTTCTTATGAAAATGGTTTAAAGTAGGCATCATTCCCTAGCAAGAATCATGCATTAATTTTTCCAAAAGTTGACTTTACACCAGAATTGTTTGTTCCCCTTAACCTAATTTATAGCAAAATTATTCCCAAAAAAGACAAACAGCCTGGGCCCCATACCCAGCGTCTGAAAAAAAGACATACAGCACAGGCTGGGCCCCATACCCAGCGTCTGAAAAAAAGACATACAGGCTGGGCCCCAAACCCAGCGTCTGAAAAAAAGCCCTGGGCCCGTATTCACAAAGCTCCTTTGGGAAAACTTAAGTGAATTTCTTAAATTCATACAATTCCTTAAGTCTCTGGCTATTGCATGTATATGTCTTTTTAACATTAAAATGTTTTGAACTAGTAAATATTGCTCCGATGTTTAGTATTTAACCCTTTTGTAAACAGAAATCACTGGATTTCACATAAAACAAGAGCTGTCAGAGGACAGCGCGCTCGACTATTCGAAGTATTTCAGTTGTTACATATTTTGGATAGTGAAAGGGGCATAAATTTTTTATAATACAATATTTTTAAGTGAAGCCTTGTATAGTTTATACATTTTTGGAACAAAAACTTTAACCACAAAGTATATGTAAAAAGTGGGCTAACTCTGTCAAAATACAAAACATAGTTATGGGGAATGTTGCCCCTGACACTGGAGTTGATGACACAGGTTAGTTCCAAGTTTCAAGTGAATAACTTATGTAGTTTTGAAGTTTAAAAACTTTAAAATATAAACTTTTAAACAGAAAATCTAAGTGAAAAAGGGGCATAACTCTGTCAAAATACAAAATGGAGTTATGGGTAATGTTGGCCCTGGTACTAGAGTTGATGATAAAGGTTAGTTCCAAGTTTCAAGTGAATAACTTATGTAGTTTTGAAGTAACTTTTGAATATAACCTTTAACCAGAAAATCTATGTGAAAAAGGGACATAACTCTAACAAAATACAAAATAGAGTTATGGGGAATGTTCACCCTGATAATGGAGTTGATGACAATGGTATATTCCAAGTTTCAAGTGAATAGCTTTTATAGTATTGAAGTCACAAAACTTTTGAATATAAACTTTAACCAGAAAATCTATGTGAAAAAGGGGCATAACTCTATCAAATACAAAACAGAGTAATGGGGAATGTTGCCCTTGATACTGGAGTTGATGACAAAGGTTAGTTCCAAGTTTCAAGTGAATAACTTATGTAGTTTTGAAGTTACAAAACTTTTGAATATAAACTTTAACCACAAAATTTAAGCGAAAAAGGGGCATAAATCTGTCAAAATACAAAACAGAGTTATGGGGAATGTTGTCCCGACACTGGAGTTGATGACACAGGTTACTTCCAAGTTTCAAGTGAATAACTTATGTAGTTTTTAAGTTTCAAAACTTTGGAATATAAACTTTTACCAGAAAATCTATGTGAAAAAAGGGGCATAACTCCATCAAAACACAAAAAAGAGTTATAAGGAATGTTGCCCTTGATACTGGAGTTGATGACAAAGGTTAGTTACAACTTCAAGTATATAACTTATGAAGTTTTGAACTTACAAAACTTTTGAATATAAACTTTAACCAGAAAATCTAAGTGAAAAAGAGGCATAAATCTGTCAAAATACAAAACAGAGTTATGGGGAATGTTGCCCCTGACACTGGAGTTAATGACAAAAGTATATTCTTAGTTTCAAGTGAATAACTTATGTAGTTTTGAAGTTACAAGACTTTTGAATAGTCGAGCTAAAAATTGATCTGAAAAATTCACTTAGGTACAACTCAAGTTACGATTCCCGTTAGGAGCTTTAAGAATACCAGCCTTCCTTTGCAAAACCCACCAAACGATGGGAAAAAAATCACAACAGCCCTCAACCTACCAGCGTTAAGATGGAGCAAGCCAGGCTGACAGATGCCATGATCGCAATCAGTATGTAGGTGACCTTGTGATCTGAAGAAGTGTAGAGGGCGCTCTCACATTGCTGGCCACACCCCTTAATCTTGTCATACCACAGGGCTTCGTTGTCCGTCTTTGTAAGCGGGGCACTGCATTCTCCATCTGTGTCAAACGATGTGGTCTCATAGAAGGTTTGCTGGAAAATAGGGTGGATTTAAGTATGGGTAACTGTTTCTTTGTTACTTTTTACCAGAGTATGTATAAACACATATTCATAGCATTTTTCAAAGTTCATAGGCCAAGGTCACAAAAAGAACTTATTTAAATGACTGTATGTACATCCATAATACAATGTTGTAATGGCAGTAATGCTCAGCAAAGTCATTAAGCATGTATGCCTTTATAAAGATTGCAAGACTTCCAGTAATGCACCATTCAATATTTTCCCCCAGGGGGGAGCGGCGGGCAAACCCGGGGGAATTTGACTAATTGGATCTTTTGGGGTTTAATTCCCAAACATAGAGCCAAACATTTGTGTCTAAATCCCAGTAGAAGGGGGGTGGAGATGTTTTGTGTATCAAATGGCCCGGGAGGTCAATATTACCGGCATCTAAAATCTAACCTAAGTCTATTTCCCGGGACCCGGAATCATTCGGCGTGTCAAATTCCCGCCTGTCGGGAATTGCTTTCAGTCTATGTCCCCTATATGCCTGCTGCTCCCCCTGTGGGAAAATATTGATAGGTGCATAATTACAGACCTTTTTTTAAGCCTCACGGGTCAGAATATCTTACCCATTCCCATCGCAAAATATGGGGGGGTTTCCCCAACTGAAAAAATATATTCCCCTCCACTACAGAATTTCGTTTGACATTTATAACAATCTTGAAGCAAATTACATCAAGAAATATAATAAGATAATAATATAATAATGAAATTTAGATATAAATTGCAATTTAATCAGTTAATCAATGGAAACTGATACTGACCACAATATTTATTTGTACATTTATTTCCCAATTTGCCAAATTTTACGTTGAGGAATTCCCGATTTCAAACTAGGTAGTAGGTACTTTTTCCCAAAGAGTTCAGAAAAGGCCCAAGTATTAAAAATAATTGGCTTTAACATCTTTAGTGAGAGCACACAACATAGTATCTTCAAAACAGCTTTCATCATGAGAATGGCTGAAATTGTACATTATGAAATTTTAAGCAATTAAGTCCTAAAAGTTTTATTGTAGCTGAACTTTGTTATCTCAACTCGCATCTCCACGAAGTCAATATTCTGGACATGTTGAAGTAGACAATAATTCCTGACATTCTTCCTTCTTAGTATATATAAATGAATATGGTTAACTCGAAGTTAAAACTCCAATTTTCGGTTATGTCAAAGTGGTTTTCTGGTCCCAACAAGTATTTTCACACTTTTTTTTTATCTGTTTATCTCAAAGTGTGACAATATATATCAAGCAACAAACAAGTTTGTCACAAATTGCAAACATCTCAAAACCTCTTTTCTCATATTTAAAAGAGTATGTGTTAACTTTAATTGAATAACTGACCGCTGGTTTGCAGTTCAGTATAATACTGTATACGTCAGTGTTCTTTTGGGGCCAATTTCGCCCCCCCCCCCCCTGCTAAAAAGTATATATTTTTCCCCTATATTTACCTTCAAATTCCCATCAGAATGTAAGCTTTATTTTGAAAAAAAACTTGACAACAATCGGACAAAAATTGACAAAGATAGAGGATTTCTGTAAAACAATTCCAGCAATTTTTTATCAAACCAAGTTTGTGCGTAATATAAGTTATCATTTGTAGCACAATAATTGATTATTGTTTTATAACAAAGTAGAATATAAAAATGTTTTAATGCTTTTCTTTAAAAAAAATCCCCTTTTGCAGTAAAATTCCCCTTCTGAAGGGCCCCGTCACCTTTCCTCCAAAAGGTGAAACAAGAGGGCCATGATGGCCCAAAGCGCTCACCTGAGAACTGGTACAGATGAAGACCATACTGTTGTGACAGGTTTGAAAATTAAGGTATCTGAACAATACGCAGAGGGGGATAGGATCAATTTTGATTTAAAACATCGGTTAGTGCAATGGGCAAACTAAAGTACAAGTTGGGCAGTCGATGTGCATTTATTTTGCTAATGGTTCTCAAATCATTTTTCTCGATACTGTTACCTGACCCTTTTTCATTTAGTCATTGACAATTCTGGAAAACGCAGAAACAGTAGATTTTGATGTCTTTTTCGCAAACAGTTTTGGAGAACTAGTTGCAATGCGATAATTGCAATGGCTGTGCTCTAAGGTGAAGTTTTGCTTTTTCTTTGATAATTTTCTGTCCAATGATAATAAATTATGTTAATGCAGGCTCTGAAGACATAAATGTTGCATGTACAAATAACTGCATGCATGTCTTGCAACTGTTGGAAATCAAATTTTATCAATCAATTTTTATGGTCATGCACAAACTGTGTAAGTTTGGTCAACACTGAATAAAAAATCATGTGTGCAAGCCAATCATTGAGAACTTGTTGATGCTTTTTTCCAAACACAAGGGGCAATAACTCTGGTGTTTCTGGCCCGATCATGCTTTTATTCGACTTCACCTGTAGTCTTACATTCATAGACAAACTGTACATGATTGGTGAAGATTGGATGAAAAAAGAAGTCTCTATCCTGAATAATGTCCATTTTTGCATATTTTTTTCACAAACAAAGGGAAATAATAATGGTGTGTCTGGTCCGATCTTGCTTATATTTGACTTCAACTGTAATCTCATGGTAATAGACAAACTGTGCAAGATGGGTGAAGATGTGATGAAAAATGATGTCTCTAACCTGAATAATGTCCATTCTTGTAATTTTTTTAATAAACAAAGGGCAATAACTCTGGTGTTTGAAACACCATCTGGCCCATTTTTGGCCTGTGCTGAGATCTGAGGGTCATACACAAACTGTTAAAAGTTTGGTTAAGAATGGATGGAAAATAAAGTCTAAACGTTGGAAAAGGGCATTTTTGCACTTGTTTGCACCAAAATGGGCAATAACTCTGGTGTTACTGGTGTGATTTGACCCAATAACAATCCCAAGATTTTATGGTCATACACAAACTGCGCAAGTTAGGTCAAAATTGCATAAAAAATGTAGTCTTTATCGCGATAACGGTCCAAATTGTTGATGGCATACGGACAACGGACGATTGACGACGCTGGAGAGCTTCCCTATACCAATAGCTCAACGAGCACTTCGTGCTCAGGTGAGCTAAAAAAACTAGATGTATACAGGATCGTTTTTGTTTTGTTCGGATTTTTTCGCCCTGTTTAACAGTATTTCAGTCATATCAGATATCACGGTGGTCAGATAATACGGGATCGCACTGCTATATTGCGATTTATTGAAAAAGTTAGACTAAATAATAAATTCTTCTCAAAGGTCTGTCTTAGGATATAAGGAACTTCGGATATCTCGGAGTCACTTGTGAGCTCCTGGTGACTTTC
The DNA here is from genome assembly GCA_027627225.1 of Congeria kusceri. Classification (NCBI taxonomy): domain Eukaryota; kingdom Metazoa; phylum Mollusca; class Bivalvia; order Myida; family Dreissenidae; genus Congeria; species Congeria kusceri. The sequence continues at coordinate 12,117,823 of CM051039.1, forward strand.
AGATAATGAAGTTCAGCGGTATATGGAAAACTGAATGTCAGATTTCCTACAGAATTAAACTACAATATAAAAGCAAGTAATAATGTAAAACAAATTTGAGTTTTGAAAGTACCAGCATTTTTGGGGGGCCTTGTTTTCAGCCGATAATAGGTAGGGAAAGATCTAGAGTGAAATAGCGAGGTGCTGCACCCTGCTCCGTTTTGGTTCCCCCCTGCTGCCCTTCTGGGCTGGTCAACACAGAAATGTTGAATATCTTTTGAAATTTAATATATTTTTGCAAGTATTGAATGACAAACATTAAACTATGCTCAAAAGCCTTAATCAGAAGCATTAGACTCATAAAAACTAGGGATATATAGCAAAATATTAGAAATTGTCAACACATTGGTCCAGCTTTCCATCCTGCTCCTTTTTAGCAGCACCCTGTACGTTTTTTGATCCTACATCTTTCCCTAATCAGTACCATTCACAAAGCCAAAAAGTATACTTTTTTCACAATTTTTTTGCCTAAATTCAAAAATGGAAAAGTGGACAAAAATCATGAAATCTTTAAAATGTTTAATGGTTGCATCAGTGTTTAAACCACATTTATAATGTGTGTGTATTTAAAGTTGGATTAAATATAAGAAAATCACTAGTTATTATTTGAATTAAGATACTAGTTTATATTTTTCTTTTTTTTTCTTTTTTTTTCACAATTTTGTGCTTTAAAGGCGCATTTTTTACAATTTCACAGAAATGGGCATATTCACAAATCACTGAAAAAACACGGATTATGAAAATTCCCATAACTGAATAAGAGTTGAATATTGTAGAATATCAAGAGAACTAATTTCTTGCCAAAATAACTTTCACAACTATTTATTTTTACAAATTTTGTTTTAGTTCAAAAAAATACAACATACCAATGAAAGTAGGGAAAGATCTAGGATCACAAAAGGTACAGGGTGCTGTTAAAAAGGGGCAGGGTGGAAAGCCAGACCAGTCTGTTGACATTTTCTAATAATTTGCTAAATCCAAGTTATTTATTAGTCTTATGCTTGTAATTACGGTTTTTGAGCCTAGTCCATTCATTTATCATTGAATATTGCAAAAATATATGAAATTTCAAAAGATATTCAACATTTCTGTGTTGACCAGCCCAAAGGGGCAGCAGGGAGGAACCAAAATGGAGCGGGGTGCAGCACACTGCTATTTTGCTCTAGATCTTTCCCTAAATGAAAGTAATAATATTAACTAAATTACCCCACAGCTTTCTGCATAGAACCATTGATCACAGTCTAAAAACCACAGCCATTCTCCATTGTACCTCTTCACTACCTCACAAGGTGTTTTAACACGCTCACATAACTCCTTGTTCGGCCGCTCAACCTCTTGTTTGTCGTTCTCACATTTTGGGAGGTAGACTGAGCACAGAAAGGGCTGAATAATCTTCCAGCACTCTGGAACACTTCTTAAATGTTCCCAGTATGTCAACTGCTCGTGTATCACTGACTGGTTGAACGTGCTGTTGGTAAACACTAGGGACGTATAGTTGAATGTCACGTCAGCTGTCATGCATACTGGCATCTCCACGGCGATGCAAACTGGCGTTGTGTTGCCATGGTAGCATGGAACGGATGCCACTTTGATGATGAAATGCAGCAGACATAAAACAGGTACCCAATATGATGTACCAAGCAACTGAGTCATTTTGCATCTTCCACGTGCATTTCTCCTAAAATAAAAAGTTAAAATGGAGAATAGCTAATGACACATAAGCAATGTCAAAGTAATAAATATGAGAAGTTTTTAGATAGAAGTGACACCCTGTCTAAGTTGGCATGCTAAGAAATATAAATTAGTGGCTAACAATTAGAATAAACAAAAATACCTGTTATCTAAAAAATAGTTTTATTATGAAGTGTGCAAATATGCTTCATTTTTATATTCATTTAGATATTGTCAGGCATTTAAAATGTTAAGTAGCTAGTTAGACATTTTAGAAATGTTAGTAGCCAAGTGCTATTTTGGCTACAGGTAGCGCATATAGCAGGGCTGGCTAAATTAATTTTAAGTATTGAACACATTTATTACACTGTACTGACAAACATCAAACAACATTTGCAGTTAATTTTTTGGCTATTTTTACTGCTGAATAAAGGCAGTTTCCCCTTGCCCATAAACCGCCATTTTCCCCTAAAATGACCAAATTTTTCCCCCAAAATAATAAAAATAAAATAAATAAAAAAATAATAACGCGCAGCCAATTTTGGAAGCAAAGAATATAGCTTAAAATGACAGTTACCACACCACATTTTCATAGCGGAATTCTAGTGTACAAAGTGTGCGTTAAATGTTCACAGTTGGCAATTCACAATATTTATTAAAAAAAACTTTTTTCCCAATTTTGAGGTTTGTCCCGCTAAAATTCCCCTAGTTCAATGGCACAGGTGGTCGTAACAAGAGCTGTCGACGCACAGCTCGCTCGACTTTTCGTGTGCTTGTCAGAGTTACTGGCTTTTTTTTCTAAAACAAGAATATGGAAATTCCACGAAAACCAAATTTTCAAACGAAATGCATTGAAATCAGCACATCAATAAAATTTTAAGTAATGGTAAACTTGACCCCACCAACCCCATATGCAATCCCAAGCGATGTCTCGATATAAGGTACCTATGTATTAAGTTTCATTAAAATATCTCAATGCATTCTTAAGTTATTGAGTGGAAACCATTTTTCTATTTTTAGTAACAGTGACCTTGACCCCACCCACCCCATATGCAATCCCAAGCGAGGTCTCGATATAAAGAATCTATGTATAAAGTTTCATTAAAATATCTCAATGCATTCTTAAGTTATCGAGCAGAAACCGTTTTTCTATTTAGTAACAGTGACTTTGACCTTGACCCTATACACAATTGCAAGTGAGGTCTCAATATAAGGTATGTAACTATGTATAAAGTTTCAAAAAAATATCTCAATGCATTCTCAAGTTATTGAGCGGAAACCGTTTTTCTATTTTTAGTAACAGTGACCTTGACCCCACCCTCCCCAAATACAATCCCAAGCGAAGTTATGATACAAGGTATATATGTATTAAGTTTCATTAAAATATCACAATGAGTGTTCAAATTATTGAGCGGAAACCATTTTTCTATTTTTAGTAACAGTGACCTTGACCCCACCAACCCAATATGCAATCCCAAGTGAGGTCTTGATATAAGGTACCTATGTAGTACGAATTATTAATATATCTAAATATGTTCTCAAGTTATTGAGCGGAAACTGTTTTTCTATTTTTAGTAACAGTGACCTTGACCCCACACACCCCATATGCAATCCCAAGCGAGGTCTCGCTATAAGGTATCTATGTTTGAAGTGTAATTACAATAGCTTTATCCGTTCTCGAGTTAGAGATCGGAAACAAAAAGTTGAGAAATTAGCTAACCGAAAAACTAACCTGTCCATACAGCTTATAAGTAAAAAAATTTAAGTGTAAAAACGCCCATAATTTTGACAAATTTCAAACTAGAGTTATCAAAATTGGCCTATGAGTTCATTTAAATATAGGGAATAAGTGTTCTAAGTTTGAATGAAATCCCTCAAGCCATTCCTGAGAAACCAGCTTACCGAAAAAAACTTGAACCTGTCCATATAGTTATATGTAAAATTTCTGTGTTTGAAGTGTAATTACAATAGCTTAATCCATTCTCGAGTTAGAGAGCGGAAACAAAAAGTTGAGAAATTAGCTTACCGAAAAACTAACCTGTCCATACAGCTTATATGTAAAAATTTTCAGTGTAAAAAGGCCCATAGCTCGGATGGCTACACCGACGCCGACGCGAGTAGAATAGCTTGCCTTTTATTCGAAAAGTAGAGTAAAAATTGCAAAAAAAATCATTGATTTGTTGAAAACGGACAACTAAGGCAGTATGAAATATCCCCACCCTCCCTTACAGAGAGTGTACATTTAAAAAAATGTGAACAATCTTGATATTTGTGTTGTCTTGATTTTGGCAAAGTATACATGAAGTTGACTGATCTGTTCTTTTGTGGAGTTTTTATTGAAATATGAAGACATGAAAATACAAAAGTCCTTCATCCCAATATGTACTGTTTAAAAGGAAATATACTGGGTGTACCGTCTTAAGCTTTAAAACACGATTAAATATGACTAAAATTATATTTATATTGTAAAATAGTAAATGATGTTTACGATAATAATGTTACCGTTCATAATTTGGCACTTTTGTACAATTTTATATTTTCATAAGTGCAACAGTGACCTCTTTGTTGAATCTAGGGTCGGCCATTTTATTTTATGACGGACATACCGATTACCGGTGCAAATGTAATTATCTTCTTTGTTTCATGATCAGCTGCTGTTCTAAATCTCTGGTTTATATGACTTGCCTGAAAGCAACTATTGACAATAAAAAAAAATTGTTTTTTAATATGATTGACTACTTTTTCTGTTTGTTCAAGGTATGCTGCTTGACCCTATTACCGGTGTACTAAACATTTGAATTAAGTTGTGAATTGTATGGTCCTACAATTTACAGAAATGTTACATATCTGAAAACAAAAAATATGTTTTATTTAATAAATAAATCTTTTTTACTTGTATATTCTATCGTAATTCGTTTATTTGACCGAGTTTTCTAACCATGTCATGGCCGCCATGTTTGTTTATGTTGTTACGGTCTAGGGAAAGATCTAGGATTTGTGTACAGGGTGCTGCTAAAAAGGAGCAGGGTGGAAAGCCCGACTAGTTTGTTGACATGTTCTAATATTTAGCTTCATCCAGGGTTTTCATGAGCTTAATACTTCTGTTTAAGGTTTTTAAGCATTTCCTATTCCTTTGTCATTGAATATTTGCAAAAATATATTAAATTTCAAAAGATATTCAACATTTCTGTGTTGAGGAGCCCAGAGGGGCAGCAGGGGTGAACCAAAAAGGAGCAGGGTGCTGCGCCCTGTTATTTTGCCCTATATTTTTCCCTATGTTACCGATTAGCGGTGCATATATAAAATTCACACACACAGTTTTACTGCACTAATCTTCCGCATGCTGACTCTTAGAATACTGCAGAAAACAACTAAGATTATGATGCATCATTTTGAATTAATATTTGTTACCTTCAATGGAGAAAAAAAAGACTTGTTGAATATATGGGTTGAAAAGGTTCTGTTCCACAATGTGGTTTATGGAAAACCAGACACTTTGAACTGACTGTTTTATTCTAAATATGCCTATAAAATCAAATCAACACTGTACAGACTCAACTGATAGGGTTCTCACTTGTTTCCAGTAGTTATATGTTGCAAATAGAAACAAAATAAACATTAAATCATTTCAGACTTCCTACCTTTCCACGGTCAAGTTGACATTTCTCATTGAAATTTAATTGATTGATTGAGGTAAGTGCATCATGGGATTTCATTACGTCATATATTAATTTGGAACGCTTGAGATGAGGTGTTTTGTCATGTACTTGATAAAAATGGAGAGATTTTATGTCTGAAAACCCAATAATTTGGGCAAAAATGGAATAGCTAACTAAGTCAGTGTTCATTCTGGGCCGAGTTGCAGGTGGGCAAATGGCCCATCAGCCACAAAATCAGTGCGCCATTTATGGATTTTTTGGGGAGGGGGGGACGACAAACAAAAAAATATTGTTCATGTTACTTTTATGACGTTTTTTTTACAAATGTCAAACATCAAATTACTCTTATTATTGTACGATAACTACAAAAATTTCTCTGACAAACCCTTCTAAAATTGTGACCGTCAACCTTTGTGGAAGATTTGGCACTACGGGTACGGCCGAATCAATGGACGTTTTCTTGCCCTCATTTTCGACAGTGTTCTCATTTTGCCTATGAATTTTGGTTGAAAATTCAAAAGATTTTGTCTCTCAATGCTCTCTTTATCTGCTTTTTGCTTTGACATAATTTTTTCTTATTAAAATCAACTGAAACCGCATGCAAATTTCAGACAGCACTGTTAGCAAATTGGGATTATGTAAGCGAGGTTAAATGGCGCGTGACCTTTATCGGCCAATAAAATCACTAGTTATATATCAGTGCACGTACTGTAACCTAGCAACGGTTAATTTCCACTAACAATCCGGCTTTGTCATGTTTAGAATTCACAATACGATTTTCGATAATTTTCATGTGAAAAAAAACGCCTGCAAATGGAATTTTCTATTCGCCAGTTATATTTATAACGTGCCCAAATGGCCCACTGACAGTATTTTTGTTGCGCCCATTTAGTATTTTTTTGCGGGAATCCAGCAAAGGCACAGCCCAGAATGAACACTGCTAATTATTGTTATTTCTTTATCTATTTACATTTTAGGACAACATTGTTTCAATTTTTTTGTTATATAACAGTTGGCGCGAACGATTGTCTAAAAAAAAACGGATATGACTCTCCTGCGCATGATAAAATACGAAAATCGGAATAACCGCGTAATACGTATACACCGGTGATACCATTGAGCATATAATCAGGACGATATTATATAAAAACGATACATCAAAATCGATAGTTCTGGCTTCCATAACTTAAAATGTCGCTTTTTATATTTTTTTACTTTGCGCAACATTAAAGTTATGGAGCAACCCCCATAGTAGCCTACCAGCAATTATCCAGAATTTGACAGTTTATCAACAGTCACCAAAAAAACTGCCCAAAACAGCTTTTTACATGCACTACTGAACCTAATAGGCAGCATTATTAGATAGATGGATAATTTTTACATCTAGTTAGCATACTTATGACAAAATAAGATCTAAAAGACTTCTAAATTACCATTCCGTTACTAAAATAGCCTGAAACAAAACTGACATTTAATGGATTTTTACTTCACTAGTGATTGTTTTGTGAATACACTATATTTAATACCTAGTTAAAGAATAATAGATTGAACATCACTTACATTAATATTAATACAATATGTTTGCTGATCAGACATGAGTAATTGAACAGATATAATGCATTACGGAAAACGAAAACAATGTTTACAATTTGAGCACGCGAAAAGGTCAAGGTCGATCTAAACATATCCAAATGAAAATCTTGTAGTCACGTGATCAAACAACAATGGCGTAATTGTACACTTTGTGTAAATCAGTTATTTTCAGGTATTATAAGACGCATTTGACAATTTCGATTCCCAAACATGCCACAAGTCAAAAGTTTATATTGACTTGCTTGTATATGGAATGATTTCCTCCAGAAATTGCAAATGTATGGATTTATAGCGTGACGTAAATATGTTAAACTCTGGTTGACTTTCGATACGGGGTTGGCTTCAGCGAACAGGTCTAGTCAGTACTATATACACTGTTTGCTGAAGTTTCTTTAGCTACAAAATCGATAAACATGTAAATATGAACAATATCTCACAAATCTAATCTATTTCTATAACTGACAAAGTAAAACTATCACAGTCTCTAGTAATCTTGTCAAATAATAACAACCTATATAGAGCAATGGGGACATAAGAATTAAGTCCGTATACACCGGTAGACGGTATCCCAAGTATACGTTATTTTAGGCCAAATAAATAATACGCACGCATTTAATCATTTTAATAAAATAAAAACATTAAATGATTAATCATTTGAACGCCTCATTTATTACTATTTTCTTATATTAAACTAAATAAATGTGTTAACTAATGAAAGGTACGAAAAACAATGGAACGAAATAACAATGAAAACATACACATGGTTGTAACAGTGGAATCAACAAATCATACACTTTTCTTTGACCCGATTTGTACAGTATGCAGATTTCGCTTAAGATACAGAGAAGTAACTATGAAGCTGCATACCAAAAAGACCAAGTTAATAAAAAATAATGAAAATAATAATATAGTCACGTGATTGCAAGATTGTGTAAGATGACTCACCAATGAGTTATAACCATACAATACAATACAGGGTACACTCCACCAATAATATGGTCCATATAATTGAGGTTACATTCAACAATACGTTTTCCAATAATGTATACCTACGGCAAATAATTTTTTTTCTAGCCGAGGAGTAATCTAGTGTTTAAAAAGATATCTACTATCTTAAGGTTAAATTCCATTTCTACTTTTGTGCGATACCCGGATACGCAAAGATCGTTAATTGATTTATTGATTTAATGTTGACTTATAATTCAACGGGGAACGGAAGCGGTGTACGGAACCACCCACCACCCTCTAAAATTGGTTAACATTCGATTTTGAAAACTTTACAACATCTTAAAACATATGCATTTCCACATGATGTGTTCTTCAATAAATGTATTATAATATGCACAACTCTACTGCGGTATTTGCGTTAAATTGTTCCTTTCCGATATCTACCCAACATGTAACAGAGACCACGCAGTTCGTTAGCAGTCCATTTAAGAAAATGAATATTCACGCCCCCCAGGCAATTTAACTTAAAATTCTGTGCCAGCGCCGGGTCAAAGACCGTTATGCAGGAAAGATGCTATACGATCGTGTCTTAACCTCGTTAAGTCAATTATCACTTATACACATCCGCACAAGAAAATAATTTGGTATTATTACACTCAACAAAGCTTCTCAACATACGAAACAGCTATCATAATAGCGAGAGAAAGATACAATTTCATATATTTTGCATTATTTTTGCATAATTTACATCACTTCATATGTATATAACGCCCAGCAGTCCAGACAGAATAGATATATTCCCTTTAAGTCAAATACACACATTGTGTTGGCTAACTTATCACATCCAAATCGTTTCAAAATGTGTACGAAGTTTTTGAAGTCATGCCTGCTGTACTTTCTCATTCTAATGAGTTTTATGACAACTTCCGGTTCAGCACGTGAACCCGATTGCTCGAGATTCCATTATGCGGAAAACTCTTGGAAAAGATTTTCCGGATGGAGATACACGTAGAAACTATCGACAAACAGCCCAACCAGTGCTTGGATGAGAATTTACGACGAGAAAACCAAGTACAAGGTAATTACTTACACGTAAACTTTTATTTTAACTGTAAACTACCTATTAATACGGATATTAATGACACGCCTCAACGATTGGTTTACAGACAAATTGTCTGCATCCTCCCTTTAATCACACATTTATCATATGGATATTGTCTCCATTCAGGGATAAAAGAACGAGTGTAATGGTCCTGTTTCACACACTATGAATTATTGAAAGACGTTCTTCGCTCCCTGTATGTACCCGTTGGCTCAACACGGCTAACAAAAAAGTTTTGGTAAATATTATACTTTTTGCAGAAATAACATAAAAGATTCAAGAACGTAAACACAGTCTTACCCAGACAGACAAACAATCTGGAGCTTCCGGTACTACCTACGCTCGCTGGGGACGCCTATCATGTCCTTCCTCCAGCACACTTCTGTACGAAGGCTTCGTTGCCGGAAGTTATTTTGCCCATTCCGGAAGTGGAGCCAATTACCTTTGCCTTCCCAAAGAGCCCATGTGGGGATACACGTAGAAACTATCGACAAACAGCCCAACCAGTCCGCTGAAATGTCCGCCGTACATCAGTGGACGTGAGCTGACATGCGCTGTATGTTCTTTGAGCGAATCTTGAGTACGCGATGTAAATACTTTGCTCTCTTACATCGAGCGTCTTGTTAAACGTCCTGGTAATAGTACGTAATATCAGTATAATACTAGTATACCATCTTTTAAAGGTTTCCATGTTAGAAGGTACATTGTTATTGTCAAATTATCCGAATATATATTACAATCTTCTTTAAATACATATTATATCTTTATGTTTCTTTTTTTTTTCTAGCCTTTGCAAACACTCTTGAAATGTAAGTTGTTTCACAGTTGTTTCACAGAAATCACAGTTGTTTCAGGGAAAAACCCTCGATAATGTTGCAGAACTTTAGGTCTAACCTTTTTTTCCAATATGCACTTATGGTAAAACGTGATTATTTGTAATTGTATCAGTATTTTGGTAATAACGTATATTTTAATACTGTTAATTATATATCCGCAACATTTGAATAATAAAGTAGTACAATATAAAACGTGTTTCACGGATTGCAATTGTTAATATTCAATCGGCGTGTCAGTGTTTTCGTCCTCTCATCCGTTTCTTTATTGGGACGGAAAATTAAGTACACTTATATGTTAAAACTATTTTACGGCTGTAAGAAATATTTTTACATTTTGCAGTATTATTGACAATAAAAATTCAGCTTAAAGTTTACATGGTTAGTCAGGGACTTTCATCTGATTTAAAACATACTAAGAGCATGTTGGCATATGTCACTATTATTCGTTTAGTTTCGTTAATATGATACCATCCTTAACAAATAGTAAACCACGGTGTTTTCTTTAAACGATAATTGCGGACACATTTGACCAAAATATTTTCCAGTAAGTATGTATATATAAAGACCCGATAATTACACACAACAATTACTGGGACTGACGTTGAACGAATGATTATACAAATGTGTGAATCTGCTTTATTTATTTATTTATTTATTTATTTAAGTCTCATCCACATTTACCTATTATATACATCATATAAAGTCATTAAAACTATAATTATAAGAGACTATTAACACGCCACATCTGTCCATTCTAAAATATAATAACAAGTCACATCTGTACATTCTAAAATGTATAACAAGTCACATCTGTACCTTCTAAAATATATAACAAGTCACATCTGTACATTCTAAAATATATAACAAGTCACATCTGTACATTCTAAAATATATAACAAGTCACATCTGTATATTCTAATATATATATACCATACTGCAAGATAAAAAGAACTCTAGTTCAATATCTTAAAAGTACAAAACATGTGTTAAGACTTCGTTTGTTTGTTGTTGTTGTTTTTTCTTTAAAAATATATTAAAATGTGTCAATTATGTACAATACAAAAATCTTTTACGTTTCTTTAAAATTAGGAAGAAGGATTTTGCAGCTATTTTTACAATACTTGCATTGGAACGAATAAAACTAAGCTTGTTTTCATCATTTAACATTTGACATATGAAACCCTTCGTTTGCAGTATTAGCTCTAAGAAACAAATCAGTTCTAATGTCCTTGTAATATGGACATTGAATTAAAACATGCATCTCAGTTTCAACTCCATTTCCACATATTGGGCATATTCTATTACACAGTTCTAAACGTTCTAACAAGTGCACAGGACTCTTACGGTAATATTAGCGGGTAAATTTTTATATAGACATTTTATTTCACTATCATCCGTTAATTGCTCAATTGCCAAGTGCATTGTTATAATACGGGGTTTGAAGTTCATGTAAATTATAATATACTATTAAATACTACCTACGTTATACAAAAACGTCCATTAGCCTTCAGTATTTTAGGTAACACTTTCCCCTATAAACGTGAAAAAATACATCTGTGTTCTTAAATTATCATTGAATTGAAACACTTGTGCATATGATGAATCCACAGGTCAGGTTTCAGGTACATTAACGACATTTAAGTCACATTTTGAATTTAACTGTCACTACTTAACAATAACGTTTACTCGTTTCTTTCTCAGCCATTTCGCCTCTGTAAAATGCGATGACATCGATAAGGGGGAAAGTAAACAAAGCGTTTATTCTCGTTTAGCATTCGGGATAAAGAGAACGGTTATGGAAAATGCATCGGACGTGTCTTAAACCATGGCGGCTAGTCGTTTTCATCATGATTCGAAATACCGGCTTTTCCAATTCGGTTCGCGAATCCGCGTGTTCGAAGTTTCATTACGAGGAAAAAACTGCTGGAGAAAATGATCCGGACGGAAATACGCGTGGAAAATGTGGATAAGCAACTTCAAAAGTGGATTAGAATCTTCAATGCGATAAACATGTGAAAGGTATGTGAATCGGTCCATTATGTTGTGTGAAATACTCATTACATGATAACACAAAATATGAGCATATATATCGTTCGATGACTTTTGTTGAATTCAATACGATAGACAACCAACTGCACTTATAATTGATTTACACCTGTAATATAAGGAATATATTAACGAATATTTAGTTAAGAACTTTAGAACGCAGACAGTAAGACAATATAAACACGTTTATAATAAATAATATATTTCCATCTGTTCCTTTGACTTATAAATATTAATATGCTGGATGATGTATGGATTGTTCATTTTCGACAGACCTCACTAAAGTGGTTATAGAACTCATAAACCTTGTTCGTAAGTCGAATGAAGTCCTTCCTCGAGCACACTTGTGTACGAAGGCTTCGTTGCCGGAAGTTATTTAGGCCATTCCGGAAGTCGAGCCAATTACCTTTGCCTTCCCAGCGAGCCCATGTGGGAAATGTTCGACAAAACGGTTACAGACCTCGCTTATATTTACGGCGCAGAGTATGAAACGAGCGGTTCTCCTGTGTTAAAACATCTATACGACCACGAGGTCCGTGCGCAGTGTGTCTCGTCGCCACCATCAACGTGCTCATGATTCCCGGAAGGAACGCCTGCTACCCGGGCTGGACGCTGGATTACGCCGGATACCTGATGACGCAATATTTCTCCCACTCATCCAACAAAGATTGTATTTGTGTTGACGGCGATGCAGAGGCAGCTGACTGCAGCAGTGGAAGCAACCAAGAAGGCGCTCTTCTTTATCACGTGGAGAACAGGTGCAGCTCGTTGAAATGTCCGCCGTATAGGTTACGCATGCGCAAATAAATTCCTTCTTTGTTACATATAAAATATTCAATGTTTGATCACAATTTTCACCATGACCAAGCGACTTCCCATTATATCACCATACATTGTTGGAAAGATAAGGCAATAACCTTTTGAAAAAAACAGCATGTCAAAAAATTCTATACGTTGTAACTCAAAATATTTACCTTAGAATAAACACACCGGTTTTGACAGGCATGGGGGCTGCCATTTTGTGCTTGAATACATGGACCAAAAGTTATGAAGCTGGGAAACACTAGACATAACAGTAGTGCAAACAACAGCCTTTTTTCTTATTGCTTACACATATACCTTTAAATGATACCAAAACATATCATTTAAACTGTATTTTACAAATTATATGCATCCTGCACTCAGCCACATGTGCTTATTATCTAACTGACAGCATGTAACCCTGGGGATTACATTTCCGTTTTGGTGTAATTTGACCATTATATCAGTGGAGTGAGCTGACATGCTCAGTGTGTACGCATCATGGATAAGTGGTGTTTGACTTATACAAACATTTATTGATCTGTGGTTTATAAAAATGTACTAGGGAATACTAAATAACCACTGGCTGTTGTTTTTCTTGATAAAAGTGATTTGTGCTATTGTGCTTAACTACGATGTACTTGTAGCTCATAAGGTGCAAGAGTATGATTGAAGTGCATTTGCCTTTTAAAATATGCATTATTGCAGTTCTTCCTTCAAGCTTGTAGTTTTTTGCTGTATATTATATTTCAAACTATTCGATAATTGTTATGAAAGAACACTTTACTGAAGTGTTGAAAAGGTGTTGTAGTTTAATTTATCAAAACCAGAGGCTGTTCTCCTTCGTGATAAAAGTGACTTGTGCCTTAGCATGTCTGATCAACAAACATGTACAAGCAGTTTATAATATGCAAGTGTAGGATTTATATGCTTTTAGAAATGTGCATTATTGCAGTTCTTCCTGAAGCTTGTAGCTTTTTGCTCCACCTTATATTACAAAATAATCGACAATTCTGCTTGTTATTACAGGAAATACCACAGACATGTAAACACAGTATTGATATAACACAAACTAATATCAATTTGATAAATTAGCAATTAAAAGCAAAACACAGCGTATCACCCGCCTGCAGATGATGATGATGATAATAATGATAATGATGATGATGATGGTGATGATTTTGTTGTTGTAGATGATGACGACGACGACGACTATGGTGAGATGATGATGACAATGATGACAATGATGATGATGATGATGATGATGGTGGTGATGATGATAATGATGATGATGATGATGATGATGCGGCTGCTGCTGCTGCTGCTGCTGCTGCTGCTGATGATGATGATGATGATGATGATGCTGATGATGATGATGATGATAATTTGTATGCTATCTATTTAAAGCCATGATATAACGTTATAAGCAGTGCTTTATTTGCATATAGCAGATCTGCGTTCGCAAATGGCTTTGATGCGAGGATTGAAAAGCGCATTATTGCAGTTCTTCTTTAAAGTTAGCTTTTGCTGCATCCTACATACCAAAATAATCAATAATTCTGCTTGATATTAAAGATAACGCCAAACATGTCAAACAAATGTGTTTTGTAGTTTTATGTATTAAAAAATCACAAAAAATCTTAAATCAAATCTCAGTGGACGTGAGCTGACATGCGCAGTATGTTCTCAGACCCGATCTTGAGTACGCGATGTAAAATACTTTTCTTTCTTACATCAAACGTTTCCCAGTCCTGATACTAGTACTTAATACGAGCATAACTTATCATCGATATATTTTAGCTTTTAAAGATTTCCTGCTTCGCATGGTTATTAATGAACATTATATATGATAATATACGGACATCTTGCTTTTAACATCATATGTGCAAACAATTAGAATGACAGACGCTGAATGAGTGACAGACTGTGTGATTCTGCACGAAAATTTGCACCTGTCTTTTTACGTTAGTGATCGATTGTAAATGTAGACATTTTATTTCACTAGCGTCTTTTGTTCAATGGCCGAATTTATTGTTTTAATAACAGTGGTGATGGTAGTTTTAATGATTGTATACATGGAAATACATTTATTGCGTATTACCTACGTTAAACAAAAACGTCCATTTGCAATCAGTATTTAGGTAAAAAAAATCCTATGTAAGATACATTTGTGGTTATAACATTTCATTAAATGGAAACGTTCAATTATGGTGTGAATTAACGACTTGTAATTCACGTTATAAATGTAAATGTCATTTACAAAATTCAGAATCGGCGTCAGTTGGTTTTACGCTGTCAATTGTCATTTCAAATGTTTCGAAAGGACGCTTGCTCTGTATAAGGTTTATTTTCCTACCAATCGGCCAAACCGATTTAAACCCATAATTGAACGTTGTAAGCATGGCTTTATTTGGATATAGCAGATCTGCGTTTGCAAATGGCTTTGATGCGAGGATTTCCTATTTTTGTCTGGTTCCGATTTTCGGTCAGAAATTGGCGCGCAAGACACAGTGATTGTTGTGATTGGTATCGACACGCACTCTTCGGTCGTAATACATTTGTTTTGGGGGTGTTCAGAGGTTGCGGCATTGGCCTTCCTTGAGGGTTTGCAGATTTTGCTCGCTTTTGGTGGAATATAGGATGTGCCATCCTTTCAACGGGCACGCAGTCCAGAATTAACGACATGCTTTTCTCTGTACGAGTGAATGGTCTTTTCACAGGTGACCGTGGGCGTGTTTACAGCCTAACTAGCTACCTAACGCGCTCAGCTGCTGGTGAAACGTTCTCGTCATTTGTAGGGCTGTTCAGCAAGTCGATCACACTTACATGTTTTATGGTTTATGTTAATATCATTCTTACATGGTATTCACAAACTCTAATAATTGCATCCGTTCTTTATGACGGTTTTTGTATGGCATAGGCTTCATGAGTACAAGCATATTTGCGAACACACAAGTCTTTGTTCTTCGGTCTAATTCTATTATTTATTCTTAATTCTAAGAATATGTTGGTGAACACGTGCCCTGGATTACATGCCACTATCACTCCGTTAATGGGTCAGGCAAAAGCGAACATCGCGGCAGCGGTGATGGAGTGTTGACAGACATTAGTTTCTGCTAGACAGTGTATTTAATTCAATAATTTCGGACATCACTTATTTAAATGGGATTTGTTAATCAGACAGCCTGTTACTAATTTCTTAATAATAATAAACATGTATTATTCAAATGTCTGTCTTGTAATGTTAAGTATGATGTACACAAATAAATAATATTATAATACATGCATCCTAGTATGATTATATATTTAGTTCTAGATCAAAGTTAATTGTATAAATGTATGACATTATTTTACTGCATTGTTTACTTTCAGATAGGACATGAATATCGGGATTTTTACCCAAAACATATGTTGATAGATCAGACATAGACCCTTCTATTGCTGAAATATTCTGTATTACCTGTGCAACAAAATCTGTCATGTTTTACCAGAGTTATATTAAAGTGCAAAGTAGCATGATTAGTAACATAAAACTAGTTGGCCTTAAAAATGCGAAAAGCAAAGATAACTGATCTTCAGTCAGCCAATTTGAAGCAGTTTAACATCGCTGGAGCATACGCAATAAAACTGGAAATAGTAAATGAACTATAAGAATGCTCGTCAATACTTAACACATGGTGGATACATGTATTAATTATTTATTTTTTTACTGTTTTAGAATAATTGTTCCCCTTATTTAATGATTTGAATACAGTTCATTCATAATATTATGTTAAATTGTTTATACAAAATTTCAATCATTGTACATGAATAATGTTATAGATATATGTATTGCAGATGACAATAAAAATTGTTGTTTTTGTGTTGTATCTGTCTTTTCTGAAATTTGTCTGATATTCCATAAGCTTTCAAGTTCATGCTATTTATTGCATGTACCACACCATATAATACACTGTTTTTGTAAATGGTCTGTAACTTAAGTCTACATGGCATTTGTTTAGGATACACTTCTTAATCTCATTTTTCTTATTTGGGACTATTTACATAGTCTGCTTTGAAAATAAAGTCTACTCATCTACTTGAACATTTAAAAAACAAAATGACTTAGCACATGTAATTAGACAAATAATTCAAAAAGAAGTGCACATTAGTTGTGCAAGTTATATATTTCAACCCAAGTTGTTTATTATATACTAGTGAATGTGAAAATAGTTTTGTCAAATGTCATTGTTTACCGCAACTAAACACGTTAAAGTATGTGTATGGTGCTGGATATGTTTTGATTGACATGCATAGCTGTTTTATTTACAACAAATACAACTACCTTTTTTAATGCAAAAAAATATCATTCTATTTTAATGTTTGTTTTCTCTAGCACTTATATCTGTTATGCACATCATTTGTTGCTATCGTTATTTTATTGAGCTTACTTATTGAGGTACTATCAAGACTTAACCATTTGGGTCTTGAACAGACATATAGGATTGACATTCCTATTTTAGAACAATGCAATTCAATTATTTATATTATGTCATTCTTTAGTTTGCACAAAGAACTTGTTTTCAAGTTATTTTGATAGAGGATGTATCGTGTAACATTATTGAATTCTGCACAGATCTCAAGAGTTACAGAAGAAAATGTGAAATAAATTTGTGGATCTAATTTCTGGCTTCTTGAGTTAATGTCAAAGTATCTCTTAATAGCAAAAAAAAAACACATTAATTTTGTTCCAAATAAAGTTAAGTAGAGTGTTTATATTTGTTCTGTAATACCAACATGTGTATTAAAACTACAATCAATTATTGGGACTGAATAACTATGTCAACAATAATGCTATTTCAACAGCATTTGCTTTGACACTTGTTAATTAGACACAGGATTATTCAACTGGATGTCAGAAATGCTATATATTGGAATCAGGAAACGGGATAGAAGAAAATGTAGAGTACACGCCACGCAAAACCCACAGAATTCGAGCTGTCGTGTCGAGCCTTCGATCAATATTCGCGAAGCGACGTCACAGCAGTTCGCGATGATTTGCGAAAGATAGCGGGAGACGAATATGTCATGAAATTTCTTCGCGATTCACGACGATTTTACAGGTATATGTGCCTCTGCTCTTTCAAATTTAAGAGTCGTAGTGTGACTTTTCACAACATTCTATAGTGTGTATTGCATAGTGTATGTTAAATGTAGAGATGTAAATTTTATAACATTAATATGACGGTTAATTAATGAATAATTATATAATAAAACATTATCATTTGGCAGTATTAGTCTAAGAAAATGCATATAGATGTCAAAATGAATTTACATCTTATAGACGTTTAAGTTCAAACTTCCTTTTCGGACAAAAATCATTAAAATCCACTTAAAATAATGAATCACGGATTGTTTTAACAATTAATTGCTATCGATTTAAACGGGCTATTAATAAATCTTAAAACACAGACAAGTGTTCTCATTGTTTTGTACATGTGCATATGGGGTTATTGTGACTATTATAAAAATGCGTCGTTTTCTGATCCTTCACGGACGTGATTATCTCAAACATTTCTATGTTTAGAATATGTATTCATTTTAATAGTTTATATATATCTTCACCACACATCAGCATATTTATTTTATTATATTTATAACCAGCACAAAGATGCAAATCACCAACAGTTTTACACGATATTATATAATGTTCATGTACATTGAGTTGTATTGTAGGTGGTTTATATACACGTACATTTCTATAAATATTTGTACGGTATGTTATTATTTTAACGTATATTCATAAAATTACTTATTGTAAACTCATTATTAAACAAAATAGTACATTAAAGGTAAATCAAACGAATGCCATCACATCGGTTGTTGTAGCAACTTCTAAATTTGTTTTTGCAGAAAAAAATCATAATTTGTTCTACAGACAGCCGGTCCCCAATTCGTGAGGACGGTGGGTGCGTGTTCATCATAGGTACCATACTTTTTACAAGTTTTCTATACAGGCCTGGCGTGTCAAAATAGCAAACTGATCGTGTCATCAATGATTTAAACTAAATTGTTTTCATTTATTTTATTTATTTTCGAATTTATCTAATTTTTGTTATTGAAGCATAGTCATTTAATATTCCAGATTTAGTTAATGTTTACAGCCCTAATGTAGCTACATAATTATAGTCTACATAAGATGAAAGAACATATTAATAGTTTATTCAATTTTAACATCAAAACACTATACTTGTTTTTAAGAATGACAATGAATAACTGGTTATCTGATTATTACGGCAGTAAAATTGCCTTTAAACATTTGTAAACTAGTTAAACTATGGATAAGAACATATTTGTGTAAATAAGCACGTACTTATATTGCGTTTATTTTATTCATTTTGATTTAACTGTTTCTTTTGTTGATTATGTATGAAACACGACAAACGATTATCCATTTAACGTTTCTTATTAACAAAATAAAATATATCTTGTTGTTTTAAATAACTTTCCTACTATTCTTTCTTTTTATAATAGTTGTAATGTTTGAAGCGAAACATTGTTACATACCTTTATTATTCTTTCCACAAAAATGTCGTAATAGTGTAGTCATCAAAGTATGTATACATGATAGTAAGTAAGATAATTCAGAGTATCACATTCATATAACCATTGCGTTTTTAAACGAGTAATTAATTGGCCTCTGAGTGAAAATATTGCGTTCAGGTGTGCATTTTTACTCATTACTTTCTCGTCACGATTCGTGGCGGGACAAAATTCTTCGCCACGTAAGTTCGCGAACACGCGCGAATTTTCGTCACGATAATTAGCGAAAGTTCGTGACAACTCGAGCGAACGTACTGCGCTTGTCGATAAAATTGGCTCGTCGCATATCGCTAACTTATCGGGTTTCGCGAGGCATGTACTGTATGCAGTGGCATTAAATTGACTTTATAAATATAGCATATACAGACTTCTACAGACTTCTAGGATATTCCATGTTACATTAACAAAATGTGAATGCTGAAATAAACATGTGATGTTACATTGAGTATATAAGTTTCAAACTTTTAAATAATATTGTTTCGCTATTGTGACCAGTATCTCTTAATTTTACACAGTTATTATTGAAACAAGTCATTTATCCGAAATCCAAACTGGACTGTTCGAAACACATTTCACTTGCGTTCTCCACTGTTTTAGCATTAACATCTCGCGCAATACACAAAAGCTTAATTTTTTGTAATCTCACATAGATCTAGACTTTGTAAATATAATTGCTAATTCTGACATTTGCTTTTTATACGAAACTTGGACAAAATCTTCTAGTAATATATCACTAAATGGATATATAACACATAATTTTTACAGGAAATTTCAACACCGTAACGCCCGTCGTTGTAGCGGTGGCATTGTGTTATTGTATAAAGAAGTTTTAAAAGATGGCATTTCTATTGTAAAAAATCATCATGACACTATTATATGGCTTAAACTCAATCATACATTTTTTCACACTGAGCAAGATATATATTTATGTGGAACATACATTTGGGGCGATGATTCGCCAACTTATAATATTTTAAATGTTGACTTATTTGATATTCTTGAAACAGATGTATGCACTTATAGCACTTCTGGTGCGGTTTTTATTTGTGGTGATCTTAACAGTAGGGTAGGCAATAAAAACGATTTTATTCATTGCGATACTATTAACACCTTTTTTGACGACACCGACTATATCCCGGACAGTACGCCAATACGGGCCTCTGATGATCCTGTACACAATAGCCATGGTATTACGTTATTAGACATGTGTAAATCTACATGTATGCGCATTGTTAACGGCCGATTTGCAGATACAGGTAATCCCACTTACGTTTCACACAATGGTTGCTCAGTCATAGATTACCTACTTTCGCTCGAGTGCAATTTTTCATTAATCAACAATTTTACTATCTGTCCGTTTAATGAATGGAGCGATCACGCGCCGTTGCACTTTACGTTGGTATGCTCTACGCCAGACCGCGAAAATCCCGCCCACAGTAATTATAAAGTAAAGTGGAACGATGAATACAGGGATCGTTTTCGACGGAAAATTATCGGTTGTTTACCGCAGTTTAATAATATTGTAAATAATATTAATATCCAATGTAGGCAAGATATTAATAACGTTGTTGATAAATTTACCGATATAGTACGGTCAGTGTCGGACCCACTATTTAACAAATTATGTCATGTGAATAAAACCCCATTCTTTGCAAATAAAACTATAATGTCGAATAAAGAATGGTTTAATAATGAGTGTGCTGTTGCTCGTAAAACGTATTTGCAAGCACTTAATATTTTCAATTGTGATAAATCTGCTGAAAATAGAGCACTGTTATTACAGTGTAAATCATCCTATAAAACTATTGTAAAGAAACATAAAAACAAGTGCTATAAAGCGAAAATGCTAGAGATTGAAAACTTAAAGAAACGTAAACCGAAGGAATTTTGGAAATATTTTAAAACAAAATCGATACCATTAAGTAATAATATTTCTTTAGAAGAATTTAAAGAATATTTTTCCAATCTAAGTCAAGGCTTTATTTGAAAGCAATAATTCAGAAGCAGACGAATTTTGTAGTACTCACGATTTTGATAATTTGAACAGTATCTGTTCGGAACTTGATCAGCCTATCACTGTCAGTGAAATACGTTATGCTGTTAAATCGTTGAAGCGTAACAAATCACCTGGTAGTGATTGTTTGTTAAACGAATATTTTATTGAATGTGTTGATATATTAGCGTCTCATTTGTGTGATATTTTTAATGGTATTTTAAATTCTGGTTGCTACCCAGAGAAATGGACGGAAGGTGTTATAATTCCCCTTCATAAAAAGGGTAACACAGACGATGTAAACAATTATCGTGGAATTACACTAGTCAGCTGTATGTCGAAATTATTTACTACGGTACTTAACAAACGACTTGAAAAATATTGCGCCAACTGTAACACTATTTCGGACGCGCAGTTCGGATTCCAAAAAGGGCGCTCCACTGTAGACGCCATATTTATTCTTCATTCCTTAATCAATAAATTTTTAAATGAAAATAAAAAATTATATGTTATATACGTCGATATGATGAAATGCTTTGATTCCATAGTAAGAAAGGCACTTTGGTTGAAATTGTATAAACACGGTATCGACGGCAAAATGCTAAGAATTATTAGAGACATGTACCAAAAAGTTAAATCATGTGTAAAATCATGTTCTAACTACTCAGATTATTTTAATTACGCAGTAGGTCTGCGTCAAGGGGAGGTAATGTCGCCTCTGCTGTTTTCACTTTTTGTTGAAGACCTCGAAATATATCTTCAAAACGACATACAGTCTGGCTTGAATATTGATAATATTGTACTGATATTGTTGTTGTTTGCTGATGATATGGCTATTGTAGGTAAGACCCCGGAAGAAATACAAACTCATTTGGATTGCTTACACACATATTGTAATACTTGGGGGTTAGCTGTTAATACTACCAAAACTAAGATTATGGTGTTTCGTAAGCGCGGGGGAGTGCTTCCCACGGAATCTTGGACCTACAATGGCCAATCCGTCGAAGTTGTAAATGAATTTAATTATTTGGGTTGTGTTTTTAGTTATACCGGAAACTTCAATATAAATATTGAGCATCTTATAGGTAAATCTTTAAAAGCTTTAAATGTATTGTTGTGTAAATGCAGTCAGTTTGACTTTAAACCTAAACTCATGTGTCAGTTATTTGATTCGTTTGTGTCGCCTATTCTTAATTATTCTTGTGAAATCTGGGGATATACACAGTCAAAGGAAATCGAACGAATTCATCTAAAGTTCTGTAAGCGTGTATTGCGTGTTAGAAGTAACACATGTTCAGCCGGAGTTTATGGCGAACTCGGTAGATTCCCATTATTTATTCAAAGATACGTAAGAATATTGAAGTATTGGTTTAAGGTTGTACACAGTGATAACATAATTTTACATACAGTTTACAAAGAGGCATTCAACGATTGTCAAAAGGGATATAAAAACTGGGTATCAAACATAAAGACACTTTTGAATGACTACGGTTTTACATATGTTTTCGAAAACTATAACTGTGTCCATGAAAAATCTTTTCTTAGTGAGTTTAAAAATAGAGTAATTGATTGTTTTATACATGAATGGGTAAGGTCATTACAAAGTCCTGTTCTTTTGTTGTATAAAGAATATAAACTTAATTTTGAATATGAAATGTATTTAGACATCCTACCTAGAAGTTTAAGATTTTATTTTTCTAGACTTAGACTCTCAGTGCATCCTTTAAGAATCCAAACTGGTAGTTTTGGTAGAAATCGCATTTTACGAGAAGAAAGGTATTGTTTGTGCTGCGATAAACGTGACATAGAAGACGAGTATCATTTTATACTCATCTGTAACTGTTTTACTGCTATAAGAAAAAAATACATAAAATCAAAATGTTACTCAAGTCCATCGGTATCTAAATTTTTAGAACTCATGAAATCCTGTAAAAGGGAAGAGCTTATCAAACTTTCATTATTTATTAAGGAAGCTCTTTGTGTTGGACAATCAATTTTGAACGCTGTTGAGGGATCACAATAAGATATTCTTTTCATCCCCACTATTTATATATCTGTACTTTATATCAATTGATTTAAACTAGAATTATTTGCATATATATGTTATGTAATGGTAATTCACTCTTATGCGTCATCCTCACTATTTGTATTTCCTATACTTTATGTCAATTGATTTAAACTATTATTATTTGCATGTATATGTTATGTGATGGTTATTAACCATTATACGTCAGTAACCTGTTATCACGTGATCTTTATTGTGCATGTTTTGTTTTTTTCCATAACGAAGACGATGTACTACGTGCAAGTCTTAATAAACTCTCTGTTCTGTTCTGTTCTGTTCTGTTCTATATATGCTTTAACAAGGCCGTGTGATTTCTGAATGGACACATTTTTGTAGAAATTGCATTACTGCAGACAAGCCATCACTGGCGTACGAACCGGGAACCAGGCTACCCTAAATGGTTTAATTGGATCAAGAGCCAAGAAGAATAATGGAAGGATTAAAATCCTAACATAATCATCTCGCTTATTGTTGATGCAAGTTAAGGTGTTTATGTGTGGTGTTTAAAAATGTATAACTTTTCATTTTACCATGAATTAAAACGAACACAACAAACAAAAAGGGTCACGAAGCGAGCCGAGAAAAAACGTAAACATTCCTTACCGTTTCGTCTCGTTATTAACGACTCATGTTAAGGTTATTTGTTGAGTGGGCCATAATTAATTATTTTATTACAATTATTTTATTACTTATTGTATTATTCACTTTGTCGTAATGATAATAATAAGAATGAAATGGGATTCACAGTTTGTCGGTAATTACGCAGTACTGGTACTAACAATAGCGGTCTGTTACACTCCAGTAAGGTTATCAGAAAATTACACTGAATTTGAAAACAGACTCTATGGCCGAGTTGTTAACGCGTTAGACTCTCACGTCGGCAGTCGGGGTTCGATCCCAATAAGAAGCGGGATTTTTTTCTCATTATTTTCCATTTTATTTTCGTTTCACAGATTATAAGGGTTTGCTACTCCTGATGCTTTATTAATTGAAAAAAGAAAACATTTCCAAAATATAATATTCTGTAAGTAACTACCTTCAAGTGTTTAAAACATTACAAAACATTATCGCACAGCACTATAGCTAATACGGTTGAAAAGCTTGTAACACTGCCGTTTCATTCATAATAATGTTGAATATTTTTTATATTGAGCAAAGTGTTTGTTTTTAAGGTTTAAATTGTTTTTTGTTAAACGCCAGTTATTTCTCTTCGGCAAATTAATCTACTGTCTTCCATGGGTTCATTCGGAGAATGTGTTGGGTATGAAAATTTAATTACACAATGTCGGAACGTCATTTAAGGTAAGATAAATGTGTTAGTAGCCCAAAGAAAAACCATGATATTGTACAACCGGTTGTTTTGACAGGCCTTAAATATTTAATTCGTACATAGTATTGTTTTCACACCTGTTAAGGTTTTAATTAGTGGTGTACGTTTTACAATGGACTTCAATTAGCTGCACATTTGACAACATATACAATTCAAAACTGCATTATTGAGAGACAAAAACTAACCTAACTACAAAATCGCGATACATGTGTATATAGCTGACTTTATTACGTAGCAAGATCTATTTTAACGTCGCATGTTGAAGATTATAAATCGCCAAGCAATGTCTCTTTTCAAGTGATATTTATAATGTTGACACAAATATTATAGTAAAACACGGAATGTAGGATTCAACTAAATTAAAGTTTTAGGAATATTTTCGTTTAATGTTTGACTTTTTTGAAAACATCATATTACTTGTATCATGTATAACACGTCGTGTTTGCTGGTTCTGGCTTCTTAACCAGAATTTGAATAGAGAGATTTTTATTTTCTTCACATAAGAACACTGAACGAGCTATTTGCGAAACTATCATATTTTACCAATAAAACATGTATAAGTTTAAAACCACTGTATTTAAGGTGATATATGATATCTCTAATTGCCCAGATTGTCCATGATAACGCGTCGAGGTGTTCATTTTAAGTTATTATATGGTCATTTCGGTGATTCACAATAGTTGTGATAAACTATTAAGATATTTTTTTTACGTTTTTGTTAATATTGTAATTTTTATATGGTGAAATTGGGACCTTTGAGTTTACAGTGAGTTTGATAATTCCAAGTTATTTTCATCTTACAGTAAATCGATCACAATAAAAAGGCTAGCAGGCATTTAAGCATCATTTATCTATATTCCTTGACAAATATTTGAGAAATTATGAAAAATAAAAGTGTTGCGTTAGTAGTGTGACTGTCTGTACAATTACATGTATAATATCGAAAGTAATCAGCGCATTTTATCTCTGAGCATTGTCCACACGTTTAGCGTTTAAGTAAGAGTTAAACTGTTACCGAAAATGCATCGGATTTTCGTGCAGAGTTGATTAATACCGGTAACTTCAAGTTAAAAGCTTCCTGTTAACGAACGTAAAAACAACTGCCACACCGTTCCAAAATGTGTTCGAGGTTTTTGAAGTTATGCCTGCTGGGCGTTCTGGTTTTCTTGAGTGTTATGACAACGTCTGGTTCAGCACGCGAACCCGATTGCTCGAGATTTCATTATGAGGAAAAACTTACGGAAAAGATGATCCGGATGGAGATACACGTAGAAACTATCGACAAACAGCTCAACCAGTGCTTGGATGAGAATTTACGACGAGAAAACCAAGTACAAGGTAATTACTTACACGTAAACTTTTATTTAAACTGTAAACTACCTATTAATACGGATATTAATGACATGCCGCAACGATTGGTTTACAGACAAATTATCTGCATCCTCCCTTTTATCACACATTTATCATATGGGTTTTGTCTCCATTCAGGGATGAAAGAACGAGTGTTATGGGCCTGTTTCACACACTATGATTTATTGAAAGACGTTCTTCGCTCCCTGTATGTACCTGTTAGCTCAACACGGCTACAAAAAAGTTTTGGTAAATATTATACTTTTTTGCAGAAATAACAGAAAAGATTCAAGAACTTAAACACAGTCTTGCCCAGACAGACAAACAATCTGGAGCTTCCGGTACTACCTACGTTCGCTGGGGACGCCTATCATGTCCTTCCTCGAGCACACTTGTGTACGAAGGCTTCGTTGCCGGAAGTCATCATAGCCATTCCGGAAGTGGAGCCAATTACCTTGGCATTCCCAACGAGCCCTTGTGGGGAACGCTTGACGAAACGGTTACAGACCTCGCTACTATTTACGGCGCAGAGTATGAAACAAGCGGTTCTCCTGTGTTTTAACATCTGAATGACCACGAGGTCCCGTGCGCAGTGTGTCATGTCGCCACCAGCAACGTGTTCATGATTCCCGGAAGGAACGCCTGCTACCCGGGCTGGACGCTGGAGTACGCCGGATACCTGATGACGCAACATTACTCCCAATCATCCAACAAGGATTTCATTTGCGTTGACGGCGATGCCGAGGCAGTAAAAGGCAGCACTGGAAGCAGTGGAAACGGTGCTCTTCTTTATCACGTGGAAAACAGGTGCAATTCGCTGAAATGTCCGCCGTACATCAGTGGACGTGAGTTGACATGCGCTGTGTGTTCGCTGAGCGAATCTTGAGTACGCGATGTAAATACTTTGCTCTCTTACATCGAGCGTCTTGTTAAATGTCCTGGTAATAGTACGTAATATCAGTATAATACTAGTATACCATCTTTTAAAGGTTTCCAGTTTAGTAGAAGGTACATTGTTATTGTCAAATTATCCGAATATATATTACAATACTTTTTAAATACATATTATATCTTTATGTTCTTTTTTTCTTCTAGCCGTTGCATACAAACTTGAAATGTAAGTGTAAGTAATCACAATTGTTTAAGGGAAAGACCCTCGATAATGTTGCAGAACTTCAGGTCTAACCTTTTTTCCAATATGTACTTATGGTAAAACGTGATTATTTGTAATGATGTCAGTATTTTGGTGATAACGTGTGTTTGTATACTGATAATTATATATCCGCAACATTTGAATAATAAAGTAGTACAATATAAAACGTGTTTCACGCATTGCAATTGTTAATATTCAATCGGCGTGTCAGTGTTTTTCGTCCTCTCATCCGTTTCTTTATTGGGACGGAAAATTAAGTACACGTATATGTTAAAACTATTTTACGGCTGTAAGAAATATTTTAACATTTTGCAGTATTATTGACAATAAAAATTCAGCTTACAGTTTACATGGTTAGTAAAGGACTTTCATCTGATTTAAAACATACTAAGAGCATGTTGGCATATGTCACTATTATTCGTTTAGTTTCGTTAATATGATACCATCCTTAACAAATAGTAAAGCATGGTGTTTTCTTCAAACGATAATTACGGAAACATTTAACCAAAATATTTTCCAACAAGCTTATATATATATATATATATATATATATATATATATATATATGTATATATATATATATATATAGAGAGAGATATATATTTAGAGAGAGCGAGAGAGAGAGAGAGGGAGAGAGAGAGAGAGAGAGAGGGAGAGAGAGGGAGAGAGGGATGGAGGGAGGGAGGGAGGGAGGGAGGGAGGGAGGGAGGGAGGGAGGGAGGGAGGGAGGGAGGGAGGGAGGGAGCCCGATAACATGTGCACAGGACTCTTACGGTAATATTAGCGGGCAAATTTTTATATAGACATTTTATTTCACTATCATCCTTTAATTGCTGAATTGCCGAGTGTATTGTTATAATACGGTGTTTGAATGTTATGTAAATTATAATATACTATTAAATACTACCTACGTTATACAAAAACGTCCATTAGCCTTTAGTATTTTAGGTAACACTTTCCCCTGTAAACGTAAAAAAATACATTTGTGTTCTTAAATATCATTGAATTGAAACACTTATGCATAGGATGAATCCACAGGTCAGGTTTCAGGTACATTAACGACA
This sequence comes from Congeria kusceri, assembly GCA_027627225.1. NCBI lineage: Eukaryota > Metazoa > Mollusca > Bivalvia > Myida > Dreissenidae > Congeria > Congeria kusceri. The sequence goes on from CM051039.1 coordinate 12,146,055, forward strand.
TTTAAGTCACATTTTGAATTTAACTGTCACTACTTAACAATAACGTTTACTCGTTTCTTTCTCAGCCATTTCGCCTCTGTGAAAATGCGATGACATGATAAGGGGGAAAGTAAACAATGCGTTTATTCTCGTTTAGCATTCGGGATAAAGAGAACGGTTATGGAAAATGCATCGGACGTGTCTTAAACCATGGCGGCTATTTGTTTTCATCATGATTCGAAATATCGGCTCTTCCAATTCGGTTCGCGAACCCGCGTGTTCGAAGTTTCATTACGAGGAAAAACTGCTGGAGTAAATGATCCGGACGGAAATACACGTGGAAAGTGTGGATAAGCAACTTCAACAGTGCTTGGATTAGAATCTTCAACGCGATAAACAGGTGAAAGGTATGTGAATCGGTCCATTATGTTGTGTGAAATACTCATTACATGATAACACAAAATATGAGCATATATATCATTCGATGACTTTTATTGCATTCAATATGATAGACAACCAACTGCACTTCTAATTGATTTACAGCTGTAGTATAAGGAATATATTAAAGAATATTTAGTTAAGAACTTTAGAACGCAGACAGTAAGACAATATAAACACGTTTATAATAAAAAATATTTTTCCATCTGTTCCTTTGACTTATAAATATTAATATGCTGGATGATGTATGGATTGTTCATTTTCGACAGACCTCACTGAAGTGGTTAAAGAACTCACAGAGCTTGTTCGTAAGTCTAAGTCGGTACTACATACATCAGATGGGGCCGGAAGTCCTTCCTCGAACACACTTGTGTACGAAGGCTTCGTTGCCGGAAGTTATTTTGGCCATTCCGGAAGTGGAACCAATTACCTTTGCTTTCCCAGCTAGCCCATGTGAGGAATGTTCGACGAAACGGTTACAGACCTCGCTAATACTTAACGGCGCAGAGTATGAAAGGAGCGGTTCTCCTGTGTTTAAACATATATACGACCACGAGGTCCGTGCGCAGTGTGTCTTGTCGCCACTATCAACGTGCTCATGATTCCCGGAAGGAACGCCTGCTACTCGGGCTGATCGCTGGATTACGCCGGATACCTGATGACGCAATATTTCTCCCACTCATCCAACAAAGATTTTATTTGTGTTGACGGCGATGCAGAGGCGGCTGACTGCAGCAGTGGAAGCAACCAAGAAGGCTCACTTCTTTATCACGTGGAAAACAGGTGCAGTTCGTTGAAATGTCCGCCGTATATCAGTGGAGTGAGCTGACATGCTCAATGTGTACGCATCATGGATAAGTGGTGTTTGACTTATACAAACATTTCTTGATCTGTGGTTTATAAAAATTTACTAGGGAATACTATATTACCACTGGCTGTTGTTTTTCTTGATAAAAGTGATTTGTGCTATTGTGCTTAACAACGATGTTCATAATGTGCAAGAGTATGATTGAAGTGCATTTGCCTTTTAAAATGTGCATTATTGCAGTTCTTCCTTGAAGCTTGTGGTTTTTTGCTGTATATTATATTTTAAACTAATCGATCATTGCTATGAAAGAACACTTTACTGAAGTGTTGAAAAAGTGTTGTAGTTTAATTTATCAAAACCAGAGGCTGTTCACCTTCGTGATAAAAGTGACTTGTGCCTTAGCATGTCTGAACAACAAACATGTGCAAGCAGTTTATAATATGTACGTGTAGGATTTATATGCTTTGCTTTCAGAAATGTGCATTATTGCAGTTCTTCCTGAAGATTGTAGCTTTTTGCTCCACCTTATATTCCAAAGTAATCGACAATTCTGCTTGTTATTACAGAAAAGACCACAGACATGTAAACACAGTATTGATATAACACAAACTAACATCAAATTGATAAATTAGCAATTAAAAGCAAAACACAGCGTATCACCCGCCTGCAGATGATGATAATGATAATGATGATGATGATGATGATGATGATTTTGTTGTTGTAGATGATGACGACGACGACGACTAGGTTGAGATGATGATGGCAATGATGATGATGATGATGATGGTGATGATGATGATGATGATGATGATGATGATGATGATGATGATAATGATTTTTATGCTATCGATTTAAAGCCATGATGGAACGTTATAAGCAGTGATTTATTTGCATATAGCAGATTTGCGTTCGCAAATGGCTTTGATGCGAGGATTGAAAAGTGCATTATTGCAGTTCTTCTTTAAAGTTTGTAGCCTTTGCTGCATCCTACATACCAAAATAATCAATAATTCTGCTTGATATTAAAGATAACGTCAAACATGTCAAACAAATGTGTTTTGTAGTTTTATTTATTAAAAAATCACTAAAAACCTTGAATCAAATCTCAGTGGACGTGAGCTGACATGCGCAGTATGTTCTCAGACCGGATCTTGAGTACGCGATGTAAATACTTTGCTTTCTTACATCAAACGTTTTCCAGTCCTGGTACTAGCACTTAATATGAGTATAATTTATCATCGACATATTTTAGCTTTTAAAGATCTTCTGCTTCGCATGGTTATTAATGAACATTATATATGATAATTAACCGACATCTTGCTTTTAACATCATATGTGCAAAACAATTAGACGCTGAATGAGTAACTATCATATTGTGTGATTCTGCACGAAATTTTGCACCTGTCTTTTAACGTTAGCGATCGATTGTAAATGTAGACATTCTATTTCACTAGCATCTTTTGTTCAATGGCCGAATTTATTGTTTTAATAAGGGTTGTGATGGCAGTTTTAATGATTGTATACATGGAAATACATTTATTGCATATTACCTACTTTAAACAAAAACGTCCATTTGCAATCAGTATTTTAGGTAAAAAATTCCCTGTGTAAGACACACTTGTGGTTATAACTTTTCACTAAATAGAAACGTTCAATTATGGTGTGAATTAACGACTTGTAATTCACGTTATAAATGAAAATGTCATTTACACAATTCAGAATCGGCGTTAGTTGGTTTTACGCTGTCAATTGTCATCGGTTCTTTCGAGTCTGTCGCAGTGAGTTTGATACCCACATTGGGGTTTCTGTTTTCAAGCATGATTGTTCATGTGTTTTATCAAAATTCTCCTAATGTAGATTCTAATATATATAATAATATTTATGCTCTATTTATTAAATACACATGTGTATGGTTCATTTCTATAACAGAATAACATTACAGTTGCTAAAGGAGATTACTTTTTCGTAGACAGTTCAGTTAACTTTAAAATTCCCTTATTTCTTTCCCAACCGTTTCGCCTTTGTAGCTGCGATGCCATTTATAAGGGGCAAAGTAGGCAAAGTGATTATTCTCGTTTAGCATTCGGAATAGAGACAACGGTTACGTGTCTTAAACCATAGCGTCTATTTGTTTTCATCATGATTCAAACTATCGGCTCCTCCCATTCTGTACGAATTTGCTGTATCTTATATTCCAAAATAATCGATAATTCTGCTTGTTATTAACGAAAAGACCACAGAAAGGTTAACACAGATTGTAGTTTTATTTATTAAAATATCACTAAAAACCGTGAGCATTATATATAAAAACAGTATTGATATAACACAAACTAACAAATTGATAAATTGATAAATTCGCAAATAAACGTCAAACACAGCGTAATACCCGCCTGCAGATGATGATGATGATGACGACGACGACGGTGGTGAGATAATGATGGTGATCATGATGATGATGACGATGATGATGATACTTGTTATGTTTGACCACTCACATTAAAGCATATTTGTTGAAAGTCCAAGTCCAAGTCCAAACATGTTTGCATAAACATTATACAATGTTAAAGCACAATTAAATATTGACATGGTGAAGTATACAGTTATTTGTTGAAAGTCAACACATTTCATTTTCATTTGTTTGCTTCCTCAATGGCCGAATGTATTGTTGTATTATTTTTTGCAGGCAATGTAATAATTGTATACATGGAAATATATGTATTACATACTATCTACATTATACAAAAACGTCCATTTGCAATCAATATTTTCAGTAAAACGTTCCCGTGTAAAAGTGACAAGATACATGTGTGGTTATAACGTTTCATGGAGTAGAAACGTTCCATCATGGAGTGAATTAACGACTTGTAATTCACGTTGTAAATGTAAATATCATCTTTTAATGGGACTATGTTTACGAAAACTGTCCATTGGGCACAAATGCAGTAAACAATCTGAAATTTGAATATTTATATTCCCATATCTTAAAAGTTAAAATAATGTACATATAATGCAAAAACAAGTTTATGCATTCTGAGAAAAGAAACATATAATTTTTATCGTGTTTGTTTGGCCCTTTTCGTGTTTACACTTTGGCGTAAGATTTGTGCATATCTAATATAACTTTAGCATGCACATATATATGCACAATTCAGAATAGGCGGCAGTTGCTTTTACGCAGTCAATTGTCATCGGTTCTTTCGAGTCTGTCGCCTTGTGTTTGATACCCACACTGGGATTTCTGTTTTCAAGTAAGATTTTTACAAATTTTTGTATCAAAATTCTCCTTATGTAGATTCTAATACATAATAATTAATGCTCAATATATTAAATATACATTTGTATGGTTCATTTCTATAACAGAATAACATTACAGTTGCTAAAGAAGATTACTTTTTCGTAGTCAGTCCATTGAACTTTAACCACATCGTATCACCCGCCTGCAGATGATGATGATGATGATAAAGGTGATAATAACGACGACGACGACGGTTGTGAGATGATGATGATGATGATGATGACTTTTTTATCATTCCTCGTACTATATCGATACTGATGGTGATACTGATTATGCTGTTGATTTCAAAATGCAAACACGACTCGAAAAATACTAGTTACGTTTGCCATATTTGGTGATGTTCAACACATTTCACTTTCATTTGTTAGAAACTCAATAACCCCGAGTAGCACACAACACGAGCCATTTTGGAAATCTTTAGCCATACAAAGTCTAAAGTTTATCGTATCGATCTGGGAGTACGATTTGGCTCAATATAAAGAGACAGCTTTCTAACGGCTGTTTTTGTTACTCTACTACCAGCTTCAGGTTCTGCTATCGATTTAGGTTCTGGCTTACTAACTATCAGCGGACTAGTCGTGTCGGACATGTTGGCACATTTAGCGGTTTTAATACAAATATTATGATTTCCCTTGAACGGGTATTGTTGGCGTTCAATCGCCCTTGAGTAGGAGTTCATTTCAAATGTTTCGAAAGGACGCTTGCTCTGTATAAGGTTTATTTTCCTACCAATCGGCCAAACCGATTTAAACCCATAATGGAACGTTGTAAGCATGGCTTTATTTGGATATAGCAGATCTGCGTTTGCAAATGGCTTTGATGCGAGGATTTCCGTATTTTTGTCTGGTTCCGATTTTCGGTAAGAAATTGGTGCGCAAGACACAGTGATTGTTGTGTTTGGTAGACACGTACTCTTCGGTCGTAATACATTTGTTTTGGGGTGTTCAGAGGTTGCGGCATTGACGTTCCTTGAGGGTTTGCAGATTTTGCTCGCTTTTGGTGGAATGTAGGATGTTTCTGCCTTTCCAACGGGCACGCAGTCCAGATTTAACGACACGCTTTTCTCTCTACGAGTGAATGGTCTTTTCACAGGTGACCGTGGGCGTGTTTACAGCCTAACTAGCTACCTAATGCGCTCAACTGCTGGCGAAACGTTCTCGTCATTTGTAGGGCTGTTCAGCAAGTCGATCACACATGTTTTATGGTTTACGTTAATTTCAATCTGACATGGTATTCACAAACTCTAATAATTGCATCCGTTATTTATGACGGTTTATTATGTCATAGGCTTCATGAGTACCAGCATATTTGCGAACACACAAGTATTTGTTCTTCGGTCTAATTCTATTATTTATTCTTAATTCTAAGAATATGTTGGTGAACACGTGCCCTGGATTACCTGCCACTATCACTCCGTTAATGGGTCAGGCAAAAGTGAACATCGCGGCCGCGGTGATGGAGTTTTTGACAGACATTAGTTTCTGCTAGACAGTGTATTTAATTCAATAATTTCGGACATCACTTGTTTAAATGGGATTTGTTAATCAGACAGCCTGATACTAATTTCTTATTCATAATAAACATGTATTATTGAAATGTCTGTCCTTTGCCATTCTTGTAATGTTAAGTATGATGTACACAAATAAATAATATTATAATACATGCATCCTAGTATATTTAGTTTTAGATCAAAGTTAACTGTACATACATATGACATTATTTTACTGCATTGTTTACTTTCAGATAGGACATGCATATCGGGATTTTTACCCAAAACATATGTTGATAGATCACACATAGACCCTTCTATTGCTGAAATATTCTGTATTATCTGTGCAACAAAAATCTGTCAAGTTTTACCAGAGTTATATTAAAGCGAAAAGTAGCATGATTAGTAACATAAAACTAGTTGGCCATAAACATGCGAAAAGCAAAGATAACTGATCTTCAGTCAGCCAATTTGAAGCAGTTTAACATCGCTGGAGCATACGCAATAAAACTGGAAATAGTAAATGGACTATAAGAATGCTCGTCAATACTTAACACATGGTGGAGACATGTATTAATTATTTATTTTTTACTGTTTAAGAATGATTTTTGCCCTTATTTAATGATTTGAATACAGTTCATTCATAATATTATGTTAAATTGTTTATACACAATTTCAAGCATTGTACATGAATAATGTTATAGATATATGTATTGCTGATGACAATAAAACAATGTTTTTGTGTTGTATCTGTCTTTTCCGAAATTTTTCTGATATTCCATAAGCTTTCAAGTACATGTAATTTATTGCATGTACCACAACATATAATATACTGTTTTGTTAAATGGTCTGTAACTTAAGTCTACATGGCATTTGTTTAGGATACGCTTCTTAATCTCATTTTTCTTATTTGGGACTATTTTAGTACTCTGCTTTGAAAATAAAGTCTACTCATCTACTTGAACATTTCAAAAACAAAATGAATTAACACATGTAATTCGACAAATAATTCAATAAGAAGTACACATTAGTTGTGCAAGTTATATATTTCAATCAAAGTTGTTTATTATATACTAGTGAGAGTGAAAATAGTTTTGTCAAATGTCATTGTTTACTTAAATTAAACATGTTAAAGTATGTGTATGGTACTGAATATGTTTTGATTGACATGCATAGCTGTTTTATTTAAAAAAAATACAAATACCTTTTTTTTGAATGCAAGAAAATGCAAAAAATATCATTTTTTTTTTTTTTAATGTTTGTTTTCTCTAGCACTTATATCTGTTATGCACATCATTTGTTGTTGTTGTTATTGTATTGAGCTTAATAGGTACTATCAAGACCTAACCACTTCGGTCTTGAACAGACATATAGGATTGACATTCCTATTTTAGAACAATGCAATTCAATTATTTATATTATGTCATTCTTTAGTTTGCACAAAGAACTTGTTTTCAAGTTATTTTGATAGAGGATGTATCTTGTAACATTATTGAATTCTGCACAGATCTCAAGAGTTACAGAAGAAAATGTGAAATAAATTGTGGATCTAATTTCTGGCTTCTCATTTAACACTATACTTGTTTTTAAGAATGACAATGAATAACTGGTTATCTGATTATTAACGCAGTAAACTTGCCTTTAAAAATTTGTGACCTAGTTAAACTATGGATAAGAACATATTCGTGTAAATAAGCAAATACTTATATTGTGTTTATTTTATTCATTTTGATTTAACTGTTTCTTTTCTTGATTATGTATGAAACACGACAAACGATTATCCATTTAACGTTTGTTATCAACAAAATAAAATAGATCTTGTTGTTTTAAATAACTTTCGTATTGTTCTTTCTTTTTATAATAGTTGTAATGTTTGAAGCGATACATTGTTATATACCTTTATTATTTTTTCCACAAAAATGTCGTAATAGTGTTGTCATCAATGTATGTATAAATGATAGTAAGTAAGATAATTCAGAGTATTACATTCATATAACCATTGCGTTTTTAAACGAGTAATTAATTGACCTCCGAGTGAAAATATTGCGTTCAGGTGTGCAATTTTACTAATTACTTTCTCGTCACGATTCGTGGCGGAACAAAATCCTTCGCCACGTAAGTTCGCGAACACGCGCGAACTTTCGTCACGATAATTAGCGAAAGTTCGTGACAACTCGAGCGAACGTACAGCGCTTGTCGATAAAATTGGCTCGTCGCATATCGCGAACTTATCGGGTTTCGCGTGGCATGTACTGTATGCAGTGGCTTTAAATTAACTTTATAAATATAGCATGTACAGACTTCTAGGATATTCCATGTTACATTAACAAAATGTGAATGCTGAAATAAACATGTGATGTTACATTGAGCATATAAGTTTCAAACTTTTAAATAATATTGTGACCAGTATCTCTTAATTTTACACAGTTATTATTGAAACAAGTCATTTATCGGAAATCCAAACTGGACTGTTCGAAACACATTTCACTTGCGTTCTCCACTGGTTTAGCATTAACATCTCGCGCAATACACAAAAGCTTAATTTTTTGTAATCTCACATATATATGCTTTAACAAGGCCGTGTGATTTCTGAATGGACACATTTTTGTGGACATTGCATTACTGCAGACAAGACATCACAGTCCGACGTTATTTGGTTTGTGGCAGGCGTACGAACCGGGAACCAGGCTACCCTAAATGGCTTAATTGGATCATGAGCCAAGAAGAATAATGGAAGTGTAATGGTGTGGGGTGGGGGCGCATGGTACACAAGTTTATTTGATATTTTTCCCATTTTGTTAGATGTCGACCAATATAGTCATGACGGAAAGACCTGTACAAATAAGAACAATGTTACAAACAAAACACAACAGACTTCAGAATGTACAATACAAATTGAAATGCAATTAATGTCAAATCAATGTTATACATTTCATAATTAAATAATACAAATTTTGAATAAAGAAAATAATAATAAAACTCACCAGGTTGGTATAACAATGATGCACAAAATGTGTGAGACTTGAGTCCACTCAGTGCTGTGGCCAAATGCAAGCATGGTCAGTAAAATTTACATGAAATGAATAGATTTAACTATCTTAACCAATGAAAATCTTGCATCGGGCAAATCCTTGAAACGATTGGACATAACAAGCATTTCATCACAATACACGGATGGATTCACATTGGACAGGAAACTAAATTTTGACTAAGTAAATGGACGTATACAAAACAAGGGATATAATAAAAATGACCTGTACTACACAGTTCCCCTCTTCTTCAAAATGTCTCCGGACATTTGAAAATGCAACTAAGTCAATAATCAAAAATAAGATCGAAAAAGAATTTTGACAACTTTCACTAAAACAAATAAAGCGATTAGGACTAGTTAATAGATTATACACCTGAACAAACAACAAACCATAAAATTTCTTATGTTCCTAATTGTTTGAAAATAAAAACGTATATATGGCAAATAAACAACTAAAGTATGAAGGTACAACCACATAGTTAAACTTAAAACCTGGGCATGTAAGAAAACTTTATGATAAAGAGAAACTATTAAAGAGTTAATCTTGCATCATTTTGTCAGTATGAGCTGTATGACAGATCACTAAAATGAACTGACAAATCATAAGAAAACATGATGATCCACAACAAAACACCAAACACTCAACACCAAATTGTTACACAAAACTAAAACACAGCTATATTGGTCTTGATCAACATTCAACAAATAACCAATTAAACAAATCAATAAATTCAAGGAATAAAGACAATATGGTCACTATCAATAGAGAACGCATCAAATGTCTCTGTAATGATCACTTAAAGTAATATTTGCATAATTACTTCAAAAGAATATTATTTGGATTTATTAAATCATTTTGCAATGTTATCACCACTAGAAGTTTACATGATCATGAAATGTGGCACATGATCAGGTTAAATTTTTATGCAAATGTATATATTTGCACAAAACAAAAATCCTTTAAACATAGTTTGCACTGATGTTTAAACAAAACACAAAAATAAACATAGCTGAAAGCATGAGTTGACATACTTTAATCATCAAGTCAAATACAAATGGAATTATGACATCCCATTTCAACATTTTAATCACAACAAATTAATCTATATATTTGTTCCTGGCCGATGAAACAAATATACAAGAAAATGTAGCAAAGAGAGTTAGGACAGGTAACATTAAATACCAAACATAAAACACACACAAACACAAAATTCACAATCCACACACACTATGAATGTAAACTTGTTTTATGATCTCAAAGTCAATAAAGAGTGCAAAACATTTATAATGCTTGAATTAAATTAACTCAATGATAATACTATCTCACAAAACAAAGACTTTCCAGAGTGTTTTGACAGATATTAATTTAGGGAAATATCTCAATCACAAATAGATTTAATTATGCAGCAAAACTTTGATATCAAATGAACAATTATCTACCCTTTTAACAAACATTGAAATGTCAAAACAGAAGTATGTTTTCTATACCCCTACAATGCACATGTAAATCAGAATGCCACACAGAAACAATGTGCAAAAATATTATAACATAGTGCAAATTAACAATAACACTTTGTCAAGACTCATGTACAATTGGTGCAATAATTAATTAAATACTTCCTAATTGCCAAACGAATATAACATTTCCGAAACTGAATGTATGAACACAATTAAATATCAAAACTGCACGAGTGCAATGACACTAGTATAACTATAGCCTGTAACATTTTAAATTTGTATCAAACTCAAAAGACTAAAACAAACCGGTCGCGAAAATATATTACAATACAGTTGTCAAACATGTACTGCAAAGAGTTTGTCAATAATGAATGTCAATACAAATGTTTTATTAAATACTTACATAAATGTCAACGTTTACAACTGGTAGATCTTAAAACATACTGATATAACAACGATCTGAGGAACAGAACGTGTTTTCGGTTGCAATGCTTAAATGTTTTATTTGGAAAGAACTATTTTTGTGTACATACGCACGAGAAACAAATAGTGCGTCAGACATAATGAAACAAACAATATATAAAATAGACTTACTTGTTCATTCCATACGCAGAAATATTAATTAAAAACTCAATTCACAACTACACTTCCAGACGACATGTCCACAGAACACGGTTACGACAGTTACTGGTGACGAAACTTCACAAATAAAAGTACATTAAAGTCACGTGGTGTAAACAAAGTCGCAAAACACGCATGGTAAACATCAAGGTACGGCATCTCTTGCCAGAAAGTGAATAGAGTTCAGTTCAAAAACAAATTCAGCGGCCGTTGTCGAAAGTACTGATGGAGGTCCTGCAGAAACAGTCCCAGGAGCTGGAAGGATGTCCGTAGCCTTTTTAGGGTTTGCGGGTTCCCGAATCCAGCACTGCTCCGACAGCGTGGGCCCGTACTGCTGGCACGTGGTACCAACCTCCCAGCCCTCCGGCAACCTGGTCCAGCTGCCAACCTGGTCTTTCCATCGCACGTCTGGCCCCACGTTGGGCGCCAAATGTAATGATGTGGGGTGGGGGCGCATGGTGCACAAAGTCCATTTGATATTTTTCCCATTTTATTAGATGTCGACCAATATAGTCATGACGGAAAGACCTGTACAAATAAGAACAATGTTACAAACAAAACACAACAGACTACAAAATATACAATACAAATTGAAATGCAATTAATGTCAAATCAATGTTATACATTACATAATTAAATAATACAAATTTTGAATAAGAAAATAATAATAAAACTCACCAGGTTGGAATAACAATGATGCACAAAATGTGTGAGACTTGCGTCCACTCAGTGCTGTGGCCAAATGCAAGCATGGTCAGTAAAATTTACATGAAATGAATAGCTTTAACTATCCTAACCAATGAAAATCTTGCATCGGACAAATCGATAGAAACGATTGGACATAACAAGTATTTCATCACAATACACGGATGGATGCACACTGGACAGGAAACTAAATTTTGACTAAGTAGATGGACGTATACAAAACAAGGGACATAATAAAAATGACATGTACTACAGAAGGATTAAAATCCTAACATATTCATCTCGCTTATTGTCCATGCAAGTTAAGGTGTTTATGTGTGGTGTTTAAAAAAAAAAGTATAACTTTTCATTTTACCACGAATTTAAACGAACACAACGAACAAAACGGGTCAAGAAGCGAGCCGGGAAGAAACGTAAACATTCGTATCCTAACCGTTTCGTGTCGTTATTAACGACTCATGTTAAGGTTATTTGTTGAGTGGGCCATAATTAATTATTTTATTACAATTATTTTATTACTTATTGTATTATTCACTTTGTCGTAATAATAATAATAAAGAATGAAATGGGATTCACAGTTTGTCGATAATTACGCAGTTCTGGTACTAACAATAGCGGTCTGTTACACTCCAGTAAGGTTATCAGAAAATTACACTGAATTTGAAAACAGACTCTATGGCCGAGTTGTTAACGCGTTAGACTCTCACATTGGCAGTCGGGGTACGATCCCAATAAGAAGCGCGATTTTTTTCTCATTATTTTACATTTTATTTTCGTTTCACAGATTATAAGGGTTTGCTACTCCTGATGCTTTATTAATTGAAAAAGAAAACATTTCCAAAATATAATATTCTGTAAGTAACTACCTTTAAGTGTTTAAAACATTACAAAACATAATCGCACAGCACTATTGCTAATACGGTTGAAAAGCTTGTAACACTGCCGTTTCATTCATAATAATGTTGAATATTTTTTATATTGAGCAAAGTGTTTGTTTTTAAAGTTTAAAATGATTTTTGTTTAACGCCAGTTATTTCTCTTCGGCAAATTAATCTACTGTCTTCAATGGGTACATTCGGAGAATGTGTTGGTTATGAACATTTAATGACAGAATGTCGAAAAGTAAGATAAATGTGTTAGTAGCCCAAAGAAAAACCATGATATTGTACACCCGGTTGTTTTGACAGGCCTTAAATATTTAATTCGTACATAGTATTGTTTTCACACCTGTTAAGGTTTTAATTAGTGGTGTACGTTTTACAATGGATTTCAATTAGCTGCACATTTGACAACATATACAATTCAAAACAGCATTTATTGAGAGACAAAAACTAACCTAACTACACATTGGCGATACATGTGTATATAGCGGACTTTATTACGTAGCAAGATCTATTTTAACGTCGCATGTTGAAGATTATAAATCGCCAAGCAATGTCTCTTTTCAAGTGATATTTATAATATTGACACAAACATTATAGTAAAACACGGAATGTAGGATTCAACTAAATTAAGTTTTACGAATATTTTCGTTTAATGTTTGACTTTTTTGAAAACATCATATTACTTGTATCATGTATAACACGTCGTGTTTGCTGGTTCTGGCTTCTTAACCAGAATTTAAATTGAGTGATTTTTATTTTCTTCACATAAGAACACTGAACGAGCTATTTGCGAAACTATCATATTTTACCAATAAAACATGTATAAGTTTAAAACCACTGTATTTAAGGTGATATATGATATCTCTAATTGCCCAGATTGTCCATGATAACGCGTCGGGGTGTTCATTTTTAAGTTATTATTTGGTCATTTCGGTGATTCACAATAGTTGTGATAAACTATTAAGATAATTTTTTTTTTACATTTTTGTTAATATTTTAATTTTTATATGGTGAAATTGGGACCTTTGATTTTACAGTGAGTTTGATAATTCCAAGTTATTTTCATCTTACAGTAAATCGATCACAATAAAAAGGCTAGCAGGCATTTAAGCATCATTTATCTATATTCCTTGACAAATATTTGAGAAATTATGAAAAATAAAAGTCTTGCGTTAGTAGTGTGACTGTCTGTACAATTACATGTATAATATCGAAAGTAATCTGCGCATTTTATCTTTGAGCATTGTCCACACGTTTAGCGTTTAAGTAAGAGATAACTGTTATCGAAAATGCATCGGATTATCGTGCAGAGTTGATTCATACCGGTAACTTCAAGTTCACGAACGTAAAAACAACTGCCACACCGTTCCAAAATGTATTCGAGGTTTTTGAAGTTATGCCTGCTGGGCGTTCTGGTTTTCTTGAGTGTTATGACGACGTCCGGTTCAGCACGCGAACCCGATTGCTCGAGATTTCATTATGAGGAAAACCTTTTGGAAAAGATGATCCGGATGGAGATACACGTAGAAACTATCGACAAACAGCTCAACCAGTGCTTGGATGAGAATTTACGACGAGAAAACCAAGTACAAGGTAATTACTTACACGTAAACTTTTATTTAAACTGTAAACTACCTATTAATACGGATATTGATGACATGCCTCAACGATTGGTTTACAGACAAATTATCTGCATCCTCCCTTTTATCACACATTTGTCATATGGATTTTGTCTCCATTCAGGGATCAAAGAACGAGTGTTATGGCCCTGTTTCACACACTATGAATTATTGAAAGACGTTCTTCGCTCCCTGTATGTACCTGTTAGCTCAACACGGCTACAAAAAAGTTTTGGTAAATATTATACTTTTTTGCAGAAATAACAGAAAAGATTCAAGAACTTAAGCACAGTCTTGCCCAGACAGACAAACAATCTGGAGCTTCCGGTACTACCTACGTTCGCTGGGGACGTCTATCATGTCCTTCCTCGAGCACACTTGTGTACGAAGGCTTCGTTGCCGGAAGTTATTATTCCCATCCCGGAAGTGGAGCCAATTACCTTTGCCTTCCCAACGAGCCCTTGTGGGGAAAGTTTGACGAAACGGTAACAGACCTCGCTAATATTTTCGGCGCAGAGTATGAAACGAGCGGTTCTCCAGTGTTTAAACATCTGAATGACCACGAGGTCCCGTGCGCAGTGTGTCATGTCGCCACTAGCAATGTGCTCATGATTCCCGGAAGGAACGGCTGCTACTCGGGCTGGACCCTGGAGTACGCCGGATACCTGATGACGCAATATTTCTCCCACTCATCCAACAAAGATTTCATTTGTGTTGACGGCGATGCAGAGGCGGCTGACTGCAGCAGTGGAATCAACCAAGAAGGCGCTCTTCTTTATCACGTGGAAAACAGGTGCAGTTCGTTGAAATGTCCGCCGTATATCAGTGGACGTGAGCTGACATGCTCAGTGTGTACGCATCATGGATAAGTGGTGTTTGACTTATACAAACATTTCTTGAACTGTGGTTTATAAAAAAATTCTAGGGAATACTGTACAAGTGTATGATTGGAGTGCATTTGCCTTTTAAAATGTGCATTATTGCAGTTCTTCCTTCAAGCTTGTAGGTTTTCGCTGTATATTATATTTCAAACTATTCGATAATTGTTATGAGAAAAGACTCTACTGAAGTGTTGAAAAAGTTTTGTAGTTTAATTTATCAAAACCAGAGACGGTTCTTCTTCTTGATAAAAGTGACTTGTGCCTTAGCATATCTGATCAACAAACATGTATTAGCAGTTTATAACATGTAAGTGTATGATTTATATGATTTGCTTTTTGAAATGTGCATTATTGCAGTTCTTCCTTGAAGCTTGTAGCATCTGCTCTACCTTATATTCCAAAATAATTAATAATTCTGCTTGTTATTACAGAAAAGACCACAGAAATGTGAAAACAGTTTGTAGTTTTATTTATTAAAATATCACTAACAACCGTGAACATCATATATAAAAACAGTATTGATATAACACAAACTAACATCAAATTGATAAAATTGACAATAAAAGCAAAACACAGCGTATCACCCGCCTGCAGATGATGATGATGATGATGATGATGATTATGTTATCTATTTAAAACCATGATGGAACGTTATAAGCATGTATTTATTTGCATATAGAAGATCTGCGTTCGCAAATGGGTTTGATGCGAGGATTGAAAAGTGCATCATTGCACTTCTTCTTTAAAGTAGCTTTTGCTGCATCCTACATACCAAAATAATCAATAATTCTGCAGGATATTATAGATAACGCCAAACATATGTCAAACAAATGTGTTTTGTAGTTGTATTTATTAAAAAATCACTAACAACCTTAACCTAAGCCCAAACGACTTGAGCTGACATGCGCAGTATGTTCTCAGACCGGATCTTGAGTACGCGATGTAAATACTTTGCTTTCTTACATCAAACGTTTTCCAGTCCTGGTACTAGCACTTAATATGAGTATAATTTATCATCGACATATTTTAGCTTTTAAAGATCTTCTGCTTCGCATGGTTATTAATGAACATTATATATGATAATTAACAGACATCTTGCTTTTAACATCATATGTGCAAAACAATTAGACGCTGAATGAGTAACTATCATATTGTGTGATTCTGCACGAAATTTTGCACCTGTCTTTTAACGTTAGCGATCGATTGTAAATGTAGACATTCTATTTCACTAGCATCTTTTGTTCAATGGCCGAATTTATTGTTTTAATAAGGGTTGTGATGGCAGTTTTAATGATTGTATACATGGAAATACATTTATTGCATATTACCTACTTTAAACAAAAACGTCCATTTGCAATCAGTATTTTAGGTAAAAAATTCCCTGTGTAAGACACACTTGTGGTTATAACTTTTCACTAAATAGAAACGTTCAATTATGGTGTGAATTAACGACTTGTAATTCACGTTATAAATGAAAATGTCATTTACACAATTCAGAATCGGCGTTAGTTGGTTTTACGCTGTCAATTGTCATCGGTTCTTTCGAGTCTGTCGCAGTGAGTTTGATACCCACATTGGGGTTTCTGTTTTCAAGCATGATTGTTCATGTGTTTTATCAAAATTCTCCTAATGTAGATTCTAATATATATAATAATATTTATGCTCTATTTATTAAATACACATGTGTATGGTTCATTTCTATAACAGAATAACATTACAGTTGCTAAAGGAGATTACTTTTTCGTAGACAGTTCAGTTAACTTTAACATTCCCTTATTTCTTTCCCAACCGTTTCGCCTTTGTAGCTGCGATGCCATTTATAAGGGGCAAAGTAGGCAAAGTGATTATTCTCGTTTAGCATTCGGAATAGAGACAACGGTTACGTGTCTTAAACCATAGCGTCTATTTGTTTTCATCATGATTCAAACTATCGGCTCCTCCCATTCTGTACGAATTTGCTGTATCTTATATTCCAAAATAATCGATAATTCTGCTTGTTATTAACGAAAAGACCACAGAAAGGTTAACACAGATTGTAGTTTTATTTATTAAAATATCACTAAAAACCGTGAGCATTATATATAAAAACAGTATTGATATAACACAAACTAACAAATTGATAAATTGATAAATTCGCAAATAAAAGTCAAACACAGCGTAACACCCGCCTGCAGATGATGATGATGATGACGACGACGACGGTGGTGAGATAATGATGGTGATCATGATGATGATGACGATGATGATGATACTTGTTATGTTTGACCACTCACATTAAAGCATATTTGTTGAAAGTCCAAGTCCAAGTCCAAACATTTTTGCATAAACATTATACAATGTTAAAGCACAATTAAATATTGACATGGTGAAGTATACAGTTATTTGTTGAAAGTCAACACATTTCATTTTCATTTGTTTGCTTCCTCAATGGCCGAATGTATTGTTGTATTATTTTTTGCAGGCAATGTAATAATTGTATACATGGAAATATATGTATTACATACTATCTACATTATACAAAAACGTCCATTTGCAATCAATATTTTCAGTAAAACGTTCCCGTGTAAAAGTGACAAGATACATGTGTGGTTATAACGTTTCATGGAGTAGAAACGTTCCATCATGGAGTGAATTAACGACTTGTAATTCACGTTGTAAATGTAAATATCATCTTTTAATGGGACTATGTTTACGAAAACTGTCCATTGGGCACAAATGCAGTAAACAATCTGAAATTTGAATATTTATATTCCCATATCTTAAAAGTTAAAATAATGTACATATAATGCAAAAACAAGTTTATGCATTCTGAGAAAAGAAACATATAATTTTGATCGTGTTCGTTTGGCCCTTTTCGTGTTTACACTTTGGCGTAAGATTTGTGCATATCTAATATAACTTTAGCATGCACATATATATGCACAATTCAGAATAGGCGGCAGTTGCTTTTACGCAGTCAATTGTCATCGGTTCTTTCGAGTCTGTCGCCTTGTGTTTGATACCCACACTGGGATTTCTGTTTTCAAGTAAGATTTTTACAAATTTTTGTATCAAAATTCTCCTTATGTAGATTCTAATACATAATAATTAATGCTCAATATATTAAATATACATTTGTATGGTTCATTTCTATAACAGAATAACATTACAGTTGCTAAAGAAGATTACTTTTTCGTAGTCAGTCCATTGAACTTTAACCACATCGTATCACCCGCCTGCAGATGATGATGATGATGATAAAGGTGATAATAACGACGACGACGACGGTTGTGAGATGATGATGATGATGATGATGACTTTTTTATCATTCCTCGTACTATATCGATACTGATGGTGATACTGATTATGCTGTTGATTTCAAAATTCAAACACGACTCGAAAAATACTAGTTACGTTTGCCATATTTGGTGATGTTCAACACATTTCACTTTCATTTGTTAGAAACTCAATAACCCCGAGTAGCACACAACACGAGCCATTTTGGAAATCTTTAGCCATACAAAGTCTAAAGTTTATCGTATCGATCTGGGAGTACGATTTGGCTCAATATAAAGAGACAGCTTTCTAACGGCTGTTTTTGTTACTCTACTACCAGCTTCAGGTTCTGCTATCGATTTAGGTTCTGGCTTACTAACTATCAGCGGACTAGTCGTGTCGGACATGTTGGCACATTTAGCGGTTTTAATACAAATATTATGATTTCCCTTGAACGGGTATTGTTGGCGTTCAATCGCCCTTGAGTAGGAGTTCATTTCAAATGTTTCGAAAGGACGCTTGCTCTGTATAAGGTTTATTTTCCTACCAATCGGCCAAACCGATTTAAACCCATAATGGAACGTTGTAAGCATGGCTTTATTTGGATATAGCAGATCTGCGTTTGCAAATGGCTTTGATGCGAGGATTTCCGTATTTTTGTCTGGTTCCGATTTTCGGTAAGAAATTGGTGCGCAAGACACAGTGATTGTTGTGTTTGGTAGACACGCACTCTTCGGTCGTAATACATTTGTTTTTTTGGGGTGTTCAAAGGTTGCGGCATTGACGTTCCTTGAGGGTTTGCAGATTTTGCTCGCTTTTGGTGGAATGTAGGATGTTTCTGCCTTTCCAACGGGCACGCAGTCCAGATTTAACGACACGCTTTTCTCTCTACGAGTGAATGGTCTTTTCACAGGTGACCGTGGGCGTGTTTACAGCCTAACTAGCTACCTAATGCGCTCAACTGCTGGCGAAACGTTCTCGTCATTTGTAGGGCTGTTCAGCAAGTCGATCACACATGTTTTATGGTTTACGTTAATTTCAATCTGACATGGTATTCACAAACTCTAATAATTGCATCCGTTATTTATGACGGTTTATTATGTCATAGGCTTCATGAGTACCAGCATATTTGCGAACACACAAGTATTTGTTCTTCGGTCTAATTCTATTATTTATTCTTAATTCTAAGAATATGTTGGTGAACACGTGCCCTGGATTACCTGCCACTATCACTCCGTTAATGGGTCAGGCAAAAGTGAACATCGCGGCCGCGGTGATGGAGTTTTTGACAGACATTAGTTTCTGCTAGACAGTGTATTTAATTCAATAATTTCGGACATCACTTGTTTAAATGGGATTTGTTAATCAGACAGCCTGTTACTAATTTCTTATTCATAATAAACATGTATTATTGAAATGTCTGTCCTTTGCCATTCTTGTAATGTTAAGTATGATGTACACAAATAAATAATATTATAATACATGCATCCTAGTATATTTAGTTTTAGATCAAAGTTAACTGTACATACATATGACATTATTTTACTGCATTGTTTACTTTCAGATAGGACATGCATATCGGGATTTTTACCCAAAACATATGTTGATAGATCACACATAGACCCTTCTATTGCTGAAATATTCTGTATTATCTGTGCAACAAAAATCTGTCAAGTTTTACCAGAGTTATATTAAAGTGAAAAGTAGCATGATTAGTAACATAAAACTAGTTGGCCATAAACATGCGAAAAGCAAAGATAACTGATCTTCAGTCAGCCAATTTGAAGCAGTTTAACATCGCTGGAGCATACGCAATAAAACTGGAAATAGTAAATGGACTATAAGAATGCTCGTCAATACTTAACACATGGTGGAGACATGTATTAATTATTTATTTTTTACTGGTTAAGAATGATTTTTGCCCTTATTTAATGATTTGAATACAGTTCATTCATAATATTATGTTAAATTGTTTATACACAATTTCAAGCATTGTACATGAATAATGTTATAGATATATGTATTGCTGATGACAATAAAACAATGTTTTTGTGTTGTATCTGTCTTTTCCGAAATTTTTCTGATATTCCATAAGCTTTCAAGTACATGTAATTTATTGCATGTACCACAACATATAATATACTGTTTTGTTAAATGGTCTGTAACTTAAGTCTACATGGCATTTGTTTAGGATACGCTTCTTAATCTCATTTTTCTTATTTGGGACTATTTTAGTACTCTGCTTTGAAAATAAAGTCTACTCATCTACTTGAACATTTCAAAAACAAAATGAATTAACACATGTAATTCGACAAATAATTCAATAAGAAGTACACATTAGTTGTGCAAGTTATATATTTCAATCAAAGTTGTTTATTATATACTAGTGAGAGTGAAAATAGTTTTGTCAAATGTCATTGTTTACTTAAATTAAACATGTTAAAGTATGTGTATGGTACTGAATATGTTTTTTTTTTTTTTTTTTTTTTTTTTTTTTTTTTTTTTTTTCCGTTCTATATATTTTATTTTCCTCGTCAATAGGTGTGTGAGGGTCGAGGGCATCCCCCTCCACACCGTACATCATGAGTATTGATAATAGTTCAACATGCATGATATATAATATTACAATGAAGACAAGTGCTCACAATTGCATATTAACAATAATATCATAATTGCTTAAACAGCAATATACAAATTGATACACATATTGAAATTTTGAATATACGGATAAAATATGCAAGTCACAATGTTCTTAACGATACAGATTTAACAAAATGTCCCATGTAGTTATTAAGTTAGAATCTAAATTGCAGAAGAAGTTCATTTCCTTCAAAATATGATACTGGATAGAAAAGAATGATCTTGCCGCGATAACGGTAGGTAATGTTTGATTCATTTTACAATTATAAATAAACCTTTTAGTGAGAAGGAATGTTAGATTAAGAGGACTACTTGTGTTTTTATGTCCTAACATGAAAGAGGGTGCATTTATGAAGTCAGCGAATACCTCAAAACCTTCAAACAAATCAGCAATAAATTTTTTAACGTATTTACATTCCCAAAAAATGTGCTCAATTGTTTCCGACATATCATGACAGAAAGAGCATTCTGCTGACGATTTATAATTGATTTTATACAAAAAATAGTTGGTACCAATAATTCGGTGTATAATTCTATACTGGAACCATTGTAGCGTAGAATCTTTGGTTATACAAAATGGCATACTAAAGATATGGTTCCAGTCTTTTAATTCAATATTTTCAAAAATGCTCGTCCATTTTGACATACAGACTGGTAAAGTGTCATTTGTTTTAACAATATTATACATGGGTTGGGTACCTTTTTGATATTTTAAAATGGATATCACTTGAAGGGGAACAAAAGGCTTAACAAAGTCAAAATCTGCAATCGTATTCAGAGCAGATGTTTTATCGAACAAACCATATTTCTTCAAGTATTTAGTAACTACATTAGTAATACCTATGTAATGCAAGTAGTTTGGATAGAAATTATATCTGTTACACAGTTCTTCATAGCTATATAATTCTAACCCATCGTTGTTTTTGATCAAATCGCAGATAAAATGCACGCCATTTTCAAACCATGTTTTGAGGAATACACTTTTATTACCGATCGTTATATCAGGATTATAGAATATTGGGGTTTGTAATATGTATTTTATATTTAATGATTCTGCTTTGCGGAAATCAACAAACGATTTTAAAGTGTCTTTCCAAAAAGCATTGCCTGTTTTATTTATAAGGTTTTCTGGATAGTGAACACCACAGTTGTAAAGTTTTTGGGTGTCTATTATCATTTTTACAATATTAATCCATTTACCATTTCCTGTGATGATCCTTCGTATCCAAGAACATTTCAACGCTATTATAAATGAAAAGATGTCGACCATATTAAGACCTCCTTCAGTATATTCTTTAATAAGTACATTTTTGTTAATTTTTGAACTCCCATTCCACACAAAGTTTAAAAAGAGATCATTAAGTTCAACCAATATTCTATGTGGTGGATTGGGAAGTGAAACAAATAAATGGTTAAGCACTGGCAAAGCAATCGTTTTTATTACTTGTATCCTTCCAATGGGAGTTAATATCCTTCTGGACCAGTTTTTAAGCAGCGTTCTAATTCTATACAATTTATCCATATAGTTAAGATCTATCATCTTATCAAGATCGACATGAAATGTTAAACCAAGCATATCAAAAGTATGCTGGTTCCATTTTAACTTCCATCTAGTTTTTATGCTTTCGGAACTGAATTTATGCTTCCCTATCCAAACTACTTTGGTTTTGTCGAAATTTACCTTTAAGCCAGAGCACAATGTGAAATGCGACAAATCATCTAAGGTTTCATTAAGGGATTCTGCAGAGCCATCCAGGAGTATAGACGTATCATCAGCAAATTGCGATAACTTATATTCAGTATTATCGATTTTGATTCCTTTGATTTTGGGATTTGCCCTGAGTTTAAGAGACAAAATTTCAGCGCATAAAATAAAAATATAACAACTGAGGGGATCACCTTGACGACAACCACGTTGTATTTGAAAAAACTCAGATAACGACCCACACTGCGTTACTGCTGAAATGCCATCCTTATATAAAACGTTAAACCATTTTTTCATGTCAGGACCGAAATTAAACAAGGAGAGTGTTTTGTTTACAAACCTCCATGACAAGGAATCAAAAGCCTTTTCAAAATCTATAAGTAGGAGAAGTCCGGGAATATTATTTTCCTCAGTGTATTTCAAAATGTCGTAGATTAGTCGAGTGTTTTCACCTATGAACCTGCCTTTGATAAAACCAGTTTGATCATTATTTATAAGTTTGTTAATGTATTTTTTTAATCTATTAGCAATACTTCCAGAACCAATTTTATATACAGTGTTTAACAATGTTATTGGACGCCAGTTTTTTAAAAATTGTCTGGGTTTTTCACCCTTAGGTATGCAAGTAATTATCCCCTGTCGTTGTGTTATAGACAAAATGCCGCTATCGAATGCGTGATTTAACGCTCTACAAACAAACGTACCTAATTTGGGCCAAAAGACTTTGAAGAAATCAATACTAAAACCAGACGACCCAGGGCTTTTGTTGTTTGCCATGTTTTTTAAGACAAAAGAGGCCTCACTTAGTGTTATTGGCCCTTCTAATAGTTTTGACTCTTCATACGACAGTTTAGGTATGTCAATATTTGCTATAAAAAAAAAGCTATTAAAATCATCATCAATGTTGGTATTGTCGTTATTTTGATACAATGTTTTATAAAACAAAGCGGTTTCGTTCAAGATATCAACCTGCTTGTCTAAAACAAGTCCGTCATCAGTTGTTAGGCTAGTGATAGTTTTTGTTGTATAGTTATATTTTTCGAGGTTACAAAAAAGTTTTGATGGTTTTTCTCCAAATTGTATCCATTCGGCTCGCGATCTTATTAAGGCACCTTTTAATTTCTCTTCTTGTATTTTCATTAGTTCATCTTTTAATTCAAGTATAATTTGCACGTTACTCTCGGTCAACAATTTCTCGTGTTGTTCAATTTCAGCTTTTAATTGGTTTTCGCGCTTGTTACGCGATTTTGTTTTATACGAACTATATGAAATAGCTTTACCTCTTATTTCCATTAAAACTGTATCTAAAAAAAGTTGGTCGTTTATTAAAAACTGTATGTCTTGGTCAGGTATTGTATCAATGTTATCTTTATTGTATACAGGTAACATATATTGTTTCTTTATTTCGGTAATTGTATCATTTATTGTGTTAATGTAGTTGATGTCGCTAAGAAGCATGTTATTATGTTTCCACAGACCTTTTCCGTGTTTAAAATCAGTAAATTTTAATGTCAACGTTACACTCGAATGATCAGATTGGTAACTGGGCAATATATTAATGTCGTGAAAAAACGGTGACAAAAATGACGATAAAAGATAAAAATCAAGCCGGGCTTGTTGTATTGGATTTGTTCTTCTCCATGTATATCGTCTAGAGTTAGGATATAATATCCTAAAAGGATCTGTAAGAACACGATCTTCCATATTTTTTAAAATAAATTCTCTTGCATTTTTATTATTTATTGATTTGTAGTTTTGATAATCTATATTTGGGTCTAGAACCAAATTAAAGTCGCCACAAATTAAGTAGGAGTCATTCCCAATATTGTCAATAATATCAAAAATATTGGTGAAAAATTCGGGACTGTCAGAGTTCGGTCCGTATATAGAGGCAAGTGTGAGTCTAGTTTCACCAATATTTATATCCAAAATAATATAGTTACCAAATTCATCATATTGTACATTATGTATTTTATACTCAAGTATTTTCGACAAAAGTATTGCTACACCACGCGAATTAGAAGAGCCATAACTTAGGAAACACTCTGATCCCCATTCTGAGTAAATGGTTTTAATCTGTTCGTTAATAAAGTGTGTATCTTGAAGGCAGTAAATATCACATTTTGTTTCTTTTAAGTATTGAAAAACTTGTAATCGCTTCTTTTTCCCCTGAATGCCTCTGCAGTTGACAGATAAAATTTTAAGCTCGTTCATAGATAAGCAAAACTAAGGAACATATAAAATGTAGCACTTGCATGCATAGTAACAACACAACATACCTTGTAGTACAGAACGGAAAAAGTACAAAATAATAATAGGAAAAAAAAAAAAAAAAACTAACATGAAAGGAAAAAAAATAAGTGAACATAATAAGGTATCTTTTTGTTAGGAAAATTAGAACCGAGTCAAAATAGCATATACAAATCAGTAAATGTTTTCATTAATAAGCTTATCACTAGGATTAATGAACAATGGCAACATCTGAAGATATCAATAAATAGCTATCAGTATTTAATAATATGTAGAGCTTTAATAACTGTATGTATTTGCTCTAGTGTAAATTATAATTTGTCTAAGTTTAGAGATATATTGAACATAATCTATATTATATATTGTATATTAAATAGAAAAAAAAAAAAAAAAAAAAAAAAAAAAAAATTGTGTATTTGTCCCTGTTTACTTTATAAACAATAAGAGGAAACAAAAAGATGCAGACTTGTGGCAACAAGTGTTGTATTTTTTTTACAAGAGATTGATACTTAAAAATATATATTGAACATAATCTATATTATATATTGTATATTAACTAGAGAACAGTGTGTATTTGTCCCTGTTTACTTTATAAACAATAAGAGGAAGCAAAAAGATGCAGACTTGTGTCAACAGGTGCTGTATTTTTTTTACACGAGATTGATACTTAAAAACATCAATATTTACATACAGGATTTTACAGAATAAATCAACATTATATATTATATATTAACTAGTAAAAATGTTGTATTTGTCCCTGTTTACTTTATAGACAAGAGGAGAAAAAAAAAGAAGCAGACTTGAGGCAACAAATGCTGTATTTTTACAAGAAATTGATCCTTAACAATATCAATATTTACATACAGGATTTTTATATGTATTTACTCTGAATAGATACAAAGTTTTACCAATATGTACATATTTACAAGTATATTTTTTGTTTTTGTGTACGTTTATTTTATATAAAAAAGGAGTAAGCAAAAAGCTGGGTGGTAGCAACACAATGGTGGTCTATTACAGAAACTGCTAGACTTTAATCATCATTTTTTTATACTGATTTACTATAAGTGTTTTTACTAGTTTAAATAATCATTCAAAGTCAGAGATAAATTGAAAAATATTTACTAAAAAAGTTTTATCTATATCTACGTTTTAACAATATAGGTTACTATAATTTTCAATATTAAAAATATTATATATGTTTATATTATAAATTTTAACAAGTATAAATAGTTGTATTTGTCCATGTTTATTTAATAAATAAAAAGAGGAAACAAAATGGAGCATAGTGGTACTTCATACTGAATTACTATATGTATTTATTCTAATGTAAGTAGTAATTCAACCAAAATCAGAGATAACTTGAAAGATATCTACTTCTCAGAAGTGGAGTTTTATCTAAATTTACATTTTAACAGCATTATTTATTTAATTTTCACTAATACAAGGTGACATATATATCTAATGTAAATATTAATTTAACTAATTTCAGATATCAGCTGAACACTATCTACATTTCAAAAAGAGGAGTTTTATCTAATTTTACAATATAACAGCATTATTTTATATAATTTTCAGTAATACAAAGTTTAATATATATCTAATGTAAAAAAGTAATTTAACTAAGTTCTGATATAAATTGAACACTATCTATAGATCAAAAAGTGGAGTTTTATTTAATTTACATTTTAACAGCATTATTTTATAAAATTGTCAATACTACAAAGTTTAATATGTATCTAAATGTAAATAGTAATTCAAGTAATTTCTGACATAAATTGAACACCATCCACATATCAACAAGTGTAAATTTTATCTATATATATATTTAAACAGAATAATGTTATATAATTTTCTATAGTACATACTGGGTATATACAATATATATATATTTATATTTATTTTATATACTATATATTAACAAATTTACATTATTACATTTGTCCATGTTTATTTTATAAACAAAAAGTGGAAACAGAAGGAGGCCATAGCAAATAGTGGTAACAACAATAGTCCATGTTTATTTTTTAAACGAAAAAGAAAATACAGAAAGATGCAGTGTAGTAGCAGTACCATATTATTTATATACATTTAACACGGTTAAAGTTCATACTGATACTGCATTTTGTTCAATGATGTATTATCAGATATTTTGTTGAAAATTAAAACAACAAACAATTATCAACACACAACCACTTTAGTAGCCTTAAACACTGGAACATTATGCACAACCATATGATTTATTACACTTAACAGTGTTATCCACTTACGAGATGCCATCATTTTATTAACATTATGTTTGAAAAGGGAAAAGGAGTTTTATAATTGTGTATGTGTTGCTATATATTTACAGAAAATACCAAAAATTTGAGTGTCATGTTTTGTTACATAATGAGTACATTATGGCTATAAAATTAGAGTTGATCAATAATTTTGACTCAGGACGGATAAAGACTAAGACCAAAAGAACTAGCATTATAAGACTTTCAATGCAGGTCAACTATCACACAAGATTTATGCGCCTTTTCAACTTTTTGAATAATATCTGAAATTTTATTGCTTTTAGCATAATCATTCACTTAACATTTTAAAGAGCTTCGTATGAAAGCGAAAATGAAGCAATTTGGGTGAGAAGATGTTATTGGAAAAACAGCTTGTATTTGTTAAGTGGAGAATTATATTATTTTCACTTCACTACATTTAATACCTTCTTAAGTATGAACAAACACTGTGTAAAAACAACAACATATTTTGTAAAGAAGGCATTTGTAGTGTTAACAGTCATATAAAGCACTAAACAAAAAGGCTGAAGGCGTGCAAATAAATAAAGAAAGATGACGACATAAAAACATCTATATAGACTACATTATCACTGTCTGTTGACATGACAAATAATGCTTAAAATAAACATTTGACATGTTTAAGGGCTGAAAAAACAACAACAGAAGATCGGTGGCTATATTAGTTTTTTAAGGATGATGCATTGTGGTCCTATATAGAAGTATGCAACAAAAATACAAGCGACTTATCCATGCACAAAAAGGTAATAATGCATCGAGCCAAAAAGTCTATTCTAGAGTGTCATAAGCAACAAAAAATGTACACTATTTACATACAGCCTCTTACATAAATAGCTGGAAGTGCACAGTAAAGTTAAATTAGTGCATTAACTGTCATGAATATACCTGAGTCTGACTATTTTGTTGTAATAAATGTTTAAAAACAACTAGCTGACCTTCTATTTACTATTTTGACATGTATGTTTTTACTACTCGCAGTGGCAAGTTTGTTTGAAAGGGAAATAACTTCGCCGATAAGTATTAAAAGTATTGCGCGGGCGTAGCTATGTCATTTAACACTTGGGTGTCTTAATAGCGAAAATAGATTTTTATTTTACAAAGACATCTCATTATGTATGCAAATTTTACGTACAACAATTTTTAGTTACTCAAATATGTAATATTATTTAATATATTTAGTATATAATTTATATTACGTTTATTTATGTAAACTAACTACAAAGAAATTTTAACGGCTAAATGAGATCTAGAGGCGCTTACATATTATGCACAGCTATCTTAGCGTATATGGCTTAATTTTTGTTGGTGACACGTTTGCGGTTCGTCTGGGACGAGGCCCCGAGAGACTCAGAGTAGGATTTTCGTGAATATGTTTTGATTGACATGCATAGCTGTTTTATTTACAAAAAATACAAATACCTTTTTTTTGAATGCAAGAAAATGCAAAAAATATCATTCTTTTTTTTTTTTTATGTTTGTTTTCTCTAGCACTTATATCTGTTATGCACATCATTTGTTGTTGTTGTTATTGTATTGAGCTTAATAGGTACTATCAAGACCTAACCACTTCGGTCTTGAACAGACATATAGGATTGACATTCCTATTTTAGAACAATGCAATTCAATTATTTATATTATGTCATTCTTTAGTTTGCACAAAGAACTTGTTTTCAAGTTATTTTGATAGAGGATGTATCTTGTAACATTATTGAATTCTGCACAGATCTCAAGAGTTACAGAAGAAAATGTGAAATAAATTGTGGATCTAATTTCTGGCTTCTTCATTTAACACTATACTTGTTTTTAAGAATGACAATGAATAACTGGTTATCTGATTATTAACGCAGTAAACTTGCCTTTAAACATTTGTGACCTAGTTAAACTATGGATAAGAACATATTCGTGTAAATAAGCAAATACTTATATTGTGTTTATTTTATTCATTTTGATTTAACTGTTTCTTTTGTTGATTATGTATGAAACACGACAAACGATTATCCATTTAACGTTTGTTATCAACAAAATAAAATATATCTTGTTGTTTTAAATAACTTTCGTATTGTTCTTTCTTTTTATAATAGTTGTAATGTTTGAAGCGATACATTGTTATATACCTTTATTATTCTTTCCACAAAAATGTCGTAATAGTGTTGTCATCAATGTATGTATAAATGATAGTAAGTAAGATAATTCAGAGTATTACATTCATATAACCATTGCGTTTTTAAACGAGTAATTAATTGACCTCCGAGTGAAAATATTGCGTTCAGGTGTGCAATTTTACTAATTACTTTCTCGTCACGATTCGTGGCGGGACAAAATCCTTCGCCACGTAAGTTCGCGAACACGCGCGAACTTTCGTCACGATAATTAGCGAAAGTTCGTGACAACTCGAGCGAACGTACAGCGCTTGTCGATAAAATTGGCTCGTCGCATATCGCGAACTTATCGGGTTTCGCGTGGCATGTACTGTATGCAGTGGCTTTAAATTAACTTTATAAATATAGCATGTACAGACTTCTAGGATATTCCATGTTACATTAACAAAATGTGAATGCTGAAATAAACATGTGATGTTACATTGAGCATATACGTTTCAAACTTTTAAATAATATTGTGACCAGTATCTCTTAATTTTACACAGTTATTATTGAAACAAGTCATTTATCGGAAATCCAAACTGGACTGTTCGAAACACATTTCACTTGCGTTCTCCACTGGTTTAGCATTAACATCTCGCGCAATACACAAAAGCTTAATTTTTTGTAATCTCACATATATATGCTTTAACAAGGCCGTGTGATTTCTGAATGGACACATTTTTGTAGACATTGCATTACTGCAGACAAGACATCACAGTCCGACGTTATTTGGTTTGTGGCAGGCGTACGAACCGGGAACCAGGCTACCCTAAATGGCTTAATTGGATCATGAGCCAAGAAGAATAATGGAAGTGTAATGGTGTGGGGTGGGGGCGCATGGTACACAAGTTTATTTGATATTTTTCCCATTTTGTTAGATGTCGACCAATATAGTCATGACGGAAAGACCTGTACAA
This sequence comes from Congeria kusceri, assembly GCA_027627225.1. NCBI lineage: Eukaryota > Metazoa > Mollusca > Bivalvia > Myida > Dreissenidae > Congeria > Congeria kusceri. Next base: position 12,176,471 of record CM051039.1, read on the forward strand.
ATAAGAACAATGTTACAAACAAAACACAACAGACTTCAGAATGTACAATACAAATTGAAATGCAATTAATGTCAAATCAATGTTATACATTTCATAATTAAATAATACAAATTTTGAATAAAGAAAATAATAATAAAACTCACCAGGTTGGTATAACAATGATGCACAAAATGTGTGAGACTTGAGTCCACTCAGTGCTGTGGCCAAATGCAAGCATGGTCAGTAAAATTTACATGAAATGAATAGATTTAACTATCCTAACCAATGAAAATCTTGCATCGGGCAAATCCTTGAAACGATTGGACATAACAAGCATTTCATCACAATACACGGATGGATGCACATTGGACAGGAAACTAAATTTTGACTAAGTAAATGGACGTATACAAAACAAGGGATATAATAAAAATGACCTGTACTACACAGTTACCCTCTTCTTCAAAATGTCTCCGGACATTTGAAAATGCAACTAAGTCAATAATCAAAAATAAGATCGAAAAAGAATTTTGACAACTTTCACTAAAACAAATAAAGCGATTAGGACTAGTTAATAGATTATACACCTGAACAAACAACAAACCATAATTTCTTATGTTCCTAATTGTTTGAAAATAAAAACGTATATATGGCAAATAAACAACTAAAGTATGAAGGTACAACCACATAGTTAAACTTAAAACCTGGGCATGTAAGAAAACTTTATGATAAAGAGAAACTATTAAAGAGTTAATCTTGCATCATTTTGTCAGTATGAGCTGTATGACAGATCACTAAAATGAACTGACAAATCATAAGAAAACATGATGATCCACAACAAAACACCAAACACTCAACACCAAATTGTTACACAAAACTAAAACACAGCTATATTGGTCTTGATCAACATTCAACAAATAACCAATTAAACAATTCAATAAATTCAAGGAATAAAGACAATATGGTCACTATCAATAGAGAACGCATCAAATGTCTCTGTAATGATCACTTAAAGTAATATTTGCATAATTACTTCAAAAGAATATTATTTGGATTTATTAAATCATTTTGCAATGTTATCACCACTAGAAGTTTACATGATCATGAAATGTGGCACATGATCAGGTTAAATTTTTATGCAAATGTATATATTTGCACAAAACAAAAATCCTTTAAACATAGTTTGCACTGATGTTTAAACAAAACACAAAAATAAACATAGCTGAAAGCATGAGTTGACATACTTTAATCATCAAGTCAAATACAAATGGAATTATGACATCCCATTTCAACATTTTAATCACAACAAATTAATCTATATATTTGTTCCTGGCCGATGAAACAAATATACAAGAAAATGTAGCAAAGAGAGTTAGGACAGGTAACATTAAATACCAAACATAAAACACACACAAACACAAAATTCACAATCCACACACACTATGAATGTAAACTTGTTTTATGATCTCAAAGTCAATAAAGAGTGCAAAACATTTATAATGCTTGAATTAAATTAACTCAATGATAATACTATCTCACAAAACAAAGACTTTCCAGAGTGTTTTGACAGATATTAATTTAGGGAAATATCTCAATCACAAATAGATTTAATTATGCAGCAAAACTTTGATATCAAATGAACAATTATCTACCCTTTTAACAAACATTGAAATGTCAAAACAGAAGTATGTTTTCTATACCCCTACAATGCACATGTAAATCAGAATGCCACACAGAAACAATGTGCAAAAAATTTATAACATAGTGCAAATTAACAATAACACTTTGTCAAGACTCATGTACAATTGGTGCAATAATTAATTAAATACTTCCTAATTGCCAAACGAATATAACATTTCCGAAACTGAATGTATGAACACAATTAAATATCAAAACTGCACGAGTGCAATGACACTAGTATAACTATAGCCTGTAACATTTTAAATTTGTATCAAACTCAAAAGACTAAAACAAACCGGTCGCGAAAATATATTACAATACAGTTGTCAAACATGTACTGCAAAGAGTTTGTCAATAATGAATGTCAATACAAATGTTTTATTAAATACTTACATAAATGTCAACGTTTACAACTGGTAGATCTTAAAACATACTGATATAACAACGATCTGAGGAACAGAACGTGTTTTCGGTTGCAATGCTTAAATGTTTTATTTGGAAAGAACTATTTTTGTGTACATACGCACGAGAAACAAATAGTGCGTCAGACATAATGAAACAAACAATATATAAAATAGACTTACTTGTTCATTCCATACGCAGAAATATTAATTAAAAACTCAATTCACAACTACACTTCCAGACGACATGTCCACAGAACACGGTTACGACAGTTACTGGTGACGAAACTTCACAAATAAAAGTACATTAAAGTCACGTGGTGTAAACAAAGTCGCAAAACACGCATGGTAAACATCAAGGTACGGCATCTCTTGCGAGAAAGTGAATAGAGTTCAGTTCAAAAACAAATTCAGCGGCCGTTGTCGAAAGTACTGATGGAGGTCCTGCAGAAACAGTCCCAGGAGCTGGAAGGATGTCCGTAGCCTTTTTAGGGTTTGCGGGTTCCCGAATCCAGCACTGCTCGACAGCGTGGGCCCGTACTGCTGGCACGTGGTACCAACCTCCCAGCCCTCCGGCAACCTGGTCCAGCTGCCAACCTGGTCTTTCCATCGCACATCTGGCCCCACGTTGGGCGCCAAATGTAATGATGTGGGGTGGGGGCGCATGGTGCACAAAGTCCATTTGATATTTTTCCCATTTTATTAGATGTCGACCAATATAGTCATGACGGAAAGACCTGTACAAATAAGAACAATGTTACAAACAAAACACAACAGACTACAAAATGTACAATACAAATTGAAATGCAATTAATGTCAAATCAATGTTATACATTACATAATTAAATAATACAAATTTTGAATAAGAAAATAATAATAAAACTCACCAGGTTGGAATAACAATGATGCACAAAATGTGTGAGACTTGCGTCCACTCAGTGCTGTGGCCAAATGCAAGCATGGTCAGTAAAATTTACATGAAATGAATAGCTTTAACTATCCTAACCAATGAAAATCTTGCATCGGACAAATCGATAGAAACGATTGGACATAACAAGTATTTCATCACAATACACGGATGGATGCACACTGGACAGGAAACTAAATTTTGACTAAGTAAATGGACGTATACAAAACAAGGGACATAATAAAAATGACATGTACTACAGAAGGATTAAAATCCTAACATATTCATCTCGCTTATTGTCCATGCAAGTTAAGGTGTTTATGTGTGGTGTTTAAAAAAAAAAGTATAACTTTTCATTTTACCACGAATTTAAACGAACACAACGAACAAAACGGGTCAAGAAGCGAGCCGGGAAGAAACGTAAACATTCGTATCCTAACCGTTTCGTGTCGTTATTAACGACTCATGTTAAGGTTATTTGTTGAGTGGGCCATAATTAATTATTTTATTACAATTATTTTATTACTTATTGTATTATTCACTTTGTCGTAATAATAATAATAAAGAATGAAATGGGATTCACAGTTTGTCGATAATTACGCAGTTCTGGTACTAACAATAGCGGTCTGTTACACTCCAGTAAGGTTATCAGAAAATTACACTGAATTTGAAAACAGACTCTATGGCCGAGCTGTTAACGCGTTAGACTCTCACATTGGCAGTCGGGGTACGATCCCAATAAGAAGCGCGATTTTTTTCTCATTATTTTACATTTTATTTTCGTTTCACAGATTATAAGGGTTTGCTACTCCTGATGCTTTATTAATTGAAAAAGAAAACATTTCCAAAATATAATATTCTGTAAGTAACTACCTTTAAGTGTTTAAAACATTACAAAACATAATCGCACAGCACTATTGCTAATACGGTTGAAAAGCTTGTAACACTGCCGTTTCATTCATAATAATGTTGAATATTTTTTATATTGAGCAAAGTGTTTGTTTTTAAAGTTTAAAATGATTTTTGTTTAACGCCAGTTATTTCTCTTCGGCAAATTAATCTACTGTCTTCAATGGGTACATTCGGAGAATGTGTTGGTTATGAACATTTAATGACAGAATGTCGAAAAGTAAGATAAATGTGTTAGTAGCCCAAAGAAAAACCATGATATTGTACACCCGGTTGTTTTGACAGGCCTTAAATATTTAATTCGTACATAGTATTGTTTTCACACCTGTTAAGGTTTTAATTAGTGGTGTACGTTTTACAATGGATTTCAATTAGCTGCACATTTGACAACATATACAATTCAAAACGGCATTTATTGAGAGACAAAAACTAACCTAACTACACATTGGCGATACATGTGTATATAGCGGACTTTATTACGTAGCAAGATCTATTTTAACGTCGCATGTTGAAGATTATAAATCGCCAAGCAATGTCTCTTTTCAAGTGATATTTATAATATTGACACAAACATTATAGTAAAACACGGAATGTAGGATTCAACTAAATTAAGTTTTACGAATATTTTCGTTTAATGTTTGACTTTTTTGAAAACATCATATTACTTGTATCATGTATAACACGTCGTGTTTGCTGGTTCTGGCTTCTTAACCAGAATTTAAATTGAGTGATTTTTATTTTCTTCACATAAGAACACTGAACGAGCTATTTGCGAAACTATCATATTTTACCAATAAAACATGTATAAGTTTAAAACCACTGTATTTAAGGTGATATATGATATCTCTAATTGCCCAGATTGTCCATGATAACGCGTCGGGGTGTTCATTTTTAAGTTATTATATGGTCATTTCGGTGATTCACAATAGTTGTGATAAACTATTAAGATAATTTTTTTTTTACATTTTTGTTAATATTTTAATTTTTATATGGTGAAATTGGGACCTTTGATTTTACAGTGAGTTTGATAATTCCAAGTTATTTTCATCTTACAGTAAATCGATCACAATAAAAAGGCTAGCAGGCATTTAAGCATCATTTATCTATATTCCTTGACAAATATTTGAGAAATTATGAAAAATAAAAGTGTTGCGTTAGTAGTGTGACTGTCTGTACAATTACATATATAATATCGAAAGTAATCTGCGCATTTTATCTTTGAGCATTGTCCACACGTTTAGCGTTTAAGTAAGAGATAAACTGTTATCGAAAATGCATCGGATTATCGTGCTGAGTTGATTCATACCGGTAACTTCAAGTTAAAAGCTTCCTGTTCACGAACGTAAAAACAACTGCCACACCGTTCCAAAATGTATTCGAGGTTTTTGAAGTTATGCCTGCTGGGCGTTCTGGTTTTCTTGAGTGTTATGACGACGTCCGGTTCAGCACGCGAACCCGATTGCTCGAGATTTCATTATGAGGAAAACCTTTTGGAAAAGATGATCCGGATGGAGATACACGTAGAAACTATCGACAAACAGCTCAACCAGTGCTTGGATGAGAATTTACGACGAGAAAACCAAGTACAAGGTAATTACTTACACGTAAACTTTTATTTAAACTGTAAACTACCTATTAATACGGATATTGATGACATGCCTCAACGATTGGTTTACAGACAAATTATCTGCATCCTCCCTTTTATCACACATTTGTCATATGGATTTTGTCTCCATTCAGGGATCAAAGAACGAGTGTTATGGCCCTGTTTCACACACTATGAATTATTGAAAGACGTTCTTCGCTCCCTGTATGTACCTGTTAGCTCAACACGGCTACAAAAAAGTTTTGGTAAATATTATACTTTTTTGCAGAAATAACAGAAAAGATTCAAGAACTTAAGCACAGTCTTGCCCAGACAGACAAACAATCTGGAGCTTCCGGTACTACCTACGTTCGCTGGGGACGCCTATCATGTCCTTCCTCGAGCACACTTGTGTACGAAGGCTTCGTTGCCAGAAGTTATTATTCCCATCCCGGAAGTGGAGCCAATTACCTTTGCCTTCCCAACGAGCCCTTGTGGGGAAAGTTTGACGAAACGGTAACAGACCTCGCTAATATTTTCGGCGCAGAGTATGAAACGAGCGGTTCTCCAGTGTTTAAACATCTGAATGACCACGCGGTCCCGTGCGCAGTGTGTCATGACGCCACTAGCAATGTGCTCATGATTCCCGGAAGGAACGGCTGCTACTCGGGCTGGACCCTGGAGTACGCCGGATACCTGATGACGCAATATTTCTCCCACTCATCCAACAAAGATTTCATTTGTGTTGACGGCGATGCAGAGGCGGCTGACTGCAGCAGTGGAATCAACCAAGAAGGCGCTCTTCTTTATCACGTGGAAAACAGGTGCAGTTCGTTGAAATGTCCGCCGTATATCAGTGGACGTGAGCTGACATGCTCAGTGTGTACGCATCATGGATAAGTGGTGTTTGACTTATACAAACATTTCTTGAACTGTGGTTTATAAAAAAATTCTAGGGAATACTGTACAAGTGTATGATTGGAGTGCATTTGCCTTTTAAAATGTGCATTATTGCAGTTCTTCCTTCAAGCTTGTAGGTTTTCGCTGTATATTATATTTCAAACTATTCGATAATTGTTATGAGAAAAGACTCTACTGAAGTGTTGAAAAAGTTTTGTAGTTTAATTTATCAAAACCAGAGACGGTTCTTCTTCTTGATAAAAGTGACTTGTGCCTTAGCATATCTGATCAACAAACATGTATTAGCAGTTTATAACATGTAAGTGTATGATTTATATGATTTGCTTTTTGAAATGTGCATTATTGCAGTTCTTCCTTGAAGCTTGTAGCATCTGCTCTACCTTATATTCCAAAATAATTAATAATTCTGCTTGTTATTACAGAAAAGACCACAGAAATGTGAAAACAGTTTGTAGTTTTATTTATTAAAATATCACTAACAACCGTGAACATCATATATAAAAACAGTATTGATATAACACAAACTAACATCAAATTGATAAAATTGACAATAAAAGCAAAACACAGCGTATCACCCGCCTGCAGATGATGATGATGATGATGATGATGATTATGTTATCTATTTAAAACCATGATGGAACGTTATAAGCATGGATTTATTTGCATATAGAAGATCTGCGTTCGCAAATGGGTTTGATGCGAGGATTGAAAAGTGCATCATTGCACTTCTTCTTTAAAGTAGCTTTTGCTGCATCCTACATACCAAAATAATCAATAATTCTGCTCGATATTATAGATAACGCCAAACATATGTCAAACAAATGTGTTTTGTAGTTGTATTTATTAAAAAATCACTAACAACCTTAACCTAAGCACAAACGACTTGAGCTGACATGCGCAGTATGTTCTCAGACCGGATCTTGAGTACGCGATGTAAATACTTTGCTTTCTTACATCAAACGTTTTCCAGTCCTGGTACTAGCACTTAATATGAGTATAATTTATCATCGACATATTTTAGCTTTTAAAGATCTTCTGCTTCGCATGGTTATTAATGAACATTATATATGATAATTAACCGACATCTTGCTTTTAACATCATATGTGCAAAACAATTAGACGCTGAATGAGTAACTATCATATTGTGTGATTCTGCACGAAATTTTGCACCTGTCTTTTTACGTTAGCGATCGATTGTAAATGTAGACATTCTATTTCACTAGCATCTTTTGTTCAATGGCCGAATTTATTGTTTTAATAAGGGTTGTGATGGCAGTTTTAATGATTGTATACATGGAAATACATTTATTGCATATTACCTACTTTAAACAAAAACGTCCATTTGCAATCAGTATTTTAGGTAAAAAATTCCCTGTGTAAGACACACTTGTGGTTATAACTTTTCACTAAATAGAAACGTTCAATTATGGTGTGAATTAACGACTTGTAATTCACGTTATAAATGAAAATGTCATTTACACAATTCAGAATCGGCGTTAGTTGGTTTTACGCTGTCAATTGTCATCGGTTCTTTCGAGTCTGTGGCAGTGAGTTTGATACCCCCATTGGGGTTTCTGTTTTCAAGCATGATTGTTCATGTGTTTTATCAAAATTCTCCTAATGTAGATTCTAATATATATAATAATATTTATGCTCTATTTATTAAATACACATGTGTATGGTTCATTTCTATAACAGAATAACATTACAGTTGCTAAAGGAGATTACTTTTTCGTAGACAGTTCAGTTAACTTTAACATTCCCTTATTTCTTTCCCAACCGTTTCGCCTTTGTAGCTGCGATGCCATTTATAATGGGCAAAGTAGGCAAAGTGATTATTCTCGTTTAGCATTCGGAATAGAGACAACGGTTACGTGTCTTAAACCATAGCGTCTATTTGTTTTCATCATGATCCAAACTATCGGCTCCTGTACGAATTTGCTGTATCTTATATTCCAAAATAATCGATAATTCTGCTTGTTATTAAAGAATAAGACCACAGAAAGGTTAACACAGATTGTAGTTTTATTTATTAAAATATCACTAAAAACCGTGAGCATTATATATAAAAACAGTATTGATATAACACAAACTAACAAATTGATAAATTGATAAATTCGCAAATAAAAGTCAAACACAGCGTAACACCCGCCTGCAGATGATGATGATGATGACGACGACGACGGTGGTGAGATAATGATGGTGATCATGATGATGATGACGATGATGATGATGATGATACTTGTTATGTTTGACCACTCACATTAAAGCATATTTGTTGAAAGTCCAAGTCCAAGTCCAAAAATTTTTGCATAATCATTATACAATGTTAAAGCACAATTAAATATTGACATGGTGAAGTATACAGTTATTTGTTGAAAGTCAACACATTTCATTTTCATTTGTTTGCTTCCTCAATGGCCGAATGTATTGTTGTATTATTTTTTGCAGGCAATGTAATAATTGTATACATGGAAATATATGTATTACATACTATCTACATTATACAAAAACGTCCATTTGCAATCAATATTTTCAGTAAAACGTTCGCGTGTAAAAGTGACAAGATACATGTGTGGTTATAACGTTTCATGGAGTAGAAACGTTCAATCATGGAGTGAATTAACGACTTGTAATTCACGTTGTAAATGTAAATATCATCTTTTAATGGGACTATGTTTACGAAAACTGTCCATTGGGGACAAATGCAGTAAACAATCTGAAATTTGAATATTTATATTCCCATATCTTAAAAGTTAAAATAATGTACATATAATGCCAAACCAAGTTTATGCATTCTGAGAAAAGAAACATATAATTTTGATCGTGTTTGTTTGGCCCTTTTCGTGTTTACACTTTGGCGTAAGATTTGTGCATATCTAATATAACTGTATATATGCACAATTCAGAATAGGCGGCAGTTGCTTTTACGCAGTCAATTGTCATCGGTTCTTTCGAGTCTGTCGCCGTGTGTTTTATACCCACACTGGGATTTCTGTTTTCAAGTATGATTTTTACAAATTTTTGTATCAAAATTCTCCTTATGTAGATTCTAATACATAATAATTCATGCTCTATATATTAAATATACATTTGTATGGTTCATTTCTATAACAGAATAACATTACAGTTGCTAAAGAAGATTACTTTTTCGTAGTCAGTCCATTGAACTTTAACCACATCGTATCACCCGCCTGCAGATGATGATGATGATGATAAAGGTGATAATAACGACGACGACGACGGTTGTGAGATGATGATGATGATGATGATGACTTTTTTATCATTCCTTGTACTATATCGATACTGATGGTGATACTGATTATGCTGTTGATTTCAAAATTCAAACACGACTCAAAAAATACTAGTTACGTTTGCCATATTTGGTGATGTTCAACACATTTCACTTTCATTTGTTAGAAACTCAATAACCCCGAGTAGCACACAACACGAGCCATTTTGGAAATCTTTAACCATACAAAGTCTAAAGTTTATCGTATCGATCTGGGAGTATAATTTGGCTCAATATAAAGAGACAGCTTTCTAACGGCTGTTTTTGTTACTCTACTACCAGCTTCAGGTTCTGCTAAAGATTTAGGTTCTGGCTTACTAACTATCAGCGGACTAGTCGTGTCGGACATGTTGGCACATTTAGCGGTTTTAATACAAATATTATGATTTCCCTTGAACGGGTATTGTTGGCGTTCAATCGCCCTTGAGTAGGAGTTCATTTCAAATGTTTCGAAAGGACGCTTGCTCTGTATAAGGTTTATTTTCCTACCAATCGGCCAAACCGATTTAAACCCATAATGGAACGTTGTAAGCATGGCTTTATTTGGATATAGCAGATCTGCGTTTGCAAATGGCTTTGATGCGAGGATTTCCGTATTTTTGTCTGGTTCCGATTTTCGGTAAGAAATTGGTGCGCAAGCCACAGTGATTGTTGTGTTTGGTAGACACGCACTCTTCGGTCGTAATACATTTGTTTTGGGGGTGTTCAGAGGTTGCGGCATTGACGTTCCTTGAGGGTTTGCAGATTTTGCTCGCTGTTGGTGGAATGTAGGATGTTTCTGCCTTTCCAACGGGCACGCAGTCCAGATTTAACGACACGCTTTTCTCTGTACGTGTGAATGGTCTTTTCACAGGTGACCGTGGGCGTGTTTACAGCCTAACTAGCTACCTAATGCGCTCAACTGCTGGCGAAACGTTCTCGTCATTTGTAGGGCTGTTCAGCAAGTCGATCACACTTACATGTTTTATGGTTTATGTTAATTTCAATCTGACATGGTATTCACAAACTCTAATAATAGCATCCGTTATTTATGACGGTTTATTATGTCATAGGCTTCATGAGTACCAGCATATTTGCGAACACACAAGTATTTGTTCTTCGGTCTAATTCTATTATTTATTCTTAATTCTAAGAATATGTTGGTGAACACGTGCCCTGGATTACCTGCCACTATCACTCCGTTAATGGGTCAGGCAAAAGCGAACATCGCGTCCGCGGTGATGGAGTTTTTGACAGACATTAGTTTCTGCTAGACAGTGTATTTAATTCAATAATTTCGGACATCACTTGTTTAAATGGGATTTGTTAATCAGACAGCCTGTTACTAATTTCTTAATCATAATAAACATGTATTATTCAAATGTCTGTCTTGTAATGTTAAGTATGATGTACACAAATAAATAATATTATAATACATGCATCCTAGTATGATTATATATTTAGTTTTAGATCAAAGTTAACTGTACATACATATGACATTATTTTACTGCATTGTTTACTTTCAGATAGGACATGCATATCGGGATCTTTACCCAAAACATATGTTGATAGATCAGACATAGACCCTTCTATTGCTGAAATATTCTGTATTATCTGTGCAACAAAAATCTGTCAAGTTTTACCAGAGTTATATTAAAGTGCAAAGTAGCATGATTAGTAACATAAAACTAGTTGGCCATAAACATGCGAAAAGCAAAGATAACTGATCTTCAGTCAGCCAATTTGAAGCAGTTTAACATCGCTGGAGCATACGCAATAAAACTGGAAATAGTAAATGGACTATAAGAATGCTCGTCAATACTTAACACATGGTGGAGACATGTATTAATTATTTATTTTTTACTGTTTAAGAATAATTGTTCCCCTTATTTAATGATTTGAATACAGTTCATTCATAATATTATGTTAAATTGTTTATACAGAATTTCAAGCATTGTACATGAATAATGTTATAGATATATGTATTGCTGATAACAATAAAACAATGTTTTTGTGTTGTATCTGTCTTTTCCTAAATTTTTCTGATGTTCCATAAGCTTTCAAGTACATGTAATTTATTGCATGTACCACAACATATAATATACAGTGTTGTTAAATGGTCTGTAACTTAAGTCTACATGGCATTTGTTTAGGATACGATTCTTAATCTCATTTTTCTTATTTGGGACTATTTTAGTACTCTGCTTTGAAAATAAAGTCTACTCATCTACTTGAACATTTCAAAAACAAAATGAATTAACACATGTAATTCGACAAATAATTCAATAACAAGTACACATTAGTTGTGCAAGTTATATATTTCAATCAAAGTTGTTTATTATATACTAGTGAGAGTGAAAATAGTTTTGTCAAATTTCATTGTTTACTTAAATTAAACATGTTAAAGTATGTGTATGGTACTGAATATGTTTTGGTTGACATGCATAGCTGTTTCATTTACAAAAAATACAAATACCTTTTTTTTTAATGCAAGAAAATGCAAAAAATATCATTCTTTTTTTTTTTAATGTTTGTTTTCTCTAGCACTTATATCTGTTATGCACATCATTTGTTGTTGTTGTTATTGTATTGAGCTTAATAGGTACTATCAAGACCTAACCACTTGGGTCTTGAACAGACATATAGGATTGACATTCCTATTTTAGAACAATGCAATTCAATTATTTATATTATGTCATTCTTTAGTTTGCACAAAGAACTTGTTTTCAAGTTATTTTGATAGAGGATGTATCTTGTAACATTATTGAATTCTGCACAGATCTCAAGAGTTACAGAAGAAAATGTGAAATAAATTGTGGATCTAATTTCTGGCTTCTTCATTTAACACTATACTTGTTTTTAAGAATGACAATGAATAACTGGTTATCTGATTATTAACGCAGTAAACTTGCCTTTAAACATTTGTGACCTAGTTAAACTATGGATAAGAACATATTCGTGTAAATAAGCAAATACTTATATTGTGTTTATTTTATTCATTTTGATTTAACTGTTTCTTTTGTTGATTATGTATGAAACACGACAAACGATTATCCATTTAACGTTTGTTATCAACAAAATAAAATATATCTTGTTGTTTTAAATAACTTTCGTGTTGTTCTTTCTTTTTATAATAGTTGTAATGTTTGAAGCGATACATTGTTATATACCTTTATTATTCTTTCCACAAAAATGTCGTAATAGTGTTGTCATCAATGTATGTATAAATGATAGTAAGTAAGATAATTCAGAGTATCACATTCATATAACCATTGCGTTTTTAAACGAGTAATTAATTGACCTCTGAGTGAAAATATTGCGTTCAGATGTGCATTTTTACCAATTACTTTCTCGTCACGATTCGTGGCGGGACAAAATTCTTCGCCACGTAAGTTCGCGAACACGCGCGAATTTTCCTCACGATATTTAGCGAAAGTTCGTGACATCTCGAGCGAACGTACTGCGCTTGTCGATAAAATTGGCTCGTGGCATATCGCGAACTTATCGGGTTTCGCGTGGCATGTACTGTATGCAGTGGCTTTAAATTGACTTTATAAATATAGCATGTACAGACTTCTACAGACTTCTAGGATATTCCATGTTACATTAACAAAATGTGAATGCTGAAATAAACATGTGATGTTACATTGAGTATATAAGTTTCAAACTTTTAAATAATATTGTTTCGCTATTGTGACCAGTATCTCTTAATTTTACACAGTTATTATTGAAACAAGTCATTTATCCGAAATCCAAACTGGACTGTTCGAAACACATTTCACTTGCGTTCTCCACTGTTTTAGCATTAACATCTCGCGCAATACACAAAAGCTAAATTTTTTGTAATCTCACATATATATGCTTTAACAAGGCCGTGTGATTTCTGAATGGACACATTTTTGTAGACATTGCATTACTGCAGACAAGCCATCACAGGCGTACGAACCGGGAACCAGGCTACCCTAAATGGTTTAATTGGATCACGAGCCAAGAAGAATAATGGAAGGATTAAAATCCTAACATATTCATCTCGCTTATTGTCGATTCAAGTTAAGGTGTTTAACCAGTGCTTGGATGAGAATTTACGACGAGAAAACCATGTACAAGGTAATTACTTACACGTAAACTTTTATTTAAACTGTAAACTACCTATTAATACGGATATTAATGACATGCCTCAACGATTGGTTTACAGACAAATTATCTGCATCCTCCCTTTTATCACACATTTATCATATGGATTTTGTCTCCATTCAGGGATGAAAGAACGAGTGTTATGGTCCTGTTTCACACACTATGAATTATTGAAAGACGTACTTCGCTCCCTGTATGTACCTGTTAGCTCAACACGGCTACAAGAAAGTTTTTGTAAATATTATACTTTTTTGCAGAAATAACAGAAAAGATTCAAAAACTTAAACACAGTCTTGCCCAGACAGACAAACAATCTGGAGCTTCCGGTACTACCTACGTTCGCTGGGGACGCCTATCATGTCCTTCCTCGAGCACACTTGTGTACGAAGGTTTCGTTGCCGGAAGTTATTATGGCCATTCCGGAAGTGGAGCCAATTACCTTTGCCTTCCCAACGAGCCCTTGTGGGGAACGTTTGACGAAACGGTTACAGACCTCGCTACTATTTACGGCGCAGAGTATGAAACGAGCGGTTCTCCTGTGTTTAAACATCTGAATGACCACGAGGTCCCGTGCGCAGTGTGTCATGTCGCCACCAGCAACGTGCTGATGATTCCCGGAAGGAACGCCTGCTACCCGGGCTGGACGCTGGAGTACGCCGGATACCTGATGGCAGAATTTTCCTCCCACTCATCCAACAAGGGTTTCATTTGCGTTGACGGCGATGCCGAGGCAGTAAAAGGTAGCAGTCAAAGAAATGAGAACGGCGCTCTTCTTTATCACGTGGAAAACAGGTGCAGTTCGCTGAAATGTCCGCCGTACATCAGTGGACGTGAGCCGACATGCGCTGTGTGTTCGCTGAGCGAATCTTGAGTACGCGATGTAAATACTTTGCTCTCTTACATCGAGCGTCTTGTTAAACGTCCTGGTAATAGTACGTAATATCCGTATAATACTAGTATACCATCTTTTAAAGGTTTCCAGGTTAGAAGATACATTGTTATTGTCAAATTATCCGAATATATATTACAATCCTGTTTAAATACATATTATATCTTTATGTTTCTTTTTTTTTTTCGAGCCGTTGCATTCACACTTAAAATGTAAGTTGTTTCAAAGTTGTTTCACAGAAATCACAGTTGTTTCAGGGAAAAACCCTCGATAATGTATCAGAACTTCAGGTCTAACCTTTTTTCCAATATGTACTTATGGTAAAACGTGATTATTTGTAATTATGTCAGTATTTTGGTAATAACGTATATTTGAATACTGATAATTATATATCCGCAACATTTGAATAATAAAGTAGTACAGTATAAAACGTGTTTCACGGATTGCAATTGTTAATATTCAATCGGCGTGTCAGTGTTTTCGTCCTCTCATCCGTTTCTTTATTGGGACGGAAAATTAAGTACACGTATATGTTAAAACTATGTTACGGCTGTTAGAAATATTTTTACATTTTGCAGTATTATTGACAATAAAAATTCAGCTTACAGTTTACATGGTTAGTAAAGGACTTTCATCTGATTTAAAACATACTAAGAGCATGTTGGCATATGTCACTATTATTCGTTTAGTTTCGTTAATATGATACCATCCTTAACAAATAGTAAAGCATGGTGTTTTCTTCAAACGATAATTACGGACACATTTAACCAAAATATTTTCCAATAAGCAGATATATATATATATATATATATATATATATATATATATATATATATATATATATATATATATATATATATATATATATATATATATATATATATAT
Source organism: Congeria kusceri (assembly GCA_027627225.1). NCBI lineage: Eukaryota > Metazoa > Mollusca > Bivalvia > Myida > Dreissenidae > Congeria > Congeria kusceri. The sequence goes on from CM051039.1 coordinate 12,192,030, forward strand.
ATATATATATATATATATATATATATATATATATATATATATATATATATATATATATATATAAAGACCCGATAATTATACACAACAATTACTGGGACTGACGTTGAACATTATGACGAATGATTATACAAATGTGTGAATCTGCTTTAACATGTGCACAAGACTCTTACGGTAATATTAGCGGGCAAACTTTATATAGACATTTTATTTCACTATCATCATTTAATTGCTCAATTGCCGAGTGTATTGTTATAATACGGTGTTTGAAGGTTATGTAAATTATAATATACTATTAAATACTACCTACGTTATACAAAAACGTCTATTAGCCTTTAGTATTTTAGGTAACACTTTCCCCTGTAAACGTGAAAAAATACATTTGTGTTTTTAAATATCATTGAATTGAAACACTTATGCATAGGATGAGTATTGAGTATAGGATTTCAGGTACAGTAACGACATTTAATTCACATTTTGAATTTAACTGTCACTACTTAACAATAACGTTTACTCGTTTCTTTCTCAGCCATTTCGCCTCTGTGAAAATGCGATGACATTGATAAGGGGGAAAGTAAACAATGCGTTTATTCTCGTGTAACATTCGGGATGGAGAGAACGGTTATGGAAAATGCATCGGACGTGTCTTAAACCATGGCGGCTATTTGTTTTCATCATGATTCGAAATATCGGCTCTTCCAATTCGGTTCGCGAACCCGCGTGTTCGAAGTTTCATTACGAGGAAAAACTGCTGGAGAAAATGATCCGGACGGAAATACGCGTGGAAAGTGTGTATAAGCAACTTCAACAGTGCTTGGATTAGAATCTTCAACGCGATAAACAGGTGAAAGGTATGTGAATCGGTCCATTATGTTGTGTGAAATACTTATTACATGATAACACAAAATATGAGCATATATATCATTCGATGTTTTTCATTGCATTCAATACGATAGACAACCAACTGCACTTCTAATTGATTTACAGCTGTAGTATAAGGAATATATTAAAGAATATTTAGTTAAGAACTTTAGAACGCAGACAGTAAGACAATATAAACACGTTTATAATAAAAAATATTTTTCCATCTGTTCCTTTGGCTTATAAATATTAATATGCTGGATGATGTATGGATTGTTCATTTTCGACAGACCTCACTGAAGTGGTTAAAGAACTCACAGAGCTTGTTCGTAAGTCGAAGTCGGTACTACATACGTCAGATGGGGCCGGAAGTCCTTCCTAGAACACACTTGTGCACGAAGGCTTCGTTGCCGGAAGTTATTTTGGAAGTGGAACCAATTACCTTTGCTTTCCCCGCGAGCCCATGTGAGGAATGTTCGACGAAACGGTTACAGACCTCGCTAATACTTAACGGCGCAGAGTATGAAAGGAGCGGTTCTCCTGTGTTTAAACATATATACGACCACGAGGTCCGTGCGCAGTGTGTCTTGTCGGCACTATCAACGTGCTCATGATTCCCGGAAGGAACGCCTGCTACTCGGGCTGATCGCTGGATTACGCCGGATACCTGATGACGCAATATTTCTCCCACTCATCCAACAAAGATTTTATTTGTGTTGACGGCGATGCAGAGGCGGCTGACTGCAGCAGTGGAAGCAACCAAGAAGGCTCACTTCTTTATCACGTGGAAAACAGGTGCAGTTCGTTGAAATGTTCGCCGTATATCAGTGGAGTGAGCTGACATGCTCAGTGTGTACGCATCATGGATAAGTGGTGTTTGACTTATACAAACATTTCTTGATCTGTGGTTTATAAAAATTTATTAGGGAATACTATATTACCACTGGCTGTTGTTTTTCTTGATAAAACTGATTTGTGCTATTGTGCTTAACAACGATGTTCATAATGTGCAAGAGTATGATTGAAGTGCATTTGCCTTTAAAAATGTGCATTATTGCAGTTCTTCCTTCAAGCTTGTGGTTTTTTGCTGTATATTATATTTTAAACTATTCGATAATTGCTATGAAAGAACACTTTACTGAAGTGTTGAAAAAGTGTTGTAGTTTAATTTATCAAAACCAGAGGCTGTTCACCTTCGTGATAAAAGTGACTTGTGCCTTAGCATGTCTGAACAACAAACATGTGCAAGCAGTTTATAATATGTAAGTGTAGGATTTATATGCTTTGCTTTTAGAAATGTGCATTATTGCAGTTCTTACTGAAGCTTGTAGCTTTTTGCTCCACCTTATATTCCAAAATAATCGACAATTCTGCTTGTTATTACAGAAAAGATCACAGACATGTAAACACAGTATTGATATAACACAAACTAACATCAAATTGATAAATTAGCAATTAAAAGCAAAACACAGCGTATCACCCGCCTGCAGATGATGATAATGATAATGATGATGATGATGATGATTTTGTTGTTGTAGATGATGACGACGACGACGACTAGGTTGAGATGATGATGATGATGGCAATGATGATGATGGTGATGATGGTGATGATGGTGATGATGATGATGATGATGATGATGATGATGATGATGATGATGATTTTTATGCTATCGATTTAAAGCCATGATGGAACGTTATAAGCAGTGATTTATTTGCATATAGCAGATCTGCGTTCGCAAATGGCTTTGATGCGAGGATTGAAAAGCGCATTATTGCAGTTCTTCTTTAAAGTTTGTAGCTTTTGCTGCATCCTACATACCAAAATAATCAATAATTCTGCTTGATATTAAAGATAACGTCAAACATGTCAAAGAAATGTGTTTTGTAGTTTTATTTATTAAAAAATCACTAAAAACCTTGAATCAAAGCTCAGTGGACGTGAGCTGACATGCGCAGTATGTTCTCAGACCGGATCTTGAGTACGCGATGTAAATACTTTGCTTTCTTGCATCAAACGTTTCCCAGTCCTGGTACTAGTACTTAATACGAGCATAATTTATCATCGATATATTTTAGCTTTTAAAGATTTCCTGCTTCGCATGGTTATTAATGAACATTATATATGATAATTAACCGACATCTTGCTTTTAATATCATATGTGCAAACAATTAGAATGACAGACGCTGAATGAGTGAAAGACTGTGTGATTCTGCACGAAAATTTGCACCTGTCTTTTTACGTTAGCGATCGATTGTAAATGTAGACATTTTATTTAACTAGCATCTTTTGTTCATTGGCCGAATTTATTGTTTTAATAAGAGTGGTGATGGCAGTTTTAATGATTGTATACAAGGAAATACATTTATTGCATATTACCTACGTTAAACAAAAACGTCCATTTGCAATCAGTATTTTAGGTAAATAATTTCACGTGTAAAATACATTTGTGCTTATAACTTTTCATTAAATAGAAACGTTCAATTATGGTGTGAATTAACGACTTGTAATTCACGTTATAAATGAAAATGTCATTTACACAATTCAGAATCGGCGTTAGTTGGTTTTACGCTGTCAATTGTCATCGGTTCTTTCGAGTCTGTCGCAGTGAGTTTGATACCCACATTGGGGTTTCTGTTTTCAAGCATGATTGTTCATGTGTTTTATCAAAATTCTCCTAATGTAGATTCTAATATATATAATAATATTCATGATCCATTTATTAAATACACATTTGTATGGTTCATTTCTATAACAGAATAACATTACAGTTGCTAAAGGAGATTACTTTTTCGTAGACAGTTCAGTTAACTTTAAAATTCCCTTATTTCTTTCCCAACCGTTTCGCCTTTGTAGCTGCGATGCCATTTATAAGGGGCAAAGTAGGCAAAGTGATTATTCTCGTTTACCATTCGGAATAGAGACAACGGTTACGTGTCTTAAACCATAGCGTCTATTTGTTTTCATCATGATTCAAACTATCGGCTCCTCCCATTCTGTACGAATTTGCTGTATCTTATATTCCAAAATAATCGATAATTCTGCTTGTTATTAAAGAAAAGACCACAGAAAGGTTAACACAGATTGTAGTTTTATTTATTAAAATATCACTAAAAACCGTGAGCATTATATATAAAAACAGTATTGATATAACACAAACTAACAAATTGATAAATTCGCAAATAAAAGTCAAACACAGCGTAACACCCGCCTGCAGATGATGATGATGATGACGACGACGACGGTGGTGAGATAATGATGGTGATCATGATGATGATGATGATGATGATGATACTTGTTATGTTTGACCACTCACATTAAAGCATATTTGTTGAAAGTCCAAGTCCAAGTCCAAACATTTTTGCATAAACATTATACAATGTTAAAGCACAATTAAATATTGACATGGTGAAGTATACAGTTATTTGTTGAAAGTCAACACATTTCATTTTCATTTGTTTGCTTCCTCAATGGCCGAATGTATTGTTGTATTATTTTTTGCAGGCAATGTAATAATTGTATACATGGAAATATATGTATTACATACTATCTACATTATACAAAAACGTCCATTTGCAATCAATATTTTCAGTAAAACGTTCGCGTGTAAAAGTGACAAGATACATGTGTGGTTATAACGTTTCATGGAGTAGAAACGTTCAATCATGGAGTGAGTTAACGACTTGTAATTCACGTTGTAAATGTAAATATCATCTTTTAATGGGACTATGTTTACGAAAACTGTCCATTGGGGACAAATGCAGTAAACAATCTGAAATTTGAATATTTATATTCCCATATCTTAAAAGTTAAAATAATGTGCATATAATGCCAAACCAAGTTTATGCATTCTGAGAAAAGAAACATATAATTTAGATCGTGTTTGTTTGGCCCTTTTCGTGTTTACACTTTGGCGTAAGATTTGTGCATATCTAATATAACTTTAGCATGCACATATATATGCACAATTCAGAATAGGCGGCAGTTGCTTTTACGCAGTCAATTGTCATCGGTTCTTTCGAGTCTGTCGCCGTGTGTTTTATACCCACACTGGGATTTCTGTTTTCAAGTATGATTTTTACAAATTTTTGTATCAAAATTCTCCTTATGTAGATTCTAATACATAATAATTCATGCTCTATATATTAAATATACATTTGTATGGTTCATTTCTATAACATAATAACATTACAGTTGCTAAAGAAGATTACTGTTTCGTAGTCAGTCCATTGAACTTCAACCACATCGTATCACCCGCCTGCAGATGATGATGATGATGATAAAGGTGATAATAACGACGACGACGACGGTTGTGAGATGATGATGATGATGATGATGACTTTTTTTATCATTCCTTGTACTATATCGATACTGATGGTGATACTGATTATGCTGTTGATTTCAAAATTCAAACACGACTCAAAAAATACTAGTTACATTTGCCATATTTGGTGATGTTCAACACATTTCACTTTCATTTGTTAGAAACTCAATAACCCCGAGTAGCACACAACACGAGCCATTTTGGAAATCATTAGCCATACAAAGTCTAAAGTTTATCGTATCGATCTGGGAGTATAATTTGGATCAATATAAAGAGACAGCTTTCTAACAGCTGTTTTTGTTACTCTACTACCAGCTTCAGGTTCTGCTATCGATTTAGGTTCTGGCTTACTAACTATCAGCGGACTAGTCGTGTCGGACATGTTGGCACATTTAGCGGTTTTAATACAAATATTATGATTTCCCTTGAACGGGTATTGTTGGCGTTCAATCGCCCTTGAGTAGGAGTTCATTTCAAATGTTTCGAAAGGACGCTTGCTCTGTATAAGGTTTATTTTCCTACCAATCGGCCAAACCGATTTAAACCCATAATGGAACGTTGTAAGCATGGCTTTATTTGGATATAGCAGATCTGCGTTTGCAAATGGCTTTGATGCGAGGATTTCCGTATTTTTGTCTGGTTCCGATTTTCGGTAAGAAATTGGTGCGCAAGCCACAGTGATTGTTGTGTTTGGTAGACACGCACTCTTCGGTCGTAATACATTTGTTTTGGGGTGTTCAGAGGTTGCGGCATTGACGTTCCTTGAGGGTTTGCAGATTTTGCTCGCTTTTGGTGGAATGTAGGATGTTTCTGCCTTTCCAACGGGCACGCAGTCCAGATTTAACGACACGCTTTTCTCTGTACGAGTGAATGGTCTTTTCACAGGTGACCGTGGGCGTGTTTACAGCCTAACTAGCTACCTAATGCGCTCAACTGCTGGCGAAACGTTCTCGTCATTTGTAGGGCTGTTCAGCAAGTCGATCACACTTACATGTTTTATGGTTTATGTTAATTTTAATCTGACATGGTATTCACAAACTCTAATAATAGCATCCGTTATTTATGACGGTTTATTATGTCATAGGCTTCATGAGTACCAGCATATTTGCGAACACACAAGTATTTGTTCTTCGGTCTAATTCTATTATTTATTCTTAATTCTAAGAATATGTTGGTGAACACGTGCCCTGGATTACCTGCCACTATCACTCCGTTAATGGGTCAGGCAAAAGCGAACATCGCGTCCGCGGTGATGGAGTTTTTGACAGACATTAGTTTCTGCTAGACAGTGTATTTAATTCAATAATTTCGGACATCACTTGTTTAAATGGGATTTGTTAATCAGACAGCCTGTTACTAATTTCTTAATCATAATAAACATGTATTATTCAAATGTCTGTCTTGTAATGTTAAGTATGATGTACACAAATAAATAATATTATAATACATGCATCCTAGTATGATTATATATTTAGTTTTAGATCAAAGTTAACTGTACATACATATGACATTATTTTACTGCATTGTTTACTTTCAGATAGGACATGCATATCGGGATCTTTACCCAAAACATATGTTGATAGATCAGACATAGACCCTTCTATTGCTGAAATATTCTGTATTATCTGTGCAACAAAAATCTGTCAAGTTTTACCAGAGTTATATTAAAGTGCAAAGTAGCATGATTAGTAACATAAAACTAGTTGGCCATAAACATGCGAAAAGCAAAGATAACTGATCTTCAGTCAGCCAATTTGAAGCAGTTTAACATCGCTGGAGCATACGCAATAAAACTGGAAATAGTAAATGGACTATAAGAATGCTCGTCAATACTTAACACATGGTGGAGACATGTATTAATTATTTATTTTTTACTGTTTAAGAATAATTGTTCCCCTTATTTAATGATTTGAATACAGTTCATTCATAATATTATGTTAAATTGTTTATACAGAATTTCAAGCATTGTACATGAATAATGTTATAGATATATGTATTGCTGATAACAATAAAACAATGTTTTTGTGTTGTATCTGTCTTTTCCTAAATTTTTCTGATGTTCCATAAGCTTTCAAGTACATGTAATTTATTGCATGTACCACAACATATAATATACAGTGTTGTTAAATGGTCTGTAACTTAAGTCTACATGGCATTTGTTTAGGATACGATTCTTAATCTCATTTTTCTTATTTGGGACTATTTTAGTACTCTGCTTTGAAAATAAAGTCTACTCATCTACTTGAACATTTCAAAAACAAAATGAATTAACACATGTAATTCGACAAATAATTCAATAACAAGTACACATTAGTTGTGCAAGTTATATATTTCAATCAAAGTTGTTTATTATATACTAGTGATAGTGAAAATAGTTTTGTCAAATGTCATTGTTTACTTAAATTAAACATGTTAAAGAATGTGTATGGTACTGAATATGTTTTGATTGACATGCATAGCTGTTTTGTTTACAAAAAATACAAATACCTTTTTTTTAATGCAAGAAAATGCAAGAAATATCATTCTATTTTAATGTTTGTTTTCTCTAGCTCTTATATCTGTTATGCACATCATTTGTTGTTATTGTTATTTTATTGAGCGTAATAGGTACTATCAAGGCCTAACCACTTGGGTCTTGAACAGACATATAGGATTGACATTCCTATTTTAGAACAATGCAATTCAATTATTTATATTATGTCATTCTTTAGTTTGCACAAAGAACTTGTGTTTCAAGAGGAAGTATCGTGTAACATTATTGAATTCTGCACAGATCTCAAGAGTTACAGAAGAAAATGTGAAATAAATTGTGGATCTAATTTCTGGCTTCTTGAGTTAATGTCAAAGAATCTCTTAATAGCAAAAAAAAACATTCATTTTGTTCCAAATAAAGTTAAGTAGAGTGTTTATATTTGTTCTGTAATACCAACATGTGTATTAAAACTACAAATCAATTATTGGGACTAAATAACTATGTCAACAATAATGCTATTTCAACAGCATTTGCTTTGACACTTGTTAATTAGACACGGGATTATTCAACTGGATGTCAGAAATGCTATATATTGGAATCAGGAAACGGGATAGAAGAAAATGTAGAGTACACGCCACGCAAAACCCACAGAATTCGAGCTGTCGTGTCGAGCCTTCGATCAATATTCGCGAAGCGACGTCACAAAAGTTCGCGATGATTTGCGAAAGATAGCGGGCGACGAATATGTCATGAAATGTCTTCGCGATTCACGACGATTTTATAGGTATATGTGCCTCTGCTCTGTCAAATTTAAGAGTCGTAGTGTGACTTTTCACAACATTCTATAGTGTGTATTGCATATTGTATGTTAAATGTAGAGATGTAAATTTTATAACATTAATATGACGGTTAATTAATGAGTAATTATATAATAAAACATTATCATTTGGCAGTATTAGTCTAAGAAAATGCATATAGATATCAAAATGAATTTAGATCTTATAGACGTTTAACTTCAAACTTCCTTTTCGGACAAAAATCATTAAAATCCACTTAAAATAATGAATCACGGATTGTTTTAACAATTAATTGCTATCGATTTAAACGGGCTATTAATAAATCTTAAAACACAGACAACTGTTTTGTACACGTGTATATGGGGTTATTGTGACTATTATAAAAATGCGTCGTTTTCTGATCCTTCATGGGCGTGATTATCTCAAACATTCCTATGTTTAGAATATGTATTCATTTTAATAGTTTATATATATTTTCACCACACACCAGCATATTTATTTTATTATATTTATAACCAGCACAAAGATGCAAATCACCAACAGTTTTACACGATATTATATAATATTCATGTTCATTGAGTTGTATTGTAGGTGGTTTATATACACGTACGTTTCTAGAAATATTTGTAAGGTATGTTATTATTTTAACGTATATTCATAAAATTACTTATTGTAAACTCATTATTAAACAAAATAGTACATCAAAGGTACATCAAACGAATGCCATCACATCGGTTGTTGTAGCAACTTCTAAATTTGTTTTTGCAGAAGAAATCATAATTTGTTCTACAGACAGCCGGTCCCCAATTCGTGGGGACGGTGGGTGCGTATTCATCATAGGTACCATACTTTTTACAAGTTTTCTATACAGGCCTGGCGTGTCAAAATAGCAAACTGATCGTGTCATCAATGATTTAAACTGAATTGTTTTCATTTATTTTATTTATTTTCGGATTTATCTAATTTTTGTTATTGAAGCATAGTCATTTAATATTCCAGATTTAGTTAATGTTTACAGCCCTGATGTAGCTACATAATTATAGTCTACATAAGATGAAAGAACATATTAATAGTTTATTCAATTTTAACATCAAAACACTATACTTGTTTTTAAGAATGACAATGAATAACTGGTTATCTGATTATTACGGCAGTAAAATTGCCTTTAAACATTTGTAAACTAGTTAAACTATGGATAAGAACATATTTGTGTAAATAAGCACGTACTTATATTGCGTTTACTTTATTCATTTTGATTTAACTGTTTCTTTTGTTGATTATGTATGAAACACGACAAACGATTATCAACAAAATAAAATATATCTTGTTGTTTTAAATAACTTTCGTATTGTTCTTTCTTTTTATAATAGTTGTAATGTTTGAAGCGATACATTTTTATATACCTTTATTATTCTTTCCACAAAAATGTCGTAATAGTGTTGTCATCAATGTATGTATAAATTATAGTAAGTAAGATAATTCAGAGTATTACATTCATATAACCATTGCGTTTTTAAACGAGTAATTAATTGACCTCTGAGTGAAAATATTGCGTTCAGGTGTGCAATTTTACTAATTACTTTCTCGTCACGATTCGTGGCGGGACAAAATCCTTCGCCACGTAAGTTCGCGAACACGCGCGAACTTTCGTCACGATATTTAGCGAAAGTTCGTGACATCTCGAGCGAAAGTACTGCGCATGTCGATAAAATTGGCGAACTTTTCGGGTTTCGCGTGGCATGTACTGTATGCAGTGGCTTTAAATTGACTTTATAAATATAGCATATACAGACTTCTACAGACTTCTAGGATATTCCATGTTACATTAACAAAATGTGAATGCTGAAATAAACATGTGAGGTTACATTGAGCATATAAGTTTCAAACTTTTAAATAATATTGTTTCGCTATTGTGACCAGTATCTCTTAATTTTACACAGTTATTATTGAAACAAGTCATTTATCCGAAATCCAAACTGGACTGTTCGAAACACATTTCACTTGCGTTCTCCACTGTTTTAGCATAAACATCTCGCGCAATACACAAAAGCTTAATTTTTTGTGATCTCACATATATATGCTTTAACAAGGCCGTGTGATTTCTGAAAGGACACATTTTTGTAGACATTGCATTACTGCAGACAAGCCATCACAGGCGTACGAACCGGGAACCAGGCTACCCTAAATGGTTTAATTGGATCACGAGCCAAGAAGAATAATGGAAGGATTAAAATCCTGACATATTCATCTCGCTTATTGTCGATGCAAGTTAAGGTGTTTATGTGTGGTGTTTAAAAATGTATAACTTTTCATTTTACCATGAATTAAAACGAGCACAACAAACAAAAAGGGTCACGAAGCGAGCCGAGAAAAAACGTAAACATTCGTATCCTTACCGTTTCGTCTCGTTATTAACGACTCATGTTAAGGTTATTTGTTGAGTGGGCCATAATTAATTATTTTATTACAATTATTTTATTACTTATTGTATTATTCACTTTGTCGTAATAATAATAATAAAGAATGAAATGGGATTCACAGTTTGTCGGTAATTACGCAGTACTAGTACTAACAATAGCGGTCTGTTACACTCCAGTAAGGTTATCAGAAAATTACACTGAATTTGAAAACAGACTCTATGGCCGAGTTGTTAACGCGTTAGACTCTCACGTCGGCAGTCGGGGTTCGATCCAAATAAGAAGCGGGATTTTTTTCTCATTATTTTCCATTTTATTTTCGTTTCACAGATTATAAGGGTTTGCTACTCCTGATGCTTTATTAATTGAAAAAAGAAAACATTTCCAAAATATAATATTCTGTAAGTAACTACCTTTAAGTGTTTAAAACATTACAAAACATTATCGCACAGCACTATAGCTAATACGGTTGAAAAGCTTGTAACACTGCCGTTTCATTCATAATAATGTTGAATATTTTTTATATTGAGCAAAGTGTTTGTTTTTAAGGTTTAAATTGTTTTTTGTTTAACGCCAGTTATTTCTCTTCGGCAAATTAATCTACTGTCTTCCATGGGTACATTCGGAGAATGTCTTGGGTATGAAAATTTAATTACACAATGTCGGAACGTCATTTAAAGTAAGATAAATATGTTAGTAGCCCAAAGAAAAACCATGATATTGTACACTCGGTTGTTTTGACAGGCCTTGCATATTTAATTCGTACATAGTATTGTTTTCACACCTGTTAAGGTTTTAATTAGTGGTGTACGTTTTACAATGGACTTCAATTAGCTGCACATTTGACAACACATACAATTCAAAACGGCATTTATTGAGAGACAAAAACTAACCTAACTACACAATGGCGATACATGTGTATATAGCTGACTTTATTACGTAGCAAGATCTATTTTAACGTCGCATGTTGAAGATTATAAATCGCCAAGCAATGTCTCTTTTCAAGTGATATTTATAATGTTGACACAAACATTATAGTAAAACACGGAATGTAAGATTCAGCTAAATTAAGTTTTACGAATATTTTCGTTTAATGTTTGACTTTTTTGAAAACATCATATTACTTGTATCATGTATAACACGTCGTGTTTGCTGGTTCTGGCTTCTTAACCAGAATTTGAATTGAGTGATTTTTATTTTCTTCACATAAGAACACTGAACGAGCTATTTGCGAAACTATCATATTTTACCAATAAAACATGTATAAGTTTAAAACCACTGTATTTAAGGTGATATATGATATCTCTAATTGCCCAGATTGTCCATGATAACGCGTCGAGGTGTTCATTTTAAGTTATTATATGGTCATTTCGGTGATTGACAATAGTTGTGATAAACGATTAAGACATTTTTTTTACTTTTTTGTTAATATTGTAATTTTTATATGGTGAAATTGGGACCTTTGATTGTACAGTGAGTTTGATAATTCCAAGTTATTTTCATCTTACAGTAAATCGATCACAATAAAAAGGCTAGCAGGCATTTAAGCATCATTTATCTATATTCCTTGACAAATATTTGAGAAATTATGAAAAATAAAAGTGTTGCGTTAGTAGTGTGACTGTCTGTACAATTACATGTATAATGTCGAAAGTAATCAGCGCATTTTATCTTTGAGCATTGTCCACACGTTTAGCGTTTAAGTAAGAGTTAAACTGTTATCGAAAATGCATCGGATTTTCGTGCAGAGTTGATTCATACCGGTAACTTCAAGTTAAAAGCTTCCTGTTCACGAACGTAAAAACAACTGCCACACCGTTCCAAAATGTATTCGAGGTTTTTGAAGTTATGCCTGCTGGGCGTTCTGGTTTTCTTGAGTGTTATGACGACGTCCGGTTCAGCACGCGAACCCGATTGCTCGAGATTTCATTATGAGGAAAAACTTTTGGAAAAGATGATCCGGATGGAGATACACGTAGAAACTATCGACAAACAGCTCAACCAGTGCTTGGATGAGAATTTACGACGAGAAAACCAAGTACAAGGTAATTACTTACACGTAAACTTTTATTTAAACTGTAAACTACCTATTAATACGGATATTAGTGACATGCCTCAACGATTGGTTTACAGACAAATTATCTTCATCCTTATCCTTATCACACATTTATCATATGGGTTTTGTCTCCATTCAGGGATGAAAGAACGAGTGTTATGGTCCTGGTTCACACTCTATGAATTATTGAAAGACGTTCTGCGCTCCCTGTATGTACCTGTTAGCTCAACACGGCTACAAAAAAGTTTGGTAAATATTATACTTTTTTGCAGAAATAACAGAAAAGATTCAAGAACTTAAACACAGTCTTACCCAGACAGAAAAACAATCTGGAGCTTCCTGTACTACCTACGTTCGCTGGGGACGCCTGTCATGTCCTTCCTCCAGCACACTTGTGTACGAAGGCTTCGTTGCCGGAAGTCATCATAGCCATTCCGGAAGTGGAGCCAATTACCTTTGCCTTCCGAACGAGCCCTTGTGGGGAACGTTTGACGAAACGGTTACAAACCTTGCCAATATTTACGGCGCAGAGTATGAAACGAGCGGTTCTCCTGTGTTTAAACATCTGAATGACCACGAGGTCCCGTGCGCAGTGTGTCATGTCGCCACCAGCAACGTGCTCATGATTCCCGGAAGGAACGCCTGCTACCCTGGCTGGACGCTGGAGTACGCCCGATACCTGATGACGCAACATTACTCCCTTCATCCAACAAGGATTTCATTTGCGTTGACGGCGATGCCGAGGCAGTAATAGGCAGCACTGGAAGCAGTGAAAACGGTGCTCTTCTTTATCACGTGGAAAACAGGTGCAGTTCGCTGAAATGTCCGCCGTATATCAGTGGACATGAGCTGACATGCGCTGTGTGTTCGCTGAGCGAATCTTGAGTACGCGATGTAAATACTTTGCTCTCTTACATCGAGCGTCTTGCTAATACTTACGGCGCCGAGTATGAAAGGAGCGGTTCTCCTGTGTTTAAACATATATACGACCACGAGGTCCGTGCGCAGTGTGTCTTGTCGCCACCATCAACGTGCTCATGATTCCCGGGAGGAACGCCTGCTACTCGGGCTGGACGCTTGATTACGCCGGATACCTGGGGCGTACTTGATTCGAAGTACTCTCTGTTTACTTCGGAGTACTCCATCAGTTCGGGTCAATCAAGTAGGTCGGGAGTAAAAACATGGCTGCTTCCATGAAGAAAAAATCGTTGTTACAGCATTAATGGCCTTTCTTGACGAATCTAGTAGCAGTTCGTCTGACGAGGAAGAAATTGTACCTCTTTCTGCTCTGGCAGTGTACGTTATGTGCTTTATAATTTAATATGCAGCTGCTTACGAAGAAGAAACAAATTTCTTACTGTACTGTAAGCTGTAACACGATCGCAAATTTAAAACCGGTACGATAGATATTAATACTTTTTGAATGCCATTGTTTAAAGAAAAAAAGTGGAAGCTGACGTTACAATAACTAGTATTGTTACTGAGAAATTTTTATAATAAATCTATCTAAGTTATATGTATAATGATGTTTTTCAGGCTTCGTCATAAGAAGGCGAAAGTAGAAAATTATGTTCATGATGTTGTTCCTTGCTACAATCCCGATGACTTCAGACGTTTCTTCAGAATGACAAGGCATACGTTTGAGGTTATATGTCAACAGCTTGCAGAACATTTGCCTGAGTACCAAACTCACCGACCATCTGGACGACCTCCTATACCTCTACAGAATCAGCTGATGATTTTTCTATGGTACATGGGCAGTCTTGAGCCACTTTGCAGAATTGGAGATCGATTTAATGTTACTGAGTTTTCTGTGATTAAAATTCGTCGTCGGTTGTGTAAAATGTTGTTAAGACATTTAAAAACTAAGTATGTTAAGTGGCCACATGGTCCAGATAGGGAGACAGTCATAAATGCATTCAGAGACAAAAAAGCGCTTCCAAATGTCGTCGGAGCAATAGATAGTACCCATATTCAGTTGCGACCACCACAGGAGCATTCTCAAACTTATGTTAATCGTAAAGGCTACCACTCAATCATTCTGCAGTGTGTATGTAGAGAGGATATGCGTTTCACACACAGCTTTGCTGGATGGCCCGGGAGTTGCCATGATTCCAGAGTTTTGAAGAACACAGACTTGTACCAGAATGCTCTCAATTTTTGTCAGGATGCACACTTAAAAGGGGATGGAGGGTTTCCTTTAAAGGAATGGTTGATGACCCCATTTAGGGACAATGGACATCTGACAGACCGTCAAAAGCATTACAACTATTGCCTTTCATCAACACGCCAGGTGATAGAAAGATCTTTTGGTTTACTAAAAGGGCGTTTCCGACGTTTGCAAAACGTGGACATATGCAATGTTGAAGAAGTTGTTAAAGTTTGCATTTCAGGCTGCATTTTACACAATATATGCATACTTGAAGCAGATGAACTGGATGATTATTATAATGATAATGAAGGACATTTGCAGAACATACATGCCGGACTTCAGGACAATGATGCAGCTGGTGTTCTCAAGAGAGACCATATATGTACTCTTTTGCCTTAACTATAAGTGCTGTGAGTACAAGCATAGACTACTACGCTAAATGTCAATGTAAGGATAACTTGCAAAAAGTATTCGACAAATTGTACTGTTTTCTGAAATAAAATGATTGAAATAAATAGTATTAAAGGTGTGTGAATTGTAAAAGTTTGGAGTCTGTTTTCGTCTATTGGAGTTTACGCCTGTTTTCAGCAGTATTTCAGTCATATACACAACAATAGTTAACCATCATTGTTCCTGGATAGTACCAGTACTGAACACTGTCATAAGTAAGCACTTGCCTACCTAAAACTCATGGTGTCGATAAAAGAATAATTTTGTTCCAAAGTATTTTAGCATATTTGTCTAAGAACTCCACTTTGTGTACGTGTAGATTGTGGTATTGACTGTGATAAAATACAACAGAAAAATAATTTGCCTTAACTTTATAACAATTCTTTTGAAAAAACTTGGCAACAATAAAATAACAATAAAACAATAACAATAAAATAACATCTGATATAAAAAGCTTTAAACAAAACATAGTATATAGAACACCAGTATTGAACAACATAAACAAGCCCTTGCTTGCTTATAAACCAGAAATAATAGAAATAGAACAATTATAAATTGGTAAGATAAAGGATCAAACTATCATTAACATTTTCTTAAAAATATATTTCTTCTTGAAATATATTAGCATCATTTAAAATTTTCCATTATTTTTTATTTTTTTTTCCTGACCTTAACCAACACAGACAGTCTGACTAAAATCAGTTTTTTCAAGACAGTCAGCTACTCTGACTGACAGACACAAACAAAGCAAATCAGGCAGTCAGTCAGAAATAAAAAACCAACAACAATCGAATCCTTAATCTACTACAGCTTTGTCACAGAATGTGACAAATACCCCCACCGCAGATTTGACACAGGATCTTATGCAAGTCGATTTGGGTTATACGAGTTAAAGAGGACACAAAAATTACAAAAATGGTCATCTAATATTTGTCAATAAAGTGTGACCTTTGCCTTTAGCTGGCACAATCGAGGGTTCTGAGGGAAATGAACAAGTTGGGTTTCAATACATTCATACATTCATAGTATTTAACATGACAATGGAGACGGACAAACAGACATTTATGTGGTGGGGGTATAATAAGCATGACTTTCGATGTCATTTAAAGCTTGTCCATGTACATTAAGTTGGTTTCACTTGGTAACTGACTTAACAAAAATACAAATAAATTAGTTACCTGACTGGATGTTTAAAAATGTTATGTTCACAATGTTAACATAACTAATATAAAACATGTTGAACACATTATTTACATCATCACTACAATCGTAAATATCTCTTGGAAACAAACGGTGTAAATAAGATATAACACTTAAAGAGGCAACAATCTCAAGTATATGACGTCTCTTCTTGCAAATTACGGTGAACATGAAACAATGTAATGTTTCGTTAAAGCTGTCTGTTTTCACTAGAAAACCAACATAAACAAGAGGGCCATGATGGCCCTAAAGCGCTCACCTGAGTTCATGGTACACCAATTCATGAAGACTTGAGCTGGTGATCAAGTTTTTTACCCCACTAGACCCAGATTCTAACTTGACCTAGATATTGTCAAGGTAAACATTATGACCAAGTTTCATTAAGGGTGAGTCATAAATGTGGCCTCTAGAGTGGTAACAAGGTTTTGTTAAAATTTGACCTGGTGACCTAGTTTTGGGACGCACGTGACCCAGATTCGAACTCGGCCTAGATATTGTCAAGATAAACATTCTGACCAAGTTTCATCAAGATTGGATGAAAAATGTGGCCTCTAGAGCGATAACGAGCTAAAAGTTGACGACACACGACACACAACAACAGACATTGGGTGACCACAATAGCTCACCATAAGCACTTCGTGCTAAGGTGAGCTATACATTGAACATGTAATTAATTGTAAAACAGAACATAAACATCATCAAAGCCAATTACCTAATTGATAACATTATTCTATATGATGTTACACAAAGTTTATGCAATCTGTGAAATTCTGTGATATACAACAGTGTTAACAGCGAACGCAGATGATTTCTATCACAGAACAAGTTTCATACAATTTTTGACAGAAAAAAAATCTCAAGACTAGAAGTGCTTTCAATCTTAAGACATACAAGACTGTCTTAAAGTCTGTTGATATCAATAAATCTTGTGTCACTCACACACTAACTAGCCTATGCTTTATAAACCTTAATCCATGCTTTGCTCCCTTTCCTACAAATTGGACAACAGCTTAACAGTACACAACATGATGTGCAACATGCCATATGACCACAGTCTGTAAACACTGTATTCACCATTTTGTCCATGCAAACTTTGCATAAATCTTCATCTGAAAATAAAATATTCTCTGTTAAGCATGGCTGCAATTAACATAAATGCATGTTTAGGTAGTAACATCTTAATAAAATTGCTGGTTTTAGCTTATATCTTTGTATTTTGTTAACGAATTTTATTAGGGTGCTTCTTCCAATATACAATGTTCCATATCAAATATTACACATCTGGATGATGTAGTTTCAAAGATGTATATTTTTGCTAATAAAGTCTTTAGTAACAATAATGATTTTCAGAAATTCTAAGTTGAAAAAGGGGCATAACTTTTGTAATTTTTAACGTACGACGATACAAATTGCACATGCAAAACTTAATATCATCAGGAAAAATCCTAGCTAGTTTGAATGTTGTGCGTTGAAAAGTGTAGGAGAACTTCTCCGGACAATTTGTGTCTACGGACAGACAGACAGACGGACAGACGTCCATGGTGATTCCAGTATACCCTCCTATACTTCGTATCGGGGGGTATAACAAATGATAAAATGTTTATATTACTTAAATTTGAATTATTACACATTTGCCAAGTTTAGTTGTAACAAATATGTATAACACATCCTATTAGTATCTTAGCCATAAACAGAGTTGGAAAAGAAGTGAAATCAATCATTTTTAAAAGCATTGATCAACTCCTTAAATATTTGCATTTTCTCATTGTGTCTCTCTTCTTTTTTTTTCTCCTTTTCTAGATACATCTTTTTCGTTTCTTCTGATTGTGTTTTCATATATTCTAGTACTTCAGAAACCTGAGTCTTTCTTGATTTTTTCATAGTACCTTTTTCCTGTTCACAGTTTTCTGTCTTCCTTTTTGTTTGCTTTGAAGCATTCTCATCAGATGACTCATCCGATGACTCATTGGTATCTACGCTGCTGGTGGCGGTGCTCAGTACAAACTGAGGTTGGATGTTTGGGCGATCTTTGAATAGCGCGTCCAACTCACTCTCGTATAGGAATGATTTACGTTTGGCACCAGACATATTATTGTTGTCTTTTACATTCTTGTACTGCCTTATTATTGTTTTCATGCGTGACGCGCACTGAGCATCAGAATATTGATGATCATGTTCCTTCAACACTGTAGAAATTTCTTCGAATGCTTTTTTTTTCTTTAATCGTCCCGAATCAATTCTTTCTTGTCTTATTTTGTACTCACTAATAAGCATGAGGGTTGCCCTGTGAGTCCATTTGCAGTTTTCTTCCTCTTGTTGAACCACACTGTCGTTTTCAATTTGGTGTTCCGTTCTTTCTTGCGAAAGATTGACACCTGTAACATCAGGTTCTAAAAAAATAATATATGTACAGTAAAGAGAATTTGTTAACGTTATTTGGATGTATACTTTATAAGCATTCCAAAAATAAATGACTAAAAACAATTATTTTTTAATTATTTTTTATTTTATTATTATTATTGCTCATGCTTTAAAAATCATATCAAATGATATTCAATGTTCATATCATGTATACTACTATACTATATATCAGTGTGACGAAACCTCCACTCCCCCCTTACACAAAACAAGTTTGATGAAACTGTAGTGTGACGAAACCTCCATCACCCTCGCTGGACCGTATTCGATACAGGTAAAACTTCGAACAAAGTACGTTTTTCGCTGCCATTATTTACTATCGAAAACTAATTTCAATATTTAATTCAAGTTATTTACCTGCACTGACACATGGGTGTCTTGAAAACGCCTCCATGGACAGGAAAAATAGTTTGCACATTTCACATTGAAACATCGTGCGTCTTTCACTTGAGGAAGCCATCTTGATTATGACGTCACGCTCCAAAGTTTCCTCCCCGATCGCTGTAGAGTTTAGAGTGTGTTCAGAGTAGACACTCTGCTGCACTTGATTCAATTTTGGAGCAAAAATCTTAAACCGAGTAAACAGAGTAGCCCAATCAAGTGCGACCCTGATGACGCAATATTTCTCCCACTCATCCAACAAAGATTTCATTTGTGTTGACGGCGATGCAGAGGCGGCTGACTGCAGCAGTGGAAGCAACCAAGAAGGCGCTCTTCTTTATCACGTGGAAAACAGGTGCAGTTCGTTGAAATGTCCGCCGTATATCAGTGGAATGAGCTGACATGCTCAGTGTGTACGCATCATGGATAAGTGGTGTTTGACTTATACAAACATTTCTTGATCTGTGGTTTATAAAAATTTACTAGGGAATACTAAATAACCACTGGCTGTTGTTTTTCTTGATAAAAGTGATTTGTGCTATTGTGCTTAACAACGATGTTCATAATGTGCAAGAGAATGATTGAAGTGCATTTGCCTTTTAAAATGTGCATTATTGCAGTTCTTCCTTCAAGCTTGTAGTTTTTTGCTGTATATTATATTTCAAACTAATCAATAATTGTTATGAAAGAACACTTTACTAAAGTGTTGAAAAAGTGTTGTAGTTTAATTTATCAAAACCAGAGGCTGTTCACCTTCGTGATAAAAGTGACTTGTGCCTTAGCATGTCTGATCAACAAACATGTACAAGCAGTTTATAATATGTACGTGTAGGATTTATATGCTTTGCTTTTGGAAATGTGCATTATTGCAGTTCTTCCTGAAGCTTGTAGCTTTTTGCTCCACCTTATATTCCAAAATAATCGACAATTCTGCTTGTTATTACAGAAAAGACCACAGACATGTAAACACAGTATTGATATAACACAAACTAACATCAAATTGATAAATTAGCAATTAAAAGCAAAACACAGCGTATCACCCGCCTGCAGATGATGATAATGATAATGATGATGATGATGATGATGATTTTGTTGTTGTAGATGATGACGACGACGACGACTAGGTTGAGATGATGATGATGATGGCAATGATGATGATGATGGTGATGATGATGATGATGATGATGATGGTGATGATGATGATGATGATGATGATTTTTATGCTATCGATTTAAAGCCATGATGGAACGTTATAAGCAGTGATTTATTTGCATATAGCAGATCTGCGTTCGCAAATGGCTTTGATGCGAGGATTGAAAAGTGCATTATTGCAGTTCTTCTTTAAAGTTTGTAGCTTTTGCTGCATCCTACATACCAAAATAATCAATAATTCTGCTTGATATTAAAGATAACGCCAAACATGTCAAACAAATGTGTTTTGTAGTTTTATTTATTAAAAAATCACTAAAAATCTTCAATCAAATCTCAGTGGACGTGAGCTGACATGCGCAGTATGTTCTCAGACCGGATCTTGAGTACACGATGTAAATACTTTGCTTTCTTACATCAAACGCTTCCCAGTCCTGGTACTAGTACTTAATACGAGCATAATTTATCATCGATATATTTTAGCTTTTAAAGATTTCCTGCTTCGCATGGTTATTAATGAACATTATATATGATAATTAACGGACATCTTGCTTTTAACATCATATGTGCAAACCATTAGAATGACAGACGCTGAATGAGTGACAGACTGTGTGATTCTGCACGAAAATTTGCACCTGTCTTTTTACGTTAGCGATCGATTGTAAATGTAGACATTTTATTTAACTAGCATCTTTTGTTCAATGGCCGAATTTATTGTTTTAATAAGAGTGGTGATGGTAGTTTTAATGATTGTATACAAGGAAATACATTTATTGCTTATTTACCTACGTTAAACAAAAACGTCCATTTGCAATCAGTATTTTAGGTAAAAAATTTCCTGTGTAAAATTATTTGTGGTTATAACTTTTCATTAAATAGAAACGTTCAATTATGGTGTGAATTAACGACTTGTCCGAAGTTGCTGTATCTTATATTCCAAAATAATCGAGAATTCTGCTTGTTATTAACGAAAAGACCACATAAAGGTTAAAACAGTTTGTAGTTTTATTTATTAAAATATCACTAACAACCGTGAACATCATATATAAAAACAGTATTGATACAACACAAACTAACAAATTGATAAATTAGCAAATAAAAGCAAAACACAGCGTATCACCCGCCTGCAGATGATGATGATGATGATGATGATGATGATGATGATGATGATGATGACGACGACGACGGTGGTGAGATGATGATGATGACGATGATACTAGTTATGTTTGACCACTCACATTAAAGCATATTTGTTGAAAGTCCAAGTCCAAGTCCAAAAATTATTGCATAAACATGATGATGATGACGATGATACTAGTTATGTTTGACCACTCACATTAAAGCATATTTGTTGAAAGTCCAAGTCCAAGTCCAAAAATTATTGCATAAACATTATACAATGTTAAAACACAATAAATAATATTGACATGGTGAAGTACACAGAGTTATTTGTTAAAAGTCAACACATTTCATTTTCATTTGTTTGCTCCCTAAATGGCCGAATGTATTGTTATATTATTTTTTGCAGGCAATGTAATAATTGTATACATGGAAATAGATTTATTACATACTATCTACGTTATACAAAAACGTCCATTTGCAATCAATATTTTCAGTAAAACATTCCCGTGTAAAAGTGACAAGATACGTTTGTGGTTATAACGTTTCATGGAGTTGAAACGTTCAATCATGGAGTGAATTAACGACTTGTAATTCATCTTTTAATGGGACTATGTTTACGAAAACTGTCTATTGGGGACAAATGCAGTAAACAATCTGAAATTTGAATATGTATATTCCCATATCTTAAATGTTCAAATAATGTACATACAATGGAAAAACAAGTGTATGCATTCTGAGAAAAGAAACGTATAATTTAGATCATGTTTGTTTGGCCCTTTTCGTGTTTACACTTTGGCGTAAGATTTGTGCATATCTAATATAACTTTAGCATGCACATATATCTGCACAATTCAGAATAGGCGGCAGTTGCTTTTACGCAGTCAATTGGCATCGGTTCTTTCGAGTCTGTCGCCGTGAGTTTGATACCCACACTGGGATTTCTGTTTTCAAGTATGATTGTTACTTTTTTTATCAAAATTCTCCTAATGTAGATTCTAATACATAATAATTCATGCTCTATTTATTAAATATACATTTGTATGGTTCATTTCTATAACAGAATAACATTACAGTTGCTAAAGAAGATTACTTTTTCGTAGACAGTCCATTGAACTTTAACCACATCGTATCACCCGCCTGCAGATGATGATGATGATGATAATGATGATAAGGGTGATAATAACGACGACGACGACGACGGTTGTGAGATGATGTACTATATTGTACTATATTGATACTGATGGTGATACTGATAATGCTGTTGATTTCAAAAATCAAACACGACTCGAAAAATACTAGTTATGTTTGACCACTGACATTTAAACATGTTTGGTGATGTTCAACACATTTCACTTTCATTTGTTAGAAACTCAATAACCCCGAGTAGCACACAACACAAGCCATTTTGGAAATCTTTAGCCATATAAAGTCTAAAGTTTATCGTACCGATCTGGGAGTACGATTTGGCTCAATATAAAGAGACAGCTTTCTAACGGCTCTTTTTGTTACTCTACTACCAGCTTCAGGTTCTGCTATCGATTTAGGTTCTGGCTTACTAACTATCAGCGGACTAGTCGTGTCGGACATATTGGCACATTTAGCGGTTTTAATACAAATATTATGATTTCCCTTAAACGGGTATTGTTGGCGTTCAATCGCCCTTGAGTAGGAGTTCATTTCAAATGTTTCGAAAGGACGCTTGCTCTGCATAAGGTTTATTGTCCTACCAATCGGCCAAATGGATTTAAAGCCATGATGGAACGTTGTTAGCATAGATTTATTTGGATACAGCAGATCGGCGTTCGCAAATGGCTTTGATGCGAGTATTTCCGTATTTTTGTCCGGTTCCGATTTTCGGTAAGAAATTGGCGCGACAGACACAATGGTTGTTGTGTTTGGCAGAAACGCACTCTTCGGTCGTAATACATTTGTTTTGGGGGTGTTCGGAGGTTGTGGCATTGACCTTCCTAGAGGGTTTGCTGATTTTGCTCGCTTTTGGTGGAATGTAGGTTTTTTCTGCCTTTCAACGGGTACGCAGTCCAAATTTAACGACACGCTTTTCTCTGTACGAGTGAATGGTCTTTTCATCACAGGTGACCGGGGACGTATTAACAGCCTAACTGGCCACCTGCTGCGCTCAACTGCTGGCGAAACGTTCTCGTAATTTGCAGGGCTGTTCAGCAAGTCAATCACACTTACATGTTTTATGGTTTTTGTATGATTGTTATTATCAAAAGCTGCTCTATTTACCTCCCTCGGCGTTGTCGCGCTTCTCGCGCGTTGCGTTGATTTGCGAAACGTTCGTACGTCCGCTTTGGGAGGAGAGTCAAGTGTCAGATCAATATTGACAAGCGCACATGGAATTATAAGTTCCGAGCGTCGGGCTGACACCGGTCTACTAGAACTAATTTTCGTAACAGTCATATTTGGTGAATTGCTGATGCGGTTTATGATAACGTTCTGCAAATATTCAGCTTTTGCCAATTTTTCGTCATCTATTTTCTTCCCCAAGTCTTTTTCTCGTGCCGACTTCGGTAAGTCAATGTGGAAAATGTCGTTCACGAAGTTTCTAACGCGCTCCGTAGGCATTTCCGACTCCAGGTCATCTAATTTGCTAAGCGATTCAGAGGAGCTGACACGTGACAGAGACTCGTGCACGTGATGAGCTTCCACCATATCCTCGTCGTCTTGTTCTACGTCATAAATAGCACGTGGACTAGCTTTAATCTCTGAGCACGGCGTCGACATCTTCTGTCTTTCGTCCGTCGTCTCTTCTTCGGACATATCTAGATCGAACACGTCGGGCTGTTCGCGTATTTCGGAACAATTTACGTAATCAAGAGTCTCAATACCGGAATCTCCAAAACTGTCCGTTATTTGAGTTTTAAGAGAAGCCGACGAGCTTTGTCTGGAAAAAAATTTCCGTTTATGTTCAATTGCAGACACCGGTGTTTTGTCTATTTTAGTGTCTTCTCTCTCTACTGGATCGTGTTTTGTGTTATCGATTTCACAGTTAGAATCTTCCTCTTCTTCGCGTATTGCGCCCAGTTGATTTGGTGTCTCATTTGGTTCTAGATCTGTATCAACAGAAGGCTCTTCTGTGCCAAGTTCTTCCTTTACCTCTCCTATAGCTTCAGATATGTTGATTTTGGGCGATTCTAATTCGAGTTTGTTGCTTTCAAAAACACTGTCGTCGTCAGAGGTAATGGAGGGTAAACTAGGCTTCCACGAGTCCTGCAATGAAAAGCAGTCAACATAGAAATGGTGCAATATCTGTGATACACTTTATGACAACAATGCTTGACAGGTTATGTCATCAATGTTTGATATTAATTACAGATTAGTGGTACACGTAGTTACAAAAATATAAAACGAAAATAAATGCTTATACACCAGAAAAACACGTTTTATGTACCACATCATATCTCGAAATTTATTTAATTTTAATAATCCCCTAGTTAGTTTGTAGTAGTATAATAAGTACAAATAACAGTAAATATCCATTTGAATTTATCAGAAAATATTCAATTACCGAAATTGGCAATCGAAATCATACGATACCAACTATATAAAGCAATTAGAAAAGGGGTAAAGACAACAAAATTTATAATAAAAATACATTGTATATGTCTTTTATTTATAATTATATATTTATAAATGGATATTTAGTGCACTTATTTACTTACCGTACTGCTAGCCCTGTTGATGTAACCCCATAGCATTGAAGATCGCCGTTTCTCTAGGGCAGCGTTTTCTTCAGCGTTCCCTTCTGTTTCCGGTTTTGCGTTTGTTGGTAATTCGTCCGCTGAAATAGCTTTATTTGTATCCTCCGCAATCACGCTTGTGTCAACACTTTTAGTTTCTGGTTCTGATTTAGAAGCTACGCTTACACTGTCCTTAGCAATATCGTTAGTGTCTGAATCGGAGTTACGTTTCGCTTCAGATGTTTGTTCGGAACGTTCTGTAACAACAATGTTCGCGGAATCTGTCGCCTGGTTCAGTAGAGACTGTGCCAGCAGGTGAGGTGCCGTGATCAGGGTCTCGTCTCCGCACTGTGGCAGCAAGAACTTCCGGAAATCTGAAACATAGGAATGTATAGTTTATTGTGACTATCGGACAGATAGATCAGATTACCTGCTAGGCGCGGAATCGTTTCACGCTTAAAGTACAGGCGGATATGCCCGACGAAGATTTTAAATAAAATATTTCAAACTAAATGTACGTAATTGTTATAACGTACAATGGTCGTAATTAAAACTGTTTTAAATACAGTCGCACGCGTGTTATCAACTGTCGTTCAATTTAATCTAATTTTACAATATACATTATAATTTAAAAAAAAACATGAAAATTACATAAAGTTCCATTTAAATCGTTAAATTCTATTTATTTATTGTTATCGTTACCTTCCGTATTACGTTCGCCAAAATCATGTTGTATTTAAACAATATATAGTATGTACATTTTTACAATATACATAAATGTATTATTATAATTTAAAAAAAAAAGAAAATTACATTTAATTCCATATTTCTGCTTACATTAACGAGGTTATAACCGTACGTTCATTCAAGATCTATTTCGCTCACTTTTCCAAACGAAATACTAGTGTAGTACTAGACTAATTATTTAATCTTTCAAGTTTCCCTTTAACAATGTGCGAAATTACGCTTTAATGGTTTAAATTGTACAAATGTGAAAGCTAACTACTGCCTCAATCTCAAAATAGAAATGAAAAATATGAATTGAGCATGGGATATACCAAACGAGATTGAAAAGCGTCTGAAGTTTGCATGTATGAACGTATTTAAAACTTTTCAGAGATTGGTTCTGTCAGTGATAGCAGATAAAGCCGAATAGACCTGATTTCATCTTTTGTGAGCTCGACAAAAGTACCAAATGTTCACATGTTCGTGAATAATGATAAAGCGGCGGTGGTAAATATAAGTGAGGCCGCTTTTAATTGGCAAAACCTTTTGTAAAAAAAATATGCCTTGACTAATTGCTAAATGACTGGTTTGTTATAAAGGTTGTACGTTGTAAGCCATTGGGCTGAAATATTGTCGGGGTTTCATCGGAGCTAAGACTCGAAACATTACAACAAAAGTATGGCAATTAATCTCACGATCAAATTAATAATTTTAATAAGCACATTATTTCTATATGCAAACCAGCTAGGACTAAGTTTTTAAAGATTACACTTTCGACTGAGTACAGTGTAACAAAATAAGGCAATTACAAACGAGCAAAATATTTTAATAAGCACATTATTTGTATATGTAAACCAGCTAGGACCAAAATTGTTTTATCATTACGTTAACTAATTAAAGAATAAAGACCTAACAAAACAAATAGTTGATAGTGAACTACGTAAATTTGTAGCCGGTGCCAACATTTTTAAAACTGGTCGCGACTACATTTGTTCAACAAGTTAACAAGTCCAATGCGAATTAATAGTCCTAGTCAGAGAAACGTGTTTAGTTTAGTTTAAACCTATTTATTTAAGCTTCATTCTGTCGAAAACCAAAGGCTGGTTGCGACACTTTCGAGGCAGTTTTTCTCGTAGAACTACAGCACTTGGTGTCTTTTGAGAAAGATCATTCGAACGGTCCCCGAGTAGGGATCAAACAAAAGACCTACCGATGACCGTATTCTATGTGACTAAAGACCTACCGATGACCGTATTCTATGTGACTAAAGACCTACCGATGACCGTATTCTATGTGACTAAAGACCTACCGATGACCGTATTCTATGTGACTAAAGACCTACCGATGACCGTGTTCTATGTGACTAAAGACCTACCGATGACCGTGTTCTATGTGACTAAAGACCTACCGATGACCGTGTTGTATGTAACTAAAGACCTACCGATGACCGTGTTCTATGTGACTAAAGACCTACCGATGACCGTGTTCTATGTGACTAAAGACCTACCGATGACCGTATTCTATGTGACTAAAGACCTACCGATGACCGTATTCTATGTGACTAAAGACCTACCGATGACCGTATTCTATGCGACTAAAGACCTACCGATGACCGTGTTCTATCTGGCTAAAGACCTACCGATGACCGTATTCTATGTGACTAAAGACCTACCGATGACCGTATTCTATGCGACTAAAGACCTACCGATGACCGTATTCAATGTGACCTACCGATGACCGTATTATATGTGACTAAAGACCTGCCGATGACCGTATTCTATGTGACTAAAGACCTACCGATGACCGTGTTCTATGTGACCTACCGATGACCGTATTCTATGTGACCTTTTCAGGATCATTTTTCTGATAACTAACCTTGGCCAACTAGTGATTAACAAAACGAGACAGAGACAAAACCTTTTATTGCGAATTAGTCTGTACCATATTTTATGTAAGTTAACGTATCAGTACCGCGATTTGTCTTATACAAGTTCAAGCCATGCTTCAATTACTTCTAGTCAGTAAAAGTGTTTTAGTGAACTTGTAATTGTATTTTTTTAAGAAAGAGTCATGACAATTGGCTTTTTATGAGCAAACAAGTCGGGGCAAATGGGGTTTTATAAGACAAAACGATTCAGGGCCATTGGTTTTATTACGAGTGGACACGTCACGACCAAATGCTTTGTTCATAAGAGACAACGAGTGGGGTCAAATGTGTTTTTATGAGTAAACGTGTCAGGTCAACTTTATTGAAATATAATAATTCAATACCAACGACAGTACACAATCGTATAATAAAGAATCTGTCTCTGAACAATAAACGAGGGTGAATATAGCAACACCTCGTGGCAAGAGTGATATTACCAGATGAATCTAATAAGGACTCTATCGTTAGACAGCCTTTTTACCAGATAAATCTGATAAGGTCTCTATCGTCAGACAGCTTTCTTACCAGATGAATCTGATACGGTCTCTGTCGTCAGAGAGCCTTTTACCAGATGAATCTGACACGGTCTCGATCGTCCGAGAGCCTGTTTTACCAGATGAATCTGGCAAGGTTTCTATCGTCAGAGAGCCTGTTTTACCAGATGAATCTGGCAAGGTTTCTATCGTCAGAGAGCCTGTTTTACCAGATGAATCTGACAAGGTCTCTTTCGTCAGAGAGCCTTTAACCAGATGGATCTGACAAGGTCTCTATCTCAAGAGAGCCTTTCACCAGATGAATCTGACAAGGTCTCTATCTCAAGAGAGCCTTTCACCAGATGACTCTGACAAGGTGTCTATCTTCAGAGAGCCTTTCACCAGATGAATCTGACAAGGTCTCTTTCGTCAGAGAGCCTTTAACCAGATGAATCTGACAAGGTGTCTATCGTCAGAGAGCCTTTCACCAGATGAATCTGACAAGGTCTCTTTCGTCAGAGAGCCTTTAACCAGATGGATCTGACAAGGTCTCTATCTCAAGAGAGCCTTTCACCAGATGAATCTGACAAGGTCTCTATCTCAAGAGAGCCTTTCACCAGATGAATCTGACAAGGTCTCTATCGTCAGACAGACTTTTACCCTATGAATCTGACAAGGTCTCTATCGTCAGACAGACTTTTACCGTATGAATCTGACAAGGTGTCTATCGTCAGAGAGACTTTTACCGTATGAATCTGACAAGGTGTCTATCGTCAGAGAACCTTTTACCGTATGAATCTGACAAGGTCT
The DNA here is from genome assembly GCA_027627225.1 of Congeria kusceri. NCBI lineage: Eukaryota > Metazoa > Mollusca > Bivalvia > Myida > Dreissenidae > Congeria > Congeria kusceri. The sequence continues at coordinate 12,221,467 of CM051039.1, forward strand.
CTATCGTCAGAGAGACTTTTACCGTATGAATCTGACAATGTGTCTATCGTCAGACAGACTTTTACCGTATGAATCTGACAAGGTCTCTTTCGTCAGAGAGCCTTTAACCAGATGGATCTGACAAGGTCTCTATCTCAAGAGAGCCTTTCACCAGATGAATCTGACAAGGTCTCTATCGTCAGAGAGCCTTTCACCAGATGAATCTGACAAGGTCTCTATCGTCAGACAGACTTTTACCCTATGAATCTGACAAGGTCTCTATCGTCAGACAGACTTTTACCCTATGAATCTGACTAGGTCTCTATCGTCAGACAGACTTTTACCGTATGAATCTGACAAGGCGTCTATCGTCAGAGAACCTTTTACCGTATGAATCTGACAAGGTGTCTATCGTCAGAGAGACTTTTACCGTATGAATCTGACAAGGTGTCTATCGTCAGACAGACTTTTACCGTATGAATCTGACAAGGTGTCTATCGTCAGACAGACTTTTACCGTATGAATCTGACAAGGTCTCTGTCGTCAGAGAGCCTTTCACCAGATGAATCTGACAAGGTCTCTATCGTCAGACAGACTTTTACCCTATGAATCTGACAAGGTGTCTATCGTCAGAGAACCTTTTTATCAGATTAATCTGACAAGGTGTCTATCGTCAGAGAACCTTTTTATCCGATTAATCTGACAAGGTCTCTATCGTCAGAGAGCCTTTAACCTTATGAATCTGACAAGGTCTCTATAGTCAGAGAGCCTTTTGTCGTAAAATATTTTTATATGTAGTTTAATTATAACATGTTTGTTGCTTTAACTATATACATTACATCAGCAAGTAGGAATAACTACCTAGCTTTAAGTATCAGGAATAACATATTCTTAACACATTACCTTTCTGTCGCTCCAGAATCATTATGCAAACAAATAAATAAAACAGATAGCAAACTAAACATAATAAAAGTATCTTACATTTGTTGACAAATGACTCCATCTAAGAATAATTCCGTTATTTTAAGGCACTTAATATATACTCTCCTGCTTAATTCAAAAGAATGGTAAATAAACCAGGTTATGTATGCTACTCAAATGATACTTTAAATGTTTCAACCCCGGCAGACGGGCTACAAATTCCAGCCGTCTGTTTTAATTCAATAGAGCAGTTTGTTTGAATTTTGGTATACATTGAAAACTATTCAAATAAACGTGCAAACATGGGACTATTTGACTTTGTGTTCAATTGATGGCGATCTATTGAACATAGTTATGGTTGTGTGTAGCCTTCGTAGACGGCTGATATCCACTGAATTGGGTATTATTAACTTCAAAGAACTCTCTATCGTGCTGTGCTCAATACGATTAATATAATAAGTACGACCTGATATAAGAAATGAGGATTATTAATTGAATAATTCCGATAGAATGGGTCAAATGTAATACTGAGTCTTTAACGGAACAAAATGCAAAATATGAAATATGGATGGATTTAATTAATTTATATATATATATTTATATATTTATTTATTTATTTATTTATTTATTTATTTATTTATTTATGTATTTATTTATTTATTAAATGTAGTTTTCGAAAATAATACATACTATGTTCATGTAAGTAACATCTTTTCATTTAACTAAAACACATTTAGCACTCTTTGCATGAGTTAAACAAAAACAACCTGAAATTCATAGTCACTATACCTGGACGTGGGCTTTACGCGTGTCTGACCGTTTTCGTATCCGAGAAACTTTCTTTGGCCATTACCAATAACTGACTTCCAATTGTGTCAACTTGGACACAGTTTACAGTACAATCGAAATACTCTAAATGAAGCGAATTTGTCCAACCTGGTCTTATATTGGAGTTCGATATTTTCAATATTTTCCCATGAAGTGGCGTGCCAAATTACGGCAGTCGGGCTGTTATAAATGATTTAAAATTGATTACATTTCGTTAAATCATCGTGATAAACAATTAAACGATCTGACACTAAAGGTGTTTGTACACGCTCAATAGAACTGGCAGTGATATAAACATTATGTTGATTTATATTTGGATTTATATTTGGTTAGGGGTTATGTGTGCCATGTGTGGTTTAAGCATGTAATCAAACATGTAATCAAACATGTAATCAAAGAGAATTTTTATATCTGGGATACTTTGAAAGTTTTAGTTATTTACTATAAATGCACATACCTTAACATTGTTAAATACATGTAATATGTTTATTGTGGGGTTATATTAGTGAACGTAACAAATACTGAGTCATCATCACTGCACCACCACCACGTAACAAATACTGAGTCATCATCACTACACCACCACCACGTAACAAATACTGAGTCATCATCACAACGCCACCACCACGTAACAAATACTGAGTCATCATCACTACACCACCACCACGTAACAAATACTGAGTCATCATCACTACACCACCACCACGTAACAAATACTGAGTCATCATCACTACACCACCACCACGTAACAAATACTGAGTCATCATCACTACACCACCACCACGTAACAAATACTGAGTCATCATCACTACACCACCACCACGTAACAAATACTGAGTCATCGTCACTACACCACCACCACGTAACAAATACTGAGTCATCGTCACTACACCACCACCACGTAACAAATACTGAGTCATCATCACTACACCACCACCACGTAACAAATACTGAGTCATCATCACTACACCACCACCACGTAACAAATACTGAGTCATCGTCACTACACCACCACCACGTAACAAATACTGAGTCATCATCACTACACCACCACCACGTAACAAATACTGAGTCATCATCACTACACCACCACCACGTAACAAATACTGAGTCATCATCACTACACCACCACCACGTAACAAATACTGAGTCATCATCACTACACCACCACCATCAACATCATTGTCAACATTATCATTAGCATAATCATCACCACTACCACCATCACCTTCATCGTTTTCCTAATCATCATCATCAACGACAATAACGGCAGAGTTATTAATGATATCATTATAATATTGCAGACTCCATCATTGTTACCATCGATGTCGCTTGTTTTCATCATCATTGCCATTACCATAAAAATCATCACCATTATTATTTTTATCTGAAACTGTTGATATAATCATCACCGACATGCTTATCATCATGAATATCCTTATCAACATGAAATCCATTGTCATTATGAACCTACCAATATATGTAATGTACAGAGGCATATTTGCTGATTTCGGTGTAAGATGTGTTTTTTATTTCACGAGTGTTCCAAGAAAATAATGTCCATTTTCTATGATAACGAGTGAAATATAATACAATTTTACACCGATATCAACATATTTTCTTTTTATTTTATGTTGTTCTTTTTTTACATTTTAATTGCTATCTAATTAGGTTTAATTGAAAAATATTTCGGGACGCATAACGTCATGACGTCAAAAAAATGACGTCATTTCACAATTTTAGCCCGGCATCGTTGACGGTCCATTTCATTTACTGTATTAAATCGGGAACCAGTGTGAAACAACTGTTTTGAACAGTGAATTACCAATTTTATTTCACTGACATTCCCCTGTAAATCACTAAAAAGCATAAAATAAAAATAATAAAACCAGTATTTAAATTGTGTTTATAGCGATGAACTTTATTTTGCGTACTCAAGTCGTTCGAAGTATGTGTGTGTGTATGTGTGTGTGTGTATGTGTGTGTGTGTGTGTGTGTGTGTGTGTGTGTGTGTGTGTGTGTGTGTGTGTGTGTGCGTGTGCGTGTGCGTGTGCGTGTGTGTGTTTGTGTGTGTGTGTGTTTGTGTGTGTGTGCGTGCTTACATACATAACAATCACAAACGATGTGATTCAATCCCTTAAAACTCGCAACATAAAGGTATAACGTTACTTATTGGGGTATATTTGAGTAGGTGATATATAATAACCGCTATCCAAACGTCGTAATCAGTATTTGTGAAACAATTTTGTTGACACTGACTATATCGAGAAGGCTTTAACAGCAATTCATGAGTATCAATAAAGCGTAGATCTCATCTCTTCATAATTAACGCATGGTTGTCCAACAAGGTTTTTCGGCCTATACATTTAGGCCAAAAAAAATATTGGTTTGTTTCCGCTTACATCTCAAAAAAAATATAGGAGCGTAGTTAAAATATAACTTTTTTCTTCGTTGCATATTCACCACACAGTTTAAGTATATTGGACTGCATGTAAAATGTTTAAATGCATCCCAACAAAGGAACTGTACCTGACCCATAAATGAGGTAATAGAAAAAGAGATTCCTGGCAAGAAAATTGTAATATAAGCGAAGACTGCCCTTTTTTCCCGAAAATCAGAAAAAGTTAATAATTGTTCGGGCAACAAACTTTTAGGGTCGGCGGACAAAATTAGGGGGCGGGGGTAAGCGGAAACAAACAACTTGTCTACGCCTTAAGTCTGTGGCTGGTTCATTAAAAATATATTTTGTCTGAAACGTTGTTGTTGTTTTTTTCTGGTAAAGAATCAACAGTGCTTCTGATTGTGCCATATTTAAAGGATGAAACATTGATTTAAACAATACATTTTTTATTTGAATTAAATTATTCCTACAGTATGACTTAAATTAAGACTTTCCATAGTAGCTTTGTGGATATGACACCAGATTGACAATAATACAAATAGCGTACACCTACCGTCGTAAGTGACCTTGCCGTCGCAGTCAAGGTCGGCCATGTTGACGATGCTGAAGAGCTCGTCGTCCGTCAGCATCTCGCCGAGCCCCATCATCATCGCGTACAGGTCATGTGTGGAGATCACACCATCACCGTCACAGTCGATGAACCTGACGAAGAAAGAGGAAGGATGTGCGTCTATACATAGATACAATTATGCACCTATCGATATTTTCCCCCTATGGAGCGGCGGGCATATACGGGAGTTTAGACTGAAAGCGATTCCCGACAGGCGGGAATTTGACGTCGGACTTTAGATCCCGGTAATATTGGTCCTCGGCCATTTGATACCCCTATAGCTTCTCCCACTGAGCGAATTTGGACAAAACAACTTGGCTCTTGGGTGGGGAATAAGATCCCCCCCCCACACACACACACACACCCCAAAAAAAAAGGCGATTTATCCTGGTTCAGCCCGCCGCCCCATCCCACGGGGTAAATATTGATAGGACTAATGTGCATTGAACTACAATACGATTATCAAGGTAGTTACAATCCACGGCGCCCAAAACTACGGCATTTAGTTTCGCTGTGGCTTATGGCGCCACCGTCACAGTCGATGAACCTGGCGGAGGTACAGGCGGCAGATTGTAAGAAGTACATAGATACCATAAAACGGTCTGGTGAAAATTATAACAAATCAAACGACTGGCTCTAAAAAAGTTAGCACATATCATCTATGAATATATAAGAGAATCGAATCAAAATGTGCTGGTCTGGTATCGAAAATCGAATGGGTCGCATATAATTGATTTATCGATGCATCGAAAATTGAAGAATTGAAGAATCGATAATTATTAAGACTTCAGATGATCATCAATGTATCTACTATCCAACACCATGGACGGCATTGACGCAATAAACGGGTTATAGTAATAGTGTCAGATCGCAGTAGATAAAATCTCACGGAGAGTTGCAGAAGGTTAGACACCAGTAATTCCAATTCCCATTGGGTCCCATTATAAAACGGCGAACTTTCCAAGCATTTTTCTAGCTTTTCCTTTATTTCAGATTGTGCAGGCATGGTATCAATTTAAAGCTCTTCCAAAAATTGCAATAAAAGCATATGCCACGTTACTTCTAAGAAAATGCATCTCGCCTTAATGCAGACACCGGTAGATAACAGGGTTTCGGAAGTCATATTTCGACAAAAGCCCCATACCACAGTAAACACACCCCAAAAGTTCACCTTTCAAGTTAGCTTCCAATGAAATACACCAAAATGTTCCAGACACACATGGGATATAAGAAATAACCACAAAAGGCATGTCTGAGATAGCTAAATGGCTTTTATACCAGAAGAGAAGAGGAACTCTTTAGTAATAGGCGCTACTTTCGAGGACCACGGAGGGATACGCAATGATTTACTGGTATCTAACCCAAAACAGATTTCTAAACCAATACAATGAAGCATTCGTGTTATTAAGTCATCCAAAACTATGACATTTGAAACCCCGTCTAGTTTTTACCATAGCTTTCGTCTTAGCAAAACTTATATGAAGTCATGTCAGATAACTACGTTTTTCTGTCTTCATTACTGCAATTGAACTTACGACGGGATTTGATTGACAATATTTTTAGCCATTTGGAGAGCTAGGACTCGATTGTTTGACGGATATGTCTAGTCAAAACTGTGGTATACTGTCAACGGTGTTTGTCAGAGTTTGACTTGATAGGCGTGGTTATGTATGAATCCCATAGCATACCGTCAACTGCATGAGGCAACTTACCCCAAAGAGAAACAATTGGTTGATCCCAGTTTATACAACCGAGCCCCAAGAGATACAACTGACTGATCCCAGTTTATACAACCGAGCCCCAAGAGATACAACTGTTCCCAATTTAAACAACTGAACCCCAAGACATATAATTTAGCCCCAATATTTATTCTTGGCCCCAAGATATACAATTGAGCCATAAGAGAAACAACTGATCCTAAAGAGATACAATTGAGCCCCAAGAGATGTATTTTAGCCCTAAGAGATACAACTGATCGCATAAAGATACAGAGCCTTAAGCCTCGAGAGATACATTTGAGCCCAAAAATATACAACTGATCCCAAAGAGATACAACTGATCCCAATATATACAACTGATCCTCAAGAGATATAATCAGCCGCAAAAAATACAGTTGAGCCCAAAGAGATACAATCGATCCCAGATATAATTGAGCCCCAAGAGAAAAACGTTGAACAACGCATCCCAAAGAAAAATAATTCGAACCCAATAGATATAATGTAGCCCTCAGAGAAACAACAGATCCCCTGAGTAGAAATTATTTACGACAATCTCCAATTTTAACTGCGATTGCAGTTTTCCCTATCACAATTCGTTCTAGATTAATTATGTATTTCTTATTGTTCTTTCACTGTCCTATCAGGCTGACACTACTAGCCCCAATTGTTTATTTATAAAATAAGAAATAATTTTCGATTTTGAGTTATTTATCTGTCATTGAGTTCTGATGCGTAGGAATGTTTAATTACGAATGATTAGCCCGAGTGGTTAAATATACGCGCATCAGAACGAAAATCGTTGTTTATTACAGATAAACAACGATAAAGCGGAAATTATTTCGATTCTAACATGACATGACAACATATTATACAATTACAATGCGAACTATATTTTACAGTTTCGGACCTACTTTTCGAGTTGATTATTGGCAATCTAACAACGGAATGTTTTGTTCTTTGTCTATAGAAAACTTTACGCGTGTCATGTTAGAATTCTGATTTTTCCACTTCTGAAGTTGTGTACAGATGCAAGATCACGTTTAATACAAACATATTTTCAAACCTAAAGGCCATCTTCATGTTGTCGAAAAGCTCGTGTTCTTTCTGTATTTTTTCTTTGAGATATGTTTCCTCCTTTTGCCTCCTTTCTTCCGCCTCCTCTTCATGTTTTAAATCGGCTTCTGAGACTTCAAATCCGGCCTTTAAACGATCTGAGAATAAATCATGAAAAATAATAATAATTCATATATGTTATGTAACATGACTTTAAGTATATTGCAACATTAAATAATACTTATATAATCATATATGACAACGTGCCATCCGCCAAACTACGCGTGGTAACCAGTAATTACATAATTTGTAAAGGTAGACAACCAAAAATCTAAATGGAAGAAATCTCTCCACAATGATCTTTAATGCTATGCGGTATTCATTGTAACAGTTAATTATGCACCTATAATATTTTCCCCCAGGAAGGGGGAGCGGCGGGCAATCCCAGAGACATTTGACTAATTGTATTTTTGCGGATCTGATTCCCCACCATTTTTGTCTATATCCCCTCAATGGGGGATTCTTAATTAGTGTATCAAATGGCCCGGGGGCCAATATTACCGGGATCTAAAATCCAAACAAAGTCTATTTCACGGGACCCGGAATCATACGGCGTGTCAAATTCGCGCCTGTCGGGAATTGCTTTCAGTCTTAAGTCCCTTATATGCCCGTCGCTCCCCCCTCGGGGGAAATATTGATAGGTGCATTACCATTAGGGG